>VZRX01003978.1:14774-68810 GCA_013398075.1 Notiomystis cincta | reverse complement strand
CTCCCTCTCCCTCTCCCTCTCCCATTGACATTGGCAATCACACTGACAGCCAGGCATTGTAAATTCCTTCCCATCACACAGGTCTCACATTTCCATCCCATCCAAGCTCATTTATTACTCTGACTGGGCCTGTAGGAGATAAGGCTGCCACAGCAGCAAAGCTGTTGGAGGGAGGAGAGGCAGTGCTGCCCCGTCTGCAGACCAGAACACACTGCTCCTCATGCTGGAGAAAACAACCTCCACGAGGTACTTATGGCAAGGACAGGAAGACAAACAGCATTCAGATGTCCTGAATATGCAGATTTATATTTGGAGGCTGTTAGAAATAAAATATTTTAAAGCAATGACATTAATCAGGGACTTCATATACATTTGCTGCAATGAGACCCAAATGAAAAGAATCACGAGTGCACACTGCATGTAAAGGTTAATCAAAGACAGCTTCTTCTTTTGGCAGCTACATTCTTCTGCTGGTCTTTGCCAGGAAGCATTTACATCATTGTTTCTCTTTCTTTTTTCTGTTTTTTTTTTGTTTGGTTTTTTTCGGTTGATTGGTTGGTTGGTTGGTTTGCTTTTTTGTTGTTTTTGGTTTTGTTTGTTTTTTTTTTTCTTTCTTTCTTTTCAATATGCAATCCCCACTCTCAGGCTTTCTAAAAGTTATGCCACACCCATTTTATATACATGGAGAAGACAATGGTGAACCTGTAACATCTCAAAGCTACTTTTACAAATGGGTTTCCAGTAGTTTTGATTGAGACTTTTCTGTATCTTCTGTAGAAGGGGCTGACAGATCCTTTATTGCAGACCTTGGAGGTAATCCCTTTAAGAAAACCACCTGAGCTAGCAAAACACCACAACACAGCCCCAGTCTGTCAAGCAGCTGTACAGGCTTGTTCATATATTTGTTCTGGGGACAATGCCTCTTACACACTTCCCAGCTGGGAAGCATTTGGAAACATTTTATGGACGGATTCAGCATTATGGTGGGCTGACTGCAAACTGCAGTGCAGGATTGTGGTATCAAAGTTAGCTCCCAGCAAGCCCATGCAATTTTAAAATGCCATTTACCTGGTAACATTCCTTGGGGAAGCAGAGATGCTGCCTGTGCTCTCATTCACCCAAGCAGATCCCCTCACACAGCTTCGATCACAGCTAAGCCATCTCACAAGCCCTGATGGCAGAAGCTGCAAGAGAAGCTGCAAGAGAAGCACCATCATTCAGCTGGACAGTGTCCCTGTCTCTCCAAATGCTGCTCCTGTTGGAGCTGGAATGGATCTGTCTGTGTGGGGCAAGACCTGTAGGGCTTCCCAGACCTTCCTGCTCCTGTGAGCCAGTGCAAGGACAAATCCAGGTGGTGATGCTTTGGTACAGGGCTGATGTTGGCTGCACTCTCTGCCATGAGCACCACACTTCCCATAAACCATTAATTTTTAACTTCTCTCAGTCTATGCCAGGAACTGAATCACTGTAAAACAACTCATACTCAATTTGAAAAAGAGGCTGAGATAAGCCAAGATATTACCTTTCCTCTCTGAAGCAATTTTACTCTCCCAGGCCTAGTAGGCACAGTAGGACTGTTTTCACATTCCACTATCTATCTCTGTTCTTCCTTTCTAGCTCCTCACTGGACTTTTATCATCTCAGAAACTCTCTAATAACTTTCCTCTTCATGTTCATATGCCATTTCTAAACTTTACTCTCTGAATTTTCATCTTGTTTAAATTTCTCTTTCTCTACTTTTTCCATTACTAGAAGGGTATAAAGGCTAAACGAGGTGAATAAGAGTTTAACCCTACAATGTAATTGCACTTTCCCAGTCAAGTACTGGTTCTCAGACTCAAAATTCCTACATTGATGTTTCCCCTTCAAACTTAGAATAGATGCAGCTAACATGCCCAAAACTTTGCTAGAAAAAATCAGATTTCTGAGTTCCTTTTGGTCTAGCAGGTAAAAACTTACTTCTGGGTCTGCTCTCAAGATACATCAAGTGATTGTGCTGTCTGCTTTCAAATCTTCACCTGAAATGAAGGTGGAGCTCCATCTTGATTTCTTATCCATGTTTAGACTATTTCTTTTAAAATTTCTAGTTCATCTAATAAGTTTGCAAGGAAGGCATAAATTAGATCAAAAACCTACTTTGGCTGCTTTCATTTGTCCATGCAAAGCAGTATATTTTATAATCTACTTTTCCTCCTCAGATACAGTGGCTTTAAAAGCAGTGGATACCATTGAAGCATGTTATCCACATGTGCATATAAACATCAGTGCTGTCCCAGGCACTCAGGGGAACACAGTGGTGACATTAAGGGGAGTAGGGTGTTCTGCACCTGAGCTTAGCCACAAGACATGTTTGTTGTTCTTGTGCCACACAACCCTGCCCCTCCAGCTAGCTGGGATCCATCTGGAGTCTCCAAGAAGGGATAAAATACTGCTTTGGTTTCAGCATGGAAAGACTTCCTGCTGTGCAAAAATACATAACTACCCAACCCCTGGAAGGGGATGGCAATTTTGTGGAGGTCCTGGTCATGACAGCTTGTCCATTCAGGTCAGGAAAAGGTGGATGGATGGAGTAGCCCTAGGAAATCTGTATACCACATGCTGCCAAAAAAACCATTCAGTGAATGGTTTCCATCTTCCATGCAGTTTCATAATGATTTTTCACAGCATATAAACAGGGGAAGGTCAGGATTTCTTCTGATGAAATGATATTGGTAGTCTGTGGAGAAATACACTTTTCTTGTAGACTGAACAGTTACTGCAGAGGACTAATTTTATTAAAGGTCTGTAGATAAAGACAGGTAAATCTCTCTAAGAATGGTTTTGTTGTAGTCACAGAACAAAATTCACATTTCCTAAAACTAAACAAATAAAACAAGGTGAAATAGAAAAAAAAGAAAGCAGGGAGAACAGAAGGGCTAAGATCTGATAAATGTTGGAGACCATGACCTATTGCTTATGAAATTACTGTGCTGTGAAAGTAAAAGTTCGTTCTGTTCTGCTTAGGAATTTAGGTACACAAGACAAACAGCATTTCCCTGTTCAAATACAGCTTTCCAATGGAGCAAATACATTGGTAAACATCACAAGCTGTGCTCTAAAAGTTTTTTATTCCACCAAATTCTTCTCAGTTTCTTTGGACATCTCTTATTATCTCCTCAGTGGACACTAGCTTACAACTTTTCCAGTTTGTCTCACTGGTGTTGTAGGACAAAGTACAGCCATCCAAGATGTGTCTCCAGAGATAAGATGGTTCAAAAGTGTTCATATGACTTATGTGCTGCCTATCCCTACAGATATTTTATTTTGCTTCACAGCTGCCTTTCCAGATTTTATCTCATTGCCACTTACCATAGTATTTGTTGTGTGGGTGTATTGCTAGTGAACACAGCCTAACTACACCTACTTTAAAATGCTATGAGTTTAAATTGCAGTAAGTTATTATGCCTTATCAAAGTGCAAATACTGTGTTCCTATCCACATGCCTCTTGCAGAGCTGCAGGTCTTCAGACTGGAGTCCCTTCCTCCTGCCCAGTTAGTATAAAAGCCTAGACAGAGAATTAGGTATCTATTTAAGTTTGGAAAGTTGAATCAATGCGTCCAAAAGGAAGTTAAGCAATATTTTGAGTTTGCATGCACGTGTATAGTCATGGTGTATATCAACAAAGGTTCTTTATCCAAAAATTTCCTTCTTTCTCTTTCCTCTCCCTTCCTCACCTCCACTGACCACAGCTCAAGGGCACAGAAAAGGTCACCTATCAGAGGAGTTGGAAACAGTGCTACAGTGTACTGGAGTCTGCCTGTTTTGCTCTGGCAGAGCAGCCATGAGGAGATGGTACAAGATGATTTCAGCCTCTGTGATAGTTCAGAGCTGCCTCCCCATCACCAGCCTCTCATCCTGTCTCTGCTTTTCTGGTCTGACAGTCAGTGCTGCTCAGAGCCTGGCTGTGCAGATGACTTTTAACAAAGCCCTTTGAAAATCAGTGGGGCCATTTCCATTGAGGAACCATGTGAGTGTTACTCAGGACCTGCACTGAGGTGCATGAGACCTAGCTCTTGGAAATACAAAGCTGGAAATTTTCTTCAGCTGGTGGGGAATTTTGCCCTTTTTAAAATTCAGTTCCTATTGCAATTTTTGTCATCACGAGACAAAGAGACCTTGAATTCTGGCAGATACCGTGGAGGAACTGGGAATCCCTGTTCCTCATAACAGTGTTGGGCTGAGCAGCTCCCAAGGTGTTATGAAACACTGCAGTGGGGTCTCAAAAGGAAGCACAACCATCACCAGCAAGTAAAACACAAGCATTCCTTCCTATTCTAAGATTTCAGAACTTCCTTATCTTCCAGCTCAAAATCCTCTTACAGCTGTTGCATTTATTTAAAGCAAATTTTTTTTCTTATTGCTGCTTGGGCCACATTAAGGACCCAACCCCTGCTCAATCCTTCTGCATGCAGAATTTGCTTGAGAAACAGGCAAAAGGAAAATAAAAGATGCAGTTTAATTAATCCTTAATGGAGACTTTGGAATCTCTGGTTGAAGATCTGCAGACTGCATCAGGTACTCTTTTGGTTCCATCTGAGCTCCTGCCAGAGCTCTGTGTCGTGTTCCTCCAGCCTCATTTCTCTTTTCCTAATTACGTATGGTGTGCTGTCAGGATGAAAGGTAATCTCACTGCCTATTTAATATGTACCTGCTGACTCCCACATATCCATATAATCAGAATTTGATAAGGTTTGGAGGCAATCCATCTGCTTAGAGGCCAAACAAATATAAGCAGTCTGAGAAACTGCTCTCAAAACCATAAAAGGGATTATTTCCAACTAGGTGTGATCCTGGGTCAGATCTCATTAATTTTATTTATATGAGCAGTCAAACCATGAATGGAATGACATGATTGCATTAGGTAAGCAGGATCCAGCCTATTGCATTCTGCTCCCTCAACACGCCTGGTCCTCCTTCATCAAGAGTTCCAAGGACCTTTTGACCACAGTCAGGCAACACAAACAGCACAAGTTTAAGCACAGGATTATCTGAGCAGTTCAAGTTAGGCACATGCTTAAGCATTTCCTGAGTTAAAATTCAGAGCAGGTCTTGGGGTTTGGTCTTCCCTGCTCTCATTTGTGGATACAGAGGAAAGTCTTTGTGAAGATGTGGCTGCTTCCAGCCTTCACACAGATTAATATGATACAGTTCAACATTTTTTTGCCAGCTGGGGAGTTTACTGTGTGAGAACTTCTCCAGCTGCACAAAGAGAATTAAAACCAGTGACCTCCATGAGCTGGATTTCTTTCCTTTCCTTTAAGGCTGACTGTCTGCACAGGCAGAGATATAAAAAAGGCTATTGCATAAATCCAGGAGGATGGATTAGAAAGCTGGTTCCCAGGTATATTGTGGCCAAGTACCACTGCTGTGGGCTGCAGAAGTGATGGCTGCAGCTCCTGGCCAGCTGTGAGCAAGGAAAGGGAGTCCAGCATTGCAGGCAGAAGTCACACATGGTGCCAGAGCAGCGTGTCTGCCTTCATCCACCACTGTGTGCTAAGCACCCTCTTTTAGGAGGCAGGTACAGCCCTGCTCCATCCTTAGCAGAAAAAAGTTGGGGGAAACCTCATATCTGAACATTTTTACTTTATCCTTAGTGCTCTGAGGTAGCTAACACTTGAGCCCACTCACAGACTACTGGCAGGTTGCAGTTGACCTCCCAGCACCCACCATGTATTTCCAGAGTGCCCAGCTTTTGTACCAGGGTGCTGTAGCTGCTCCAGGGTGCTGTAGCTGAGCAGGTCTCAGTGCCTCCCACAGCAAAGCCACCTGTGCAGCTCCAGGGCTATCCTGCTGTCAGGGCAGAGGCTGTGGATTTTCGAGTTGCCTGGCTCCTCAGGCAGGATGCACAGCACAGTGATGTGGGGTAGGTGTATACCACAGCCTCTCAAGGTTAGTCAGCAGCTAATTTTAGCCCTGAGCTGTTGATCCAGTGACCCTTTCTTTGCCTCTCTGGGTCAGGTGCAGACTGCAGAAAAGCTTGCAAAGGAGTGAGCAGTACTTCAGAGGACAAAACCACTGGGACCCGAATGGGTCAGCCTCCCTCAGCCTTCTTCAGTCTCCATCCATCCTGGGTAAACAAGCATGGGTTCCTATGAAATGGTCAGAAAAGGAAGGCAGCAGTATAAATTGTAAATTGTGGCTTTTCTTCAACTCCCAGCATAGAAGTACCGACAGCCTGAGGATTTGACTGACAAAATCAAACCCATTGCATTGTATACTCCTTATGCCAATTGCCTCAGATTTTGTAGCCTTTAGATCACATGTTGCAGAACACACACAAATCTAATGATTTTCATTTTGCAAACAGCTGTTCTGATTGAAAATGGCGTTGCCTTGACTGCCTGTCTCTCCCCCAAATGAGTATCACTCCCTGAACTCCACACATACATAGAAAGAGGGCTTGTGTGAGCTTCTCCTCATCCTCTTCAGAAAAAAAATGCACTGGGTTATTCCCCCTTGCCCAGAAGAATGGTGATTTACAGAACAGGTGATGCAGATGGATTGGGCTATTTGAAAATGTTACAAATTAAGCATTCAGAGTCTCCAGACACTGTTACAAAACTTGAACCTTGAAATTTATCAATTAAAAATTCTCCACATTAGCACTAAATTATTCAGAACATGTTATTAAAATCTCACTCTGAACTAAAATGGTGCTGTGCACAGAGACTCACCTTTTTTTTCAAATCCAGTCTCAGACTTGACTCCAGTTTTGCACATTATCACTGCTTGTGTCTAAAGTTCTGAAAGATATCCAGACTTCTCTCTCCCAGCAAATATGAAGGAACAATACCTGAAATCATGAGCCCAGTGACTCAATTTAAGTACAGCACTGTAAAATATCAGGTCATCGAGATTCTTACACTTTTCCTTGTTAATATGCTGCTTCTTTGAGTGCACTGCTGAAAAAAAAGTTAGCAAACTTCACTAAAAATATTAATACTACAAAATGCAGCTGGGTTGGATTAAAAAGCAATGGATACTTCCTGAGGTAAGTGCTTGCCTGCAAAATTTCCACTCTATAGTAAGCTTTATGGATAAATTAATATTTTAGCAGATATAAGCATCTGAAATAGGAAATTAAAAAAAATAACAGGCACAAAAGGCACATCCAGAAGATGGATACACTTATCCACAGAAGTTCAGTTTCAGCAAGTCACCCCAAAATACTCTTCCACATTTTTCTCTTTTTTTTTTCCCTCTTGGCAATCGTGAATTTTGTTTAATATTCTTATGAGTTCCTCTGCTTATGATTCTGATAAAAATAATCTTTTCAATCTAAGCAGAAATAGAATTAATTAAGTCCAGGCCACATTGATATTAGCATATAAATGATTTTTACAGAGTCAGTGTGGTGTTTATTGTAAATGGTTGTTGCAATATAGCATGATATTTTGCAGGCTCAAAAAAGATTAAATTTTTAGTGAAAAGTACTATTTTTATTACATAGGTGTGCATTGTACTGTGGTACTGAGTGCATTCATTAAAAAAATCTATGAAGCATTATTTTTTCTCTACTTTTTAGCCATTATTGCTTCCATACAAGGGTACATTTTAAAAGGTAGTCTGCAATTGCTCATCACCAGCAATTATTCTTAATAATATATTTCAGTCACCTAGCTATTCTGCTAGACATATGTAAGGTAAGACACACCTCACCAAGGAATGGACTATGCTATAAGGTCTTTTTCTTGATTAAATACCCTGCCCAGAGACACATTGCCCTGTTTTTGAACTCTTGAAAGAAGAGAGAGGTAGAGAAAGAGCAAACAGCATGGTGAATGAGCTGCTTAACAGGGTGATCCAGAGCAAAGCTCAGGTCTCAGCTCCTGAGGTACATTGGTTTGCAGTTCAATTCTATAAACATCAGCTCTTCAAGCTGGCAGTGGCTCTCATCATCCTTTTGTGTTTATAGCAAAAAAAAAGTCTCCTTCTTTCCCAGTCTGTTAATACAATAAAACCTCTCTCTCCAGTCTGTGCCTGAAGTGTAAATGCCCTGAAAAGGGCTGGTGGCTGAGAGCCTCTCCTACCATTGTGCTTCACTGTATGTAAATCAGCAATTACCCTGTGTGAGCTCATCTTATAACCTCGCAGGATGGGGCCAGCTCAGTTCTTGTGATACCTTTGAGAAAACCCCTGGAGCTGTAGAAAGTGTAAGTCACCATTTGTTATGGGCTGGCCTCTGTTTGAATGCTTTCATTGCTTACAGATGAGCAGGCAGGATGGATCACCAAGGCTGCACCAAGCCAAGCACACCTTCACCCAATTCTTCCTGACAACGTGAGGGTCCCCAGGTGCTTCTTTCATAAAACCCAAGCAGAGTGTCCCAACCATGGTAACCCTTCCAGGGGACCAGAGCTCAGTGCTGTCTGAGGCTGACCAACACCCCATAGTGACCAGCAGTGGACAGCTAAGGTGTTATCCAGCCTGATCTTTGCCTTTTCTACAAGCCACAAAGCCTTTTCAGCATCCCCATTCAAATACAAGGGCCAGTCCTACAGGTTTACAGAGAAAATTAGAAATCAAGCTCCAGTTTTACTACTCTGGGTGCTTTGTTAGTGAGTTTATAAAGTGCCAGTTGAGAATTCTCACCTCTATTTCTGCAAACTTCGCATTTTCTCTCTCCCAGAAGTCCCACCTGAATTGATGGGTAAAACTGGTTTATGACCCCAGTTCAGGTAGTTAGTCTAACCTTGAGCAAGGCAAATCAGCAAGGCATGCCAAAGCAGCTGCCAGCAGTGCTCACCCACCTCCTGATCCCTAACTGTGTCCAGCCTCAATTAGGTAGAAAGGTAGAAATCCCCTCACACATCTTCCCAAAACTGGTCACTCATTAAGAAGGAAGCTGGCAGGTTATGGTTAACAAGTTTAGTTTCTAAATCCAGAACTGATTGTACCAGTATCTTTATCCTCTACTTTCCCTCAAGCTTCTTTCTCTTTAGTATATACCCTTTGAGTAATATGTAAAGTAATCCTATTCTTTCCTTTCTCTCTGCTTAGCTAAATAATCCAAGATCCAATAATCTCTTCTCATGTGTTACTCCCAGTTTCCTCATTACCGTTGATAGAATTTCTCTGGTCCCATTTCAGTTTAAATTCCTTTTTTCTTTAAAATATAAAAAAGGCTGATATTCTCCAGGTATTGACAGATATGCCTTCTATAGTTGTACTAAAGCTTCCTTTTTTCTGCTGAACATGCTTGGATTGATACATCATAGAAGTAGAGCAATGTAAAAAGCACCACCTGGGACTACCCCAGACATTCGTTCCTGCTCTTCACAGTCCCTGAGATTGAGTCCCAGCAGTATCACACTGGTGGTTCACAGGTCTTCAGCCACAATTCCACATTCTCCCTCTCCTCCCTGCTGCCTCCCTGCTTATCAGTCCCTGCTCATGGCTTTGCACTTTGAGCTTCTGCAATTCACTCTGTTTCTGTGGCTCTGATGGGTGCTCTGGTCCTCCCTGATGGATGATGTTCCATCCTTTCCAGCACTGGTGACCCTGTGCCACTTCCTATTACTGACAGATGTCTTAAGCTTAGACCATGTTCTTGTACCCAGGTGAATAATGAAAGAATTGGATTGCATTGGTGTGCAAACACATTCCTGAAGAGCATCACTGATAACTTCAGTTCACCTGCTCCCCACAATAATACCTGTGTGAAACACTCTTCCCTCATTACATAAATAGTTGCAATTACAATTTCAGCAATGCTCAAGGTCCATCAAGCTATTCACACAAAGCCTAGTAAACAAGTGTTCAGTAAAATATTCTTCTGGGTTTAAAACCACAGATTTTTGCTTTTGACAGAAGTAATAATGAAGGCAAGACTTCCTCTTGTATTCTAGGGTGAGGTTGTTGGACAGTAAATTGTTTGAAATCTTTTACATTAAAAATCAGAAGATGCAAACTTAGGATGTATAAATGTAATTTTTTTCTTGTCTTCTGGTGCACTCTAAAATGAGTGAAGCTATCTCTACTCAAAACCATTAAGAATAATAATAAGAATAATGCATTCTTAAATGCATAATGGCAATAGTAAATAATATGTAAATGATAAAAAGAAAAAAACTTGATAGAAAATACTAAATGCAGTACAGTTTTTAAAAGTTTAACTTTGGCAAAAATATTGTTCTGCTATTGTGCAGCTACTGAGTGTGACTTACAAGTTAAATGACACCTTGGAAATTGTATAGCAGATGTTTATTGCAATTTCTCCTGTCCCCTATTTCTCACTCTCTTTGTAAGACTTGGAAATAAATTGTGTTTGTAAACTGTAAGTGTGAGAATTTTGAAACAGCTAATCTTCACAGGATATTACAGTCATAAATTACCTTTAAAAATCGTGGGGCAGAGATCTGGTTTACTACACATTATGCAGTTATCAGGAACTACCTCCAGAAGGTGTTATTAAATGGGAGCAAAAGCAGTAGTCATTGAGTTTTTCTGATACAGCATTATTAATACTAAACCACAAAATTTCTTGGATGAATTTGCAGGAAAAAAAAAAAGTAGGATATCTGATTCCTGCCAGCCATGATATAAAAAGAAATATATTTTGCATACAGAACTATTGTATCTCTGAAAATTGCCACCAAATTGTCACTGGAAACATCAAATCATCCTTTTGTTCAGTTCTGTATTTATTTACCAAACCACTTATGGAGTTCTACAATCAACAGCCTTTTCTTAAATCATCTGAAAAGGCCATTCAGTGAAATTCTCAGATAACTTACTATTAAAACACAAAAAGGCAGCTTTATGGTTAGAAAGTAATAGATTTATAGTTGAGTATGAAGCTTGGCAGCTCTGAATATGGGATAGAAATAGGGAGCTGACTTTTGTGGGTATTCCTTTCCTTGTGCCTAAAGATATCTCTCCCTATCTTTCAGAAACATTGCTTAAGGCTTTTCCCTGACAGGCAGGGTGGCTCTGAGCAGAGCCCAGCTGAAATACAGGGTCCAAATCAACACACCCCAGCCTTCCTCTTGTCAAGTAGCCCACAGGTTTCCCTTACCAGCCTTCCTATCTTTCAGTTCTTTATTATTTTCACATCGTGCCACTTCAAACAGTGCTCTGTTAAGCAAAACAAAGTTTACTGCTCCTGATATTTTTTATCCTCCCCTACTTTTACAGATCTCTCTTCTGGGATTAGTGAAAGATGATGCCTTTGGTGACTTGATGCAGAGTGGGCTTTAACTTAATATACTTATGCTCAAGGAAACCTGCCCATTTTTCAGAGACAGCTGACTTTTATCCAAGCAAATCTAAACTTTAATATAAGACACTCCCAGTTGTAGGACTCCCTGGCTGCCTTTGCCAGCTCAGCATCACCTCACCAGGTCCCTGGGTGTGCTCGCAGCCAGGAGCCAGACCCAGAGCCAGACCCATCCTCCCTGCAGTGCTTGTGATCTGCTGAGGCTCCAAAGCTCTACTCAGGGCAGAAACTGAGTGAGTGCAGCGAAAATGAGTGAATGTAAGGCTTTTCACACCATGCAGTAAAATTATACTCCATTCATTTATTTGAAAAAAGGGAGAGGACCCAGTTCACAGATTAGCACAATTGAAGTTACCAGTTCAGGTGGCCAAATTCAGAGGCATGAGGCTGAGCATGGGCACCTGGGAAGGTGGCCACAGGCAGCAGGAGCCATAGACAGGAGAAGGGCAAAAACCACAGCCATGAGCCACCCTCCTTCCCTCCACAGCACTCCCAGACCTTGGTGAGAAACACACCAGGGGATATTGCAGTGATAAATGCTCTAATGCAGCTCCCCTGGTGAAATGCTGGTTTTGGGTTGACAGTGCAGGCTCAGTGTAAAGGGTCAGAGCAGAACTGCTGAACCTCACACGAGAAACAGGGGCGGATGTGGCTCTGTGTGAGTTTTAGGTGCTGTGTTCCTGTGATCAGGAGTGAAGGGAAAGTGTAGAAACCAGAAGGGGGTCGTCAACAGCCCCAGGTGTTTGAATCCCTGCCTTGGATCAGGGTGGGCTGGTAAGACCCCTTTGCTTGCTTTGGGCTTATGGATTTGTGGAAATCTTAACCCTGATCTTCTTTTTCTTATCACATTGGAGATAAACAAAGAACAATTCAGTGATCTGCACATATCTTTGAAATAAATAATTTTTAATCACTTCCTCCTTTATTTGGCACAAATAGAGTGTCTCTGAGGACTGCTGGCTTTCTCTGAACTCAAGCTCACAGCAGCAAAGACACGCACCCAACTCCCTCTTCCTCTGGCGGCTGAAAGGAGATATTTGCAAGTGTGTGCTGTGGGGAGCAGAGTCACTTCCTTACCATGTTTGGCCAGAGAAAGAGATTGCACCAAACACGGAAGCACTCATCATTGTGTAGTTCAGGAAAATATTTCAAGCATCCCTTTTGCCTTCCTGCCGTTTTTTTTCTCTGCGGTAAGGGAAGATGCACATGCTTCTATGTTACATTGTTTGAAAACAAAAGGCTGAGCCGACTCAGACTTGTGTCAACAGTTTTATTTGACAAAGTAGTTGAACTGAAACTGCAGTTGAACTGAAACTGTCTAAATTGCAGTGCAAGCTTCAGCAAATGCTCTCAGGGCACTTACTGAGCTAAGTGGTGGAAGGACCAAAGCACCTTGTATGTCCCTGCCTAAGTGAAGTTATACCACAACTGACAAAAAACCAGCTAGGGTACAAAAGAGATTAAGTATGGAGCATGAAACCAGGTACCACTGAGCAAAAGGAGTGCTTAAAAAACTGTTGTTTCAGCACTATACATGAAAGCTAAGTGAAAGTGCAGTTATTTTCAAGTAAGCTGTACTAGGATGTGTGCTACTGGCTGGACATTAGTTTTAAATGCTATCAAAACTGTTATTTACGGCTCTTTTTTTCCTGTCTCATAAAAGATCAGTATCTCAACGAATTCCTATTAGACTCCCACCTTGGGGGCAGAGTGCATATGAGTGTCTTTCTTGTTATAGGCAGCACCGATGAATATTTATGAACACCCCCGGCCCAAGTTCCCTCACTCAGTGCTGAGGCATGGGAAGGTTGTGCAAGTACCTCCATCACATCTGTCTTCGGGTTTTCCAGTGTGAAAGGGCTCACTGAGTGCACTTAGAGTTGAAAATTTGGTGCTGCAGGTCTGGCACTGAGCAAGTGGTCTAAGCCATGACAAGCCTCAGACTGAAGTGTAGGGATCTAAGTAAGGCTGAAGGGTGCCTAAGGGGCTAGAGTAGGTAATGTCCCACAGACAGCTCGGGAGGGGATGTCTCTCTTGTCCTGGATGGGTGCCCACACACCCCCTGTCCCCCATGAATGCCTCCTGCTCCACAAGAAATGCCTCCAGCAAAACAATGCCAGCATGGCTGCATTTGCAGGAAATCAGTGGCTTTGCTTTCAACACACCTTACCCTAGCACAAGGACGAGTGAGCAGTGAGAATGATCCCATAGCAACGTGCCCAGGACAAATGGCCTTTCTGCTCAGCTGCTTGTGCTGGGCTGTGTGGTGCCTCCCTTTTCACAGCCCTACAACTACAGCAGGAAATCTGCAGCAAGAGGAAATCCATGGCTTTCCCTTGGACAGTGCCCCACACATGTTGGGGCACATTGGGTTTCCAACTCTCACAGGATGGAGGCTTTGGAGAGTGTGCATGCTACATTTCAAATTTCTGAAGGAATTCTCATCTATAGGACTGGCTATGCCCTTGTCACAGGCTGGTGGTACTCACTCCCAGGAACATGAGCAGTGCTGGTGAGAGCAGCCATGGGAGCAGGATTCCCAGAGAAACATTCTCCCCTGATTGCTGTTCAGCAGGGCAGGGGCTCCATGCCTTACATTGCACTGACACACCACAGCACAGGGGGTCAGAAAAATCCCCCTCTCTGGGAAAGCAGTTGATCCAGCTTCTATCACATTTTGAAACATTTCAAAGGCAATTGAAATGAAAAAGGAGTCATTCTTCATTAATAGTAATAATAGCAATAGCAGCAGCAGCAGCAACAGATTGCATTCATCATTCTCTGCACTGAAAAGCTTTTAGCCTCATCTGCCTTAGATTTTAAATTAACAGCTTCTGGGAAATTAGAGCTTATTGATTTCTCTGGGATTCATCCCATTCCCTGGGATTCAGCTAGGGTATATCATCACTCTGTGGCTGCAGCTGATTTGTAGAGCAAGGCTGGTGGTTCCCCACTTCTGCAGATGCTCATGGGCTTAACAGAGGCCATGTGCAGAGCTCCAGAGCCCTGCCCAAGCTGTTGCTAGACACCAAAGATGTGCCTCCAGGGACAAGGTGTAAGGATTGTCCTCTCCAAATCCCTGCAATAAGAAGCACCAGAGGAAAGATCTTTCTCTAATTACTGCTGACCTTAAATAAGGACAATATTTTCTAGCAAACTCTTTTTCCTGAGAAAATGTTGAATTCTTCCTTTTTCCTAGTAGCAGTCTACAGAGAAAGGTCACTCCTGTATTGAATCTGAGATCTTCCAGTCTCTTTGGAGCTGTCTCTTTCCTCTATTTCCAGCTGGCTGCTATCCTGCTCTGAAATCCCAAACATTTTCACAGGATGAAAATAAAGATTCCCAGCCCCATCTCCTCACAAATCTCTGTGGCACCCTCATGCCAGGAAGAAGTGCAGAGCTCATAGAAGGCATAGGACAGCCTGAGTGCTGCCTCTAGTTACTATACTAGTTAATACTCCTAGTAGTTATTAGTACTGCTGCCCATAGTATTTATTCCCTGCATCTTATCTGAGACCATATGACACCTCACCTTTACCAGTCTGAGGCTCAGTCTGGCCTTCAGCCTCATCCAGTGTAGCCCCAACCTCTGAAATTCCTGCCCAGTTTCCCCTCCTTTTCCTATTTTTGCAGACATTTTCTCCTTGCTTCCTGTCACACTTCAGTGCTCCCTGTGCTTGAGAACAAAACTCTTGACAAATGTCACTGGCGGTTACTACCACGAGCATTGGACAGCTGAGGTTAACCATCAACCTTTGTTTGCACCCCATAAGCACCTAAAAGATGAGCAGCAGCACTTTCAGGGACAAAAAGTTAAAAGACTTGTCAGTAACACCTCCCAGTCCTATGATCACCTAAAGGGTGGCTCAAAGCCTAGTCCTGACCACAGCACTCATGGAGGTTTTCCAGTGGAATTAAAGAGTAAGGAGATCTGGGAGCACCAGGTACAGCTGTGTGTTACTTGTGTTGTCTTTTGCTTTCACTTTATGGTATCAAATATTACTCAGTTTTTTGCTTGGTGGACTGATGGTCACTCTGTGGCAGCTGGTGACTCAATGGCAGTGCCCTGTCTGTGACAGTGCCATGGTGGCCCAAACCTACACCCACAGGCTCAGGGATCAAACTGACTTGGGGGATGGTGGGAGGGAGAACCTTGCTGGGTAGAAGCTATGACATTCACTGAGCACCTATCCCTTAGCCTCTGATTCATCTTGAAAGCAGTGCTGGGGGACCCCGCCACGCTCACACAGCACATACTGCTTGCCCAGCCAGATGTCACCCCCCCACCCTCAGGTTTGCAACATATGGGGTGAAGTAGAGGTTCTTTCAGTCAAGAAAAGCCTGACTCATGTCACTAAATACAGCCAGTGGGACAAGTTTCTTCCTTGTCTGCTTGACTCACATCCA
This sequence comes from Notiomystis cincta, assembly GCA_013398075.1. Taxonomy (NCBI): domain Eukaryota; kingdom Metazoa; phylum Chordata; class Aves; order Passeriformes; family Notiomystidae; genus Notiomystis; species Notiomystis cincta. Next base: position 53,145 of record VZRX01003978.1, on the reverse strand, counting down.
GCAGAAGAGCTCTTGAACCAAGTGGCCAGAACCAGTGGCTGGCTTTAAGGTGCTGCTGAATGATGTGCCTGATGAAAGTGGCAGAAACTACTCAGGGTCCCTTAAATTGCCCATGACTCATGCCTCTATGAAGCCATGCCCCTTTCCTGTTTATCTTTTTTATCATTTTTTATATATTGTCTGATACTGTGTCAGCTCTAGTGTTTTATTAGACTTCCAGGTCAAGGGTTGCGAACTTATTCATCATTGTCTTGTGCACTAAAATAATGTCTTCCAGCTTGACAGCAAAAATGTTGGTTTTCTGTGAGGATTTCAATATTCTTTGCAACATATGTAGTTCTCCAGATGTCTGAATGCTTACAGAGTTAATACAGGCTTGCAGCATTTATAATGAACAATTATATGTATTTTTCTCCCAGGATGTCCAAAGTTCCTTCTTCATGGTCTCTGACTCCATTATTTCATGGCCTTCTCATATGTGAACTCTTAAACCTAACCCTTAAACATTAACCTGGCTGAGATAGTATTTTTGGTTTATGTTTTATTCTGCATAGCTCTGGAAAGCAGGGCTGGAAAGAGTTTAGAGAGGTCATGAGAGAGAAAAAGAGAGAGAGAGAGAGAGAGTAAATTCCAGCCAAATGTCTCTTAAATTATGATCAAATGGTAAGTGACTCCACAAGCTCAGAGCATTCTGGGTTCTGGGACAAGGATATCTGCAGAAGGAAATAGGTGAAGGACAGTGGCTGATATGGGTACAGGCCTGGGTTTGTGGCCTCAAGCAGGAAAGGGTGTCTTTAGCTTCTGGGGTATGTGTGGATCTTCCCTGTTTCAAACATTAGAGGCAGAAGGAAGTCCTTGCCACTGGCAGTGAAGTGATGGTCATCATGGGAGTGCACAGCCAAAAATGATACTAATGCTTTGGGTGAAAAGGTTGTAATGCAAGTAACACGTGTGTTTGCCTTAATACTTTCACAAGCGTTTAAATGCTGAAAGTTGAAGAACAGCTCAGTTGTTTGAGGCTGGTGTACCCATAGTCACTGCAGGAGGGGACAGTCACACATAGCAAGACATGAACACAGCTGCAGTTGTTATGTGACTGAGTACTGCCTGCCTGGGGTAAATAATGCCAAAGGAGTCACCACATTGCCAATATTCATCTCACTGCTCGGAGAAAAGGAATGACTGGCAGGCCACAACCAAGTAATGCATTACAAGAAGCTCTGCAGCACTGATCTGATCTGATAGCACTAATCTAGTAACACACCTGGTTAAAGAGCAGGAAAAATGCCATTGATGCCTTAGGATTTTAGCTTTTCTATTTTTCATATATTTGTAATCCTGCAATTCTTTAATGTATAACTCCAAACTCCATATAGTGTTAGCTACTGCTATTCCATTTTGGTCAGACACAACAATTCCTCTCTAGGCCTGGGAATCAAGGACACCTTACTGTGTCAGGCCCCAAGAAATGTCAATAAAAGTGAGTTTGTTGGGGAGCAAACTTGGGGTAAATGACTTCATTACCTGAAGCTGTAATTGGAAGGTTAACCCCCAGTATGCAAATAGACCAAACTTACAAAAGTGTGAAGACCCGTGACTGGTCATCCATTTTTTGGGTGCAGCCCCTGGGGGGCCTTGCCTGCCCTAAATGTACCTGAAGGCCCTTCAATAAATATAACTGCTTTTTATTCCTTTATTTTGTCTGGCCTCTGTTTTTAGGTAAGCCCATCAAGGCATCACCATGATGGGCATATGATATAAATTATGTATGGCTTCAGCTGCCCTGTGCTCATGCTCTCCCCCAGCATGCAGCTGCTAGTTTCCTGCCTTCATGCCATGTGCTAAATCACTATCAAATCATTTAGTTTGCAAAGGAGGTCTGCAGGTCATCTGCTCCTACACTTCACCCAAAGCAGAGTCAATCTTGCATTGGATGCTCAGAGCCCTTGGAACTTTGAGGATCTCTAGTGATAGAGGTCTCCTCTGCTTCCAGTGTTGTATCCTGATTATCATAAGCTTTTTTCTAATATACAGCAGTTGCAACTTGTAGATGGAAAGACTGGTTGTATCTTTTCTATAACATCCCATTAAGGCTGGGTTTGCTTCAAGCTGCAAAAACCCAGATGCTCTTGCAGTCTTTCTTTTTATATCATATGCTCCAGTTCCTAGTTGCTCTCCACTGGACTTGCTCCCATGTGTCAATGACTTTAGTTTACTTAGGAGGCCCCCCAAAACATTGTCCCAGCTGTAGTTTCTAACCCTCCATTGTTTTCCACTTGTAAGATCAAGAATGATTAATCTATTTATTTAAAGGAAATAAAAGAAAAAGTCATATAAGGGCACAGTCCCTGGGCTGTCTCTGCATTTAGCATTAGACAGATGGCTCACATTCCACCTGAGTCTCTGGAGGCAGATGCAGCCCAGATCTAAATGGGGAGCTGCTCAGCTGCGGCCATGTCAAATGCTGACCATATGTCACAGTGGCTAGTGTCAAGGGGAAGAGGGGAAATTACAGCTTTATAATCCTGCTCAAGTCTCCTGAAAATCAGCACCAGAGCCTCCTGTACTGTCTCCTATTTGCTGTAGATCTTAGAAAGACAAGTACATTTTCTGTCTTCGGCTGTCAGGCAAATAAGTTCCCTCAAAGATGAAAGTCCCCACAATATGGAATATTTCCTAATAGCTTATTCTGGAGTAAAATCACCTTCACGTGAGACCACAGAAGCAGGGAAGTGTCACTGGCAACTTATGAAGCAGCAAACTTCATTTGGAGGTAAGGGTGCAAGCAGTAGCCCATATGAAGGTGAGCACAGGAGGATGGGAGAGATGACAGCAGTTACATACAGCCTAGAGTAATGGAAAAACTTAGACTGGTGTCTGTCTTTTAAAGGAAAATGTTTCTCTCTGTTAACTGTATGGAGAGACTCACTCTGTACTCACTGCTCTGCCTAATAATTAGTCCCCTGACCTCAGCTAAATTAAATGCTGGATCCTCACCCAGCCATTCCAATAGTGTCACTCAAGGTGCATCTTAGGGTTCCATTTCTGAAAACACTACACATAATAATACAATCAGTACATAAAAATAATGCAAAAATCATCATCACATCAATATTCATGAGCCCCATATCAGTTTACTACTTGAATAATACACCAAGAAAAGTAATTGTTTTCAAAGTACACAACTGTAGGCAGCAATATGTCTATGAAATATGCCCAGGTGTCTGGACAAGGGTACTGGGAAAAAGTACATTTGGAGTGTCCCACAGACTTACGTGATTATCTTTGACAGACAATCTTTGTGGTGCTTATCCAGGTTCTAAGTCCATTAATGTGTTTTAGTTTGGGCACTCAGAGTCATGCACTGTCCTACTAGACAATACAAAGATTTTAAACTGAGCTGGAAAAACATCTGAAAATAAAAAGCAATGGGTCTAAGCACACTGTTTTTCATACTTCTGCCACAAGTAATGGCCAGCAGTTGAACCACAGAAACGGCCATCATATCAGTGCTGCCCTGGTGGTGGCCCAAAAATAATTGTACCATTGCTAGGCATGACTCAAGAAAAAATAATTTTTTTGTAGCTGGAAAGAACCAAAGGGCACCACATCCATCTGCCTGCCTTATGGCAGGCTCAGTTTGCTGTTTATCGCGGCTCAGTTTGGAATTCCAGCTCCCGCAGCGCGCCCCTGGCTTTGCCCCCCGGCAGGGCGCGGAGACTCGGAGCAGCCGAGCCCCGCGCTGCCCGGCCGGGCAGTCCCGGCGAGGCCTCGCTGGCTGCGTGGGAGCCGGGCTCGCCGGGAAGCCGTCCCGCGGAGGGTGCAAACTACGCGCTCGGCAGCCCGGAGAAGGTGCAAAGCACACCCAACCGCGCTGCTCTGGAGTCAGCGAGGCTCCTTCCCGAAGGCTGCCCCCTCTCCTTCCCTGCGGAGTGGAGCCCCGCATGGCAGGAAGGGAGGGGCACGGCAAACCTCGGAAGGAGCACTCTGAAGGCAAGGGAACAAATAGCTGCTGAAACTGGAATTAGTGCTTGGTGGGAGGTTGAGAATAAATCTGTCATACTTAGCCTCTCTTTCAGCTGTTGCAGAGCAGGACATTACATCTAACAATGAGCCCAGCAGGTAGCACACCGGAACAATATGGGCTGAGGGAGCAGCCGCTCTCCCTTCCCTGTCGCTTCTTGTAAGCGTGCTTACATCAGTATACTCATTATTTATGCAAGACTAGAATCCCAGATTCTTCATCTTAACAACTGCCAAAGCGACAAAATTCTGGCTGACTGTTCAGCACCGTCAGAGAGCAAAGTAAGGAGGAAGGTGGAAGCTCCCATTCAGCTGACTCGGAACGATGCAGCAGCACTGCGGGCACGGTGGCTTCACAGCCTTTCCAGCTTCTGCTCTGCTGCAGGGCCCCAGACCTTCTCACCTGCCTCCCTCCCACACCTGACAGAATCAATTCCTAGCTGTTATGGAGATATCTATCTGTTGCTTCAGAGAAAGAGAACAAAACTGATAGGAAAATTTCATGTAAAAACTTACCAAAAATGGGACCGCATGGGCTACTTTGTCAGAGGTAACACAATGATGTCATAAAGTAACTGGGAGTTTGCAAACTGTGAACAAAGGGGAAAAGTAGAAGGGATCTGAGAATGCCCTGTAATAAAAAATGAGCTGAGCAGATCACAAACAGACAAAAATTGACCTAGCTACACTCTGGAAAAAAAAAAAAAAAAGCCTATATTGAATTACCTACTGAAAGAGGTGAGGTGATGTTTATTTCTCAAGCCACCATAATACCTACAGACCACACTGCACCTGAAACTGTGGTAGACTCCATAGAGTCTGGTTTTTAAAATTTGTCCTGAGTCCAATTTTTAAGGGCCCAGTTCTTTAAGGATGACTCTACAGGACAACTGGAGCTACTACCAAAGGAAGGGGTTTCAATGCATATGTGTGTCCAAATGAACCGGTTGCTTCTGCAGATCTGTCCTCACCTGTGCATACTAATTGATTTCCAAAAGCTGTAATGTAGAAGATAGTCCAAGTACTCAGGGCAGTTTGCAGTCTTAACAAGTGAAGTGGCAATGTAATTAAGATTTTTTTCTTAGGAAATACCGGTTGTTGATGTGCAACTATTAACACTCTGAGCACTCTTTTAATTTCTTAATTACAAGATGTGCACTCCCTTCCCTCAGTCTGTTTGTGTGGATGCTCTGGGATCCTTCAGCACTGGAGCCTGTCCTTACAGACTAACACAAAGGAGCGGAGTGTGAAACACTGTAAGTCAGGAAGCATATGGGAATAAAGTCAAGAAGTGAAAGACAAAGTAGGAGGAAAACTATATTCATAAAGGCAGTAGGGCTAGGCAAATGTTACATTTGGTATGTAAGGATATATTTACTACCCTGTAAATGCTTCACATAACTATGTATTCCATACTTAGCGCATTTCATACTCTGTGGAGGTTACATACATGTGCTCCTAAATACAGCACTCACTCAACATATGAAATACCCCTGCTAAAACAATTGCAAAGGATCCAGGGGAAAAAGACAAATAAAACTATCAGTTAGATCCTTTTGTATGAGAGATCAGCCATTCCCACATTTTAATGTTCTTTTGAGTTACTGGAAGAAAATCAAGACAGCAAGAAATTAATGACAGTAACAGCCCTTGATATTTGGTTCATTTCATGGGGGTTTTATGAGAGATATATTTTATAATGTGTTTACTAAGATTGCTTTCCCTAAAGTGGACTAAGCTTCTATGCTTTGACCCTGAACTCTAAAGTCATAATCAACCAAATTACATCCATAAATTGCAGTTTTCTTAAGAGGAAGCAAGGCACTGTCCTGTCCCAAATTTCATCTTCTAAATTATGGAAATTTCAGCTAATATTTGCACCTGTTGAAATTATACCAAGAAAATAATTCAGATAATACTGCCTAAGAAAGGTGTATATCTGTATGGTACAAGCTCCAATATTGCTCTAAAATGACTGAATGTTTACCATTAAGGTAAACTAACCAGGAAACCCAGGAGAGGATGTGAGAAAATAGAGGTGAAATTAGAGGCTTGTAAGATAGCACTGAAAAAGGGCAGTTATTCATTTCCAGCCCAATTAATTTGTTGCTGAAATATGACTTCCTACTGATAAAACAGAATCACTGGTCACAACTGAGAAAGGCATTAAAAATATTATAATAATAAAACCATTTCATTTAATTTTCATTTAATCCTCATATATTCATACTTGCTTTCTGAAGGTGGTAAAGTATGCATAATCTTGTCAATTTAGCTACTGAGTGAGATAAATGTAGAGTTTAAAAAAAATTGTCATTGTCTTAAGAGATACTGCATGTATGATTGAAGTGCATGAAAAGTAAAGAAGGATCATAGTAGGAGCTAGAAGAAATAAAAGGTGGCATCTTATGTGTCTGTTGAGTTCCTAGCTTTTGTCTAGCTCAAAAAAACCCTTGAACAATAAATTAAATATTTCCCTAAGCAATGTCAGTGCAACCTCAGGCTGCTCCTTATTTTGGTGAGTGTGTTGTGGGTTGCTGAGGGATGAGGAAAAAAAAGAGGACTGCTCTTGAGCAAGGACCAGCTTCCCCAACCTAGAGAGACAGGGATGGTGATGAGGAGCGTGCATGGTGGTTATTCTCACAGAAGAATTTTTCCTTTTGCTTGTAGAAAAGTCTCTCTGTGTAGGCACCTTTCTTTTCCTAACCAAACCTAGTAATATCAGGCAGTAGATGATGTGTCAAGACTCAGAGTGCATTTAAATTTTCAGTTCCCCCAAGCTCAATTTGCAGAGCCATCCACTCTCAGTCCAGCTGAGTATTTGAAATGTAACCTGCAAAAGAAAAAGGAGTGCAGTAACAGTCTCTTGTTATAAGGGAATCCACATCATCTCTGTTAGGTTGCTTTGGTGATCTAACTTTTGTACAATTTGAAAGATCAAAACTAGCAGACAAGTTCCCTTGTAATGTCAACAGAGATGTCTGAAGTAGACAGCTGCATATTTCCTTGTTTGTTGAGATGAAACTGAAGCATGTTATAACACAAAAAATATTTGTCAGCTGGGTCAAATACATAATAATTCTTAAAATACTACCAAGAATGGTATATGCAAATTAAGAGACAGTTTTCATCTATGTATATAATTTGTCTTAAGTGCACAGTGCACACTAATAAATGGGATCCTGCAAACTTACACTGGAGATATTTCTTCATCTATTGAGTGCTGTAAAGTTTGAATATTCGTAAGGGCAAAAGTATGTTTGACTGCCTCGCTGGAAATAGTGTTTTACATATTAGGAAGGAAAGTCTGCATGTGATATGCCCCTTCTAGGCAAGCAGTAAACTGTGGACAAATTGTGCTGGATTTGTAATAATGGCCTCCCTACTGTCAAAGGAAAGAAGAGTGGCTGAAGTCAGCAGACAGTCCATTACCAGATTAAAAATCTATACTCTTTATCTATGGAAGAAGCAATCTATAAGGCCCCACTAGCATACATTCATATCACAAAAGATAATTTCTCAGACTTCATTACATCTGTTGGAAGAATTTAGTGTATATGGCTGAAATTCAGCATGGTGTTATAAATAATTCACATTGGCAAAGACCAAAGCACAGGCCTTGATCACATAATTAATTGATTTATCTGCACAGAGAAGGACTGCCAAATCTTTGTTCACTGGTGTGCTGTTTATTCCTGTGATCTGTCCCACTGGTTACTGCCACCTTTTCTCAGCCTGGAACATGCCCACCCCAAAAACAGTCCTCCACACAGGAGTGGACAAGGATGTAAACTGCTACATTTATGACTGCTTCATAATCATAAGCTTTTAACACTTTGTTCTCTCTGGTGGCCCATTTTCTTTTAAGAACAGTAACATTTTAGAAAGATACCATGCCTGAAGACACATGTGATTAAGATGCCCATAATACAGCACTAATCTAATCTATATTACTTCTGTAAAAATATCAATAAAAAGGAATTTTAAAACACGTTAACTACTGCATGGTACTCCAGTTTCCTATCTGCCTTTAATTCTGCATGCATATTTGGATACTGTGCTGTGTGAAGGATGATGGGTTCTGCTCCAGGAGAACCAGTGCTCTGGGTAGTCCCATCCTTGCTGTTTCTGGGCCAGCAGCAAGTTACAAAAATGACAGACTTTTTAAGATCACATGCCAGAGCTTGGCAGGAGGGGATGACCCTTACCCCTGCCCTCTTCTAAAGCACTGTGCAGAAGAAAGTTGCCAAGTCTCTAACTGAGACTTCCTGCTTCCCTGGACATATCCAGCTGAAGTCGTGGCTGCCCTTCCCATCACCTGTGCTCTGTTTGTCACCTGTACTGGGGTGGACTCCCACAAAGTCCTGCAGAAACAGCAGTGGTCTCAGCTACTGAGCAAGGCAGTGATCAGGGCAGAAAGGCCTGCAGAAAGAAACAGCAAAGCCTTTTTCTCTCAGCATTTGGAAACACACTCCTTTTGGAAATTTCGTGTGTGTGTGTGTGTGTGTGTGTGTGTGCTGTAAACCAAAGGTTCTCACAGTCATTCAGGCCAGTCTTGCATTGAGCCGAATCCTGACCACCAGCAAAGCTGTCTGCTCTCCCTGCTGACTCCAAAGAGAAGCAGCAATGACTCACTGGGCTTCACATGGAGACTTCACACGTCTGCCTTAGCCCAGATGCCAGTTCCACTACACAGAGCCCGTTTAGCTCAGGGCACTGCTGACTAGAAGGACGTCCAGCACCTCCACATCCCTGCTGTGCAAGATAAGCATAGGGTACTGATATGAAACGCAGTTGATTTCACTGGCACAGCCTGTCTTGCAGCTCACAGGCAACAATCTCAAATAATTTAAAGGGATCAGGAATCTGCTATTAAATTGCAACTATTAGTATGTGATATTGCTTTTTCAAACACTCTAGTGAACTATTTGCAATGGCTTCCTTTCTTTCTTTGTAACTTCAGCCTCCTTCTTTCTTTCTCCTTCCATTTATATCCTTCAAATATACTTATCTGAGCACTCCTGAAGGATGACATGTACGAAAAAAAGCTATACCAAGACATAATTACACTGGCACAGCTAACAGAAAAGACCTAGATGTTTCAAATGTCAGTAGATCTGAAGATGTGTGGGCAGGATTTACAACACTGGTATGTTGCCACTGGTAACTGACTGCATTTTTAACCTTCCCACTGCTGGCTAGCTGTGTGAAAAAGGATAAGGCTAGGAATTTAGCACTAGAAACAAACAAGCTCATTACAACACCCTAAAATTTATTGTTTTGAAGCTGAGACAAACAAGAGGAAGGATTGTATAAAGGTTAGAGAGGATCTCTTTCTTCCTGATAGGCAGCCTACACAGCACCTAACCCTTCCAGTTTGCTGGCATGCAGCTGTTTCCTCTGGTGCATCAGCCCTGAGGACCAGTTTTGGTCACTCTATACAGAGGGGAAAGGAAAGAGCAAAGATTTTGCTGCCAGTATTTTAAAGGCACAGCCATCTCAGGCAAAAGGTACTTGATAAAGTTCCACTGGCAAAAGTGGCAGAAGTCTCCTGCTGAGAGTGAGCAATTTGGAGACACCAAACAATCTGACAGACTATTAGACCACAGAGTGGAGTCAGACATATGATCTGAAGCAGGGAGTAGTTGCTGACAGGGGTGTTACACCCACAGCTTGGGTTTGATGAGTGAGGACCAAGGAGAACGCTGGACTTCTTGGGAACATAATGGCATACTGGTGGTATTATTAGGGTGCTTATCTAGATGGAGGAGAACAAATTTAGGGCAGGATTCTGTAAAAAATTAGAATATGTGAAAGGAGATAGTGAGAAGAGAAAGCCCTGAGGTAAGTGATTGCACTTCTTATGTTGTGCAAAGAGGGGGGATACTCCCATTCCTTCTGAGAAGTGCTCATTGCAACACAGCCCAGCTAGGAGGCCCCACACAGGCTAATATCATAAACTGAGGAGAGGTACATGGCACTAAAGCTGTTATCACCATTCATTAGACACTCAAATGAAAAATGGCCTCATATCTAGAAAACTCACTGAATTGAAGGCAACCACACCTGCTCAGCACCTTGGCATTTCATAGGGACTTTTCTTCAACAAGGAGGGAAATTTCACTGGAAGTTGTGAGCATTCAACTGCTCCATTACTGTTAACCCCAAATGTGCATTTAGAAGACTTTTAGGCTACCAAATTGAAAACTGTGTGAAACCATTCCTGGTCTCAAAACACTATTTGCTTGTTTTTTATGATCTTGGAGAGAGCAAACTGTAGATGTCACAGCATTGCCTTTGCTGAAAACAAACTCTGTGTCTATCAGCTCACAAATTCCAGCTGAGAATGGTACAGAAGAGGCAGTGCTCTACTCGTGCTGCAATGCATGTGATTAAACAGCTCTTCCATTTAAAGACCTTTAGGAGAATGCCAGTCTGTTCCTAGTTTTAACCTTTAAAATGCAGCAAGGACTTCAAGAGCGACTTTGGCATTTCTCAATGTAACCCACACCTCCCACACACAGCAGGGATGACTTTACAAGCAAAGCACCAGGGAAGCAGACATGGATGAATATGTACAGTCTATGGACCCCTGTAAAAGGATGCATGTCTCCCAGAATTTCACCTGTATTCCTCTTGGCATCATTCTGACTCCTCATGCTGAGAAGTGTTATCATTTATAGCCTCATTAATTTTCAGGGCTTCCCCTTCCCCCCTCCACTTAATGCTGGCAAGTCAGCTACCACGAGTAAAGCAGGCAGCAGATTTTTTTTGTGTGTGTGTCTCTCAGAGTGGTAATTAAAGTTGCTAAAAAAAATAATAAAAAAATTAAAGAAACGTGAAGTTCTTCCCAGGAGCAATGTTCTCTGCAGGATACAAGCATCAGCTGCTTTTGTAGTTGCAAGCTATGGAGATGAGATTGTCTGGGATCCATCTGTCCTGCCCCAACATGTCAGAGTTGTGGGGTATAGCTCAGCTGCTAGGAGATTTCTTATTCCTAATTTATTCTGAAACAATACAGTGGGAGCAAAATCATTGATGCCTTCACCAGCTCAATTTCTTGTTTTATTTGCTACTGCTAGGGAATAGGAATATTTGTATAAAGCTAATCTTTTATTGCTTTCTCATGAGAGTCATTTTATTATGCCCTCTATGGTAACTTTTCATGGGACCTTCTAGACTTTGGTGTAATATAAGGACAGGATTTTTTGAAGAAGCTTTCATACAGGTTATAGTATCCTTAATCTAGTAATTATTTCTTTAAGTAATGGATTTACGTATGAGCTGTTTGCCCCATTCTTTGGATGCAAAGCAGCCCTAAGGCCATCCCTGGGCCTGGACCATAAGGTTTTGGCTGGTCTGCATTCCAGCACAGTGCTGGGAGGGCTCTGTATCTGTGTTACTGCTCTGTAAGGCTGAAACTTTGTGCCTGAAGTGATGGGAAAGCTGAACTGAAATGTTAATAAAAACGTCTCTGCTGCCCTGGGGAGAGCCCTGGGGCTGCCCCTGGGACCCCCCTGTGATCCTGCCAGCAATGCACACCACTGTGGGTGACCTGCCAACAGGTGCCCCTTCACAAGAACCCAAAATGGTGTGAGTAAAGCTGCTGTGAGCAGGATGAAGATGGTTTACACTCTGGCAGTGTGGATGCTCAGGGCCATGTCCACTCTTCTGTCTGAGGATGTCACTCTGCAATGGCCTCTTTTCCCCCACCACTGATTCTCACATTAAACATTAAGAAAAAGGTGCAATGCAAAGAATGGACCTTTTTATTCACACTGCACAGGGGGTCAGTGGCATTTCTCAGAGGCAGTGCCCAGTTTAGGTGGAAAGATGAAGAATATCCTTCTGTTGGCTCAATTTTCTTGTACAGACCACATGATACAGAGCAAGTGAGGTGAACCAAGGTGTATGAAAAATTAATCCAGCAATTGATTTTTCTGATTGATATGTAGCTCCACAATTCTCTACATTATCTTACATCAAAATCTAGCTGAGCAGAGTGCTTTAAAGATAAATTCCAAAACTTCAAATGATGGTTGAAGAAGTATTTATCCATTTCAAAACATTTAAAGATGCTGTACCTGACTAATAGAAACCATATAATTTATAGTTATATGTCAGATGGAAAGGAAACATCATTATAAAAAATAAAATAAAAAGTAATATCTATGGAAATTTGTAAAATACATTAGGTAAGATTTGAACCATCTGAGAGCCTGAATTTCAAAATTTTGGTCTATAGAGAATATTTCAGTGAGTTCATTTGACTTATTTTAGAGACCTGAATGTTACTGCAGTAGTTTCACACCACTAGAAGTTACTAGGAATAACTAAATTGTTCATGGCAGATATTAAAGAACACACAAATGCCTTCCTCTTCTTGGTTTGGTGTTTGCTGGAGGGAGTTTTTTTTGATTTTTGGAGATTTTCTCTCCATTTTCAAACAAATCTCCAAGTGTAGTAAGTGTACTTGACATTTGACCATAACACACAAACAAAGAGCACTGCAACTGTCTGTCCAAGGAATCTGCAATGTCTACAAAATCACATGAGGGTTTTTCCAGGCCCAAATTTCAAGCCCATGCCCACATGCCAAAGATAAAATTATGAGAACTACAATAGTGGGGAAAATTTTCTTCATCATTGAGAAGCCTTTGGTTAATATAATGATGAATTTTTTTCAAGACAATGTTTTCATTGGACAGGTGGTGAATATTTGGGGACTATTCAAATGCTGAAAATATATTTAAATTGGAGTAAGTCCACTCACTCAGTTCCAAAATATGACTGAAAGGAAAATCTGTGTTAGGCAAAAAATAAATCTAGAGCTATCAGAAAACCTGAGGTCACAGGAATTGTAAATTAAATATATATATATATTTACTCATATCACTATGCCATTCTTTGCATATTATGGCCTCAAGCTAAGGCTATAGGACTATTTTTGACTCTGCTTTGCCATAGCAGAGTGAGGGAGCAGTGGTTGCAGAACCTCCCAGTTGCCAATTCCCATTACATTGCATGAATCTTGTCATACCTGACAGTTTTCATAAAGCCCAAACTCCATGAGATTGAAAAATCTCCTGAGAACTCCAGTTTTTGATTACAAGGAAAAAAAGCAATGTTGTAACCCTCAGGATTGTAGAAACAAGAGAAAAAATTATCTTTGCTCTGCTCCCAATATGCTAAAAGCTCATTAACCCAGAGGCAAATTAGGCATCTCTGAGAATCCACTATGTTTAATTTTTTTTTCCTAAGCAGGAAGAAGAGGAAGTCAGAGAGAGTTCTAACATTTTAAAAGCTAATACTGGAATTCAGGTCATTAACTTCAGCTGAAAACAGAGAGAATAATAGACTCCTATCATTACGCCACAGAATTTTGAAACAGGTGTATTGTAAAGCACAGAATGGTTTGGTTTTTTTTTTAAATCATCATAGCAAATGAATCTGCCACACAGCATACAAATAACGGATAAATGTTGTCTGCAGTTCCTTTTCTCTGAATTAACAAAATAGCCCATTTTTTTAGAATTTGGTTGCCTTGTCTGTTTGAACTGAAAGTGCACAAAGCTGGCGCATCAGAGGATCTCGCAGAAGGACAAGCCTGACACAGGTTGCTTTGCACAATCTTCCTACTGTATATCAACAAATAAGCAAGAGCTGCATTTTTGATTTCTTCACACCCATTTTAGTGTCAGCCCAGTGGAACTACTGCCCTGAACACTGCATCATGTGCTCATTGTGTTCTATATGATGCTGACGGTTCCTTATCAATAAAATTCTGCTGTGCAGCAGCTGTATGTGGCAGCCATATATGATCACAACACACAAAAGGAACTGCTCATTTCTACACTGTTTCTAGGGAAGTAAAGGGTTACTAGGGGAAGTGGTGTTTTATCACACATTCAACATTGCACAAAAATAGCCTAGAAGACCAAAATGCTTACATTGAAGTCTCTACATTTCTGTAATTAATACCACAATGATCTATTTTGGATATGGTTAGCATATGCTTTCTGTCCAATGTATGTATAGTTAATGATATCTGGGGACATGCATGAAAGGGAGAGAAAATCTTCTGAGCAATACTGAGAAAGGAAGAATTTGCTTCAGTACTGGAGGGCAGAGCTTCTCACCACATCACCTCGGCGGAGCTGCCTCTTGGCTGGGGGTGGGGCGGCCGCAGCACCAGGCACCAGAAGTCTCATCGGGCTGGCAGACTGTGCCTGCACAGAGTGTGAGATCAAAACCCATATGTTTCTCTTTCTAATGACCCTTTCTCATAACCAGGTTTTGGGCTGTATTTTTTTTTTTTTCTAGTTAATTTGTGGCTGGTGAAAGTTTCTAGAGTGACAGCTGAAGAGACTGATTTTTTTAACAACACCCAACATGCAGTGCAGACACAGTCCTGAGTTTTACAGCCAATTCATCCAAGCCTTCATGTTTCACACCATCAATTGCATTGCTGTGAAATACGTGTCAGATGTGACCACCTCAGTGCTGCCTATGCAAAGCATGGCAAAGACCTGCCACAATTTTAATTGAATGCAGGCAAAGAGCTGAACAAGGAGCAAAGCAGGGGACGATAGACTCCAGTCAGTAATCCCTGAATTTGACCTGGAAGGTTTACTTCACAGTTAATTTTGTCATTTACTTCAGCCCTGGATGGCAGAAAGAGCTGTAACAGTAGCAGTAGCTTACTGCCTTATCTCCTGAAAACAGACCTGAGCCTCACCACGCCGTGTTGGAGTCAGTGGTACCCTTTGACCAGCGCTGACCACTTTGGATGTGCAGTTCTGAAGTCTTAGGCCTCATAGCTCCTTACATTTTTGCTGAGCTAGGCTGTATTGCAGCATGCACTTTCACTGGCTTACGCAGAGCTGAGCACACCTCATGCTTTGCCTCCCTCAGAAACACTTTGCTGGCTTTTCCCAGAGATAAATCCACACTAATCAAGTGCTTCCACTCATCTGAGCACGTGCAGCTCCTACTGTACACTTCCACACTGAGCTGTCACACCCCATGTTACCTGATTAAGATCAGTAGCTGGAAGTTGATTAATTGACTTTTCAGAAACTCAGCTGTAAGTTTCCCATCTTTTCCATTATACATGGCGAATAAAATCAGAGCTTAAACAAGCACAAGAAATGGTTCATTTCCTTCCTGAACTCATCACCTTAAATTACTGTGAAGGTCCTTATATGACACCAAGACTTCCCAAATCTTCCCATGGACTGCATGAAAAAATCTCAGGCCTGAACCAAGATTCTTATCAAACACTCAACTGGGCAAGTTTTCCACTGCTGGGGGGCTGGGGACTGTGCCCACAAGCATGTGGCATCCTTCTGGCACCCATCTTCTCCAGCAGCACAGACATCCACCTCATCTCCAAGGAGAGGAGCCCCACTGCCCTCCATGGTGCAAACCCAAGGACAGCTTGTTGTTGCAGTCAGATGGCTCTAGGAAGCAGTGATAGGATGAACCCCCAAATCTGTGTGACCCCACCGAGTCAGCAGCCTCAGCAAAACTCAAGCTTCCCCAGAGGGACTAATTTTGCTTTATAGGAACTGGCTGAAATTAATGCAGCCTCAAATCCATAAGATAAAACGAAGGCACTGCAGAAGCACGCTCACCACCCTCCTACAGGTTATCTGACAGCATTTTTTTTCCCCAGAATGTTCATTACTCACTTCACTCTGATGAAATTCATGACTACCAAAGTCAACTCCTACTTATCTCCCTGGATCACAGGTTTTACCCGCAGTCATTTGAAGAAAAATAACCAAAAACTGTCCCAGGCCTGAAAGAATTGCTGTAAACCAGCAAAGGAGTGTGGCTATTTGTATGTCAAATTTATTATGATCTTTATTTTACAAGTTACCACAATGTTTTTGTCCCCAAATGATCCATTTTGAATTTTTAAGAAGACTGTAGCTTTTTAAACTTTGAAACCAGGTCTCAGAATCAAGGAGACTGCTTAAATACATTGTTCAAAATCTGAGTAACATAGTAGCAAAATTATTTTTATTTTCATGGGACACCAACCACTAAATGCTTTATGAAACTAAAAAGCTTATATTCAATCTTGGACCTAAAATTCAAGTTATAGCTTCCTTTAAATACCGTATCAGAATAACAAGCCTTAAATTATTAAACAAACTAATTAAGGGTTTATACAACCAAGGCTGAATCTCTGCAACAGTACAGAATGGTTCTTAATAAAAGAGCTATGCTATGGGTGGGGCAAAGCAATAAATGCAGCCCGATTTTTTTGCCTTCATCAATCTCTACATAAAAGAAATACTTAAAGGGATATACTCACATGGTGACAAATTATAAGATATGCAATTTTTTACTGAAATTTGTCTAAAAACTAGTTTCGAGGATCACAAGTTTATCTATTGGTGAGCACACATATTGAAAAAAATGACAATGGTGACTGATGTCTGAGGCATCTCCAAAGGTTTTATAGTATCCTGTGTCAGAACCGGCTTTTATGCTTCTTATCCATTGATACAGTTCTCCAAATAGAGGACATAAATACCATCCAGGTTTTAAAACATTTTATTTGCATATTAAAAAAATTGTGCATTCCAATAATTAAAATCATTTGAACAAAAAAAAAAAAAAATGGCACTCGATTAACTGCATTTTACAGCTCGCAGGACCTCGGTACAGCTTTGCATTTATTCGTGTGTTACTCTAGTTTACTGTAGTCCCACCCAAGTTCTTCTTTCATCAACATGCAAGCTCTTTCATGCCACCAGGACCAAAGCCAGACAGGCAGAGGGAAAGGCAGCGCCTTCATTCAGTGTCAGTAGTTCTCTCTATTCTTTTGATGTGAAAGGGGCAGTACAGTCATTTTAAACTTTATCCAACCTCTTTGCATCTTACAAAGTTAAACAGCTAAAAGAAGTAAAATAAGAAGGCAATGCTTGTGGAATGTACAGTGCATAATTTGGAAGGGCAGATTTCATTACGATTCACCCGCTTGCTTCTCCTGTTCAATTGCTAAAAAGGGGGGAAAAACAGAAAAGGAGAGAAAACAAAATGAAGATCGAGAACCTGAAATGCATTCACATGACAATTGCTATAAATTGCTAAAATAAATGTATATTTTTAGCTACAGATCAAAACAGGGTGTAAATAATTGTAAATTAAGCGCTGCTAGGCAGTGGGTTCAGGTTTTCGCTGTCTAGCACAGATACAGCCGTGTATCCNTAAAGGGCGCTCGCTGGCGGGGCGGTTTTATCCCCGCGCCTATGCAAATGACGGTGATGTCACCACTAACCATTTTGCCGCTTTCCGCGTTTTTCTCTCTCTCTTCTTTCCCCCCTTGCTTCCTTCCCCTCCCTTCATCGCCCAGCCCTCCTCCTCCCCGCGCACACGCGTACACGCACACAAAGCNTTGTCTCCTCCCGCCTCCCTCCCTTCATCCTTTCCTCCCTCCCTCGCTGCCCGTCTCCCTCCTTCCCTGCCTGACTCCCTCCCTCCGAGCCTGCTCTTCCCCGCCGCCTGCCCTCACTCACTTTCTTTTGAAGGCAGCGGGTTTTTCTCTTGCGTCTCTGTCTTCTTCAATTTGGACTTGTCAAATTTCTCGATCTCAGCCATGTCTGGTTTGTCGGACATGTTGGCAGGTGACTCTGCACGGAGGGGAAGAGCCCGTTACCCCCGGCCACGGCTCCCCGGCCCCCCCGGCGCCACCGCGGGGCCGCGCCCGCCGCACCCAACGCGGGGACCCGCACGCTCAAGCTCGCTGCAAGTAAAACGCTTCACCACCGACATATTTAAAAATAACAGTCATTTTTAAAAGCGTCTGTTTAATCCAGCGTCCCAGGCGGTGCGGCTCGCCGCCAGCCTCCACCGGGGGCAGCTCTGCAGAGTACAATAGGGGAACGCAAGAGGGGACGCACCGGCGCTGACCGCGGTTTTACCTCGTTAAGGGAAAAGTAATTTAAAAATACAGCCCTGTGACGGCAACAAAGCCGCCTAGCGCCTCGCACGCCGCCGCCCTGCAGCAGCGCGCCCTCAGACAATACCCCCACGCGGACAATAGCCCCCTCCTCCCTTCCTCCTTGCCTCCCTCCCGCCCCCCCGGACAAAAGCCCCGCGCCNGACCGGGACAGAGGCAGGGACCGAGGCCAGGGCAGGGGCAGCCGCCGGCCGCCTCCCGCGGTGGCGGAGGGCTGTGCTTGGCTGGAGCCGGGCGGTGGTTGTGCTCCACATCCCTGCGTGACGCTCTCCTGGTTGAGCAATATCATCTCGCTGATAACGTTACTCAAATGTCGGCATTTAGAAGGAAAAGCTGAAACCCTCGTCCCTTCAGAGCTCCGGGAGCTGCCGCCGGCGCGTCCCCCAACCCCCTCCCCAATCCCCCGCCGCCTTTGCATCCCGATGCAGGGACAGGAAAATCCCATCGCTGTTGTCCCTGCAACTCTGCTGCAGTGGAAGAAGGGAACCACCCTCCAACGCCCCCAGGCCAGGCTCTGGTGCCGGGCCAGCAGACAATGGCTCTGGCCAGATGCCGCCGGGCCCTGCCTCCCGGCCCGCTCCCGAGCAGCGGGGCAGCCCCGGTGGCACCGCCCGGCCGGCCCTGCCTGCCTGTGCCCGGAGGGAAGGAGGGCTGGGGCCGGGGCTGGGGCCGAGGACTGTGGGGGCCCTCGGCCGGGTCAGGGCCGCTGCCTGCCCGCGCTGCGGTGTTCCAGATGTGCCCAGCGGCTCCCTCGGCTCGGGGGATTCAAACGGGCAGCCCCGAGCAGCAATCGGTCCCAACCGCGGCATCACCCCGCTTGGTGGGCAGCTGCTGTAGGGGAGGGGGCAGAAGCAGGGAGTGTATGGGACGCGTGATTCCTGTTGCTGCAAATACGGCATTGGGAAATAACTGAATTATTCACGTGAAAGAGCCGAGAGACGCCGGGGGGAGTATGTGTGCGTGTGCGTGTGGCTGACTGACAGGGAGACGGGGAAATCTCTGCGCCTTTGTCTGGCAGCAGCCCTGCACGGGAGCAAAGGCACGCTTGCTTTCGAGGACTGAGGGGGTACGGGAGCAGGCGTGTGGGAATTCGCTTAATTTCTGCTCCTTCTGGGCTACCTGAATGGAAACCATGGATGGTATTGCTCCCTGCTCCTTGCCCTCCAGGCAGGGTATTCGATGTGAGGGTGATTGCTGATGAATTAAAAGCCCTGAGTCACAAACAGTATTAATACATGCAACGAGAACTGTAAATACATTTCAGTAAACTCCCTGGGGATGCTGCTTTCTCTGTTTCATGGTTGTCCTCTCCCCCTTGGCTGGCTATTTTTCATAGCATTTCCAGAGCTGTATTTTCAAGGAGGTAAAATCTTGTCCCCATGGCAATCCCAACAATACTTTCTATAGTGAACCAGGATTTCCAGTCAGCCCACAGTCTTCCTAAAGCCGAGTTCCTTTGCATTTGGAGATGTGGTGTGTAAAGTCTAGTTGCCTCCTGCAGTTCATGAGCACCTCCAAAACTGAGATGAACATGGTGAGAGCCAGGAACTGTGCAAGACTGAAGGCCAAAGGAATCTCTCAGGAAAGCAAGGACCAGGAATATATACTATAGTTTGGGGATATTTACAAATTTTCATATAATGGCATTAAAAATGTTCCCAAGGGATCTTCTGTGTTGAATACCAGCTAACTCTGCTGGCTTTTGAGCAAGTTCTGTGAAATGAGTTTATGGCCATTTACTGCTTTGACACTTTAGGGCATTGAACCTCATGACTAGGAATTGTGAAATTTCCCTGATGATCAGTTCATAAGCATCCCCAATGATGTTACAGCCCCAGACTTTTCAGTTTTGCCAAAGATTTTTCTGATTTTTAAGTGAGAGCAAATGTAATATAAATATTCTTTAGAATTGTTCTCCTCTATGTGTGGATGCTCTAGCTTCTCACAGATTTGTCTAAGCAAGTCAGTAGTCCCCTGACTTCAGTGCAAGAAATGTGCTCCTGAAATTAAAGAACAGTAAATGTTTGTATGACTGGGGTCTGGCTTTTTTTCAGAAAGTGCTTGTCCAGTAGCAACACTGCCTTCTTTTCTTCTGCTCATTTTGGGACAGAGCTGTGGATCCCCTAAATCAGTGTAAGCCACAGCCTTAGGTGGAGCTTTGCTGCTATCTACAAACCAGACTCCACCGCTGAGCTTAGATTCAATTCTAGTTCTGAGATACAGTGATAAAAGCTTTACACTCTTGCTGTTTCTCTGCCTTCCTGTACCTTCCTTCTGGTGGATTAATACTGAGGTAGTCAGGGTACCTTAGTAATGTTACATCTGCTTTCCATATGAAGGCAGGATTGTTCTGCTGAAGCAAAATGAGTGTTGTTGTATTTTGGTGGCAAGAGGTCAGCTTATTTCTGTAGAATTAAATCCTCTCTATAACAGTTTGCATTAGTGGTGTAGCTACAGAAATTGCACATCTCCTTGTCCCTTTATGTTTGCTTCTGCTTGTTATTATTTGGAGAATGCAAGGAAGGTATATGTTCATGCAAAACTGTCCCATGTCAAGTAACTTCTGAGGACAACAAAGCACACTTGGATAGGACAGAGCTGACATCCTTCAATAAATGTCCAAGGCCATTACTTATAAAGGATATCTAGCTCAGGAATTCTTAGTTTGAATCTTAATGAGCTGATAAATTTGTAAAATTTTTTAGCGGTTTATTGGGTTTTGTGTCAGCAGTTTCTTACTGTGATTTTTAAAAACTATGCAACAAATCCGTTGAAAAAGTCAACAAATATTTGGTGCTGTAGTGCCCTGCTAGACATGCACTCTCTGAGTCATTTGCATATTAAAGGAAAGCACTTTTCAGCACATTGCTGATTCCATTTGCAAGAAGGAAATTGGACCCTTGCTAACATAGTTTTCGACTAACACCTTCAAGGGTTGAAGGAGAGCAAGGCAGCAAGTTCTTTCTTGCCTTCTATGAAATTCACCTTGTAGGAAAGGTCGTAACTGGTAAACCACAGTTCTTGCATCTCATTTGTATGTTCAAGCTTGAAGCCTTATAAAAAACATGAACACTTCTTTTCCAGGTAAGTACATACTGATCCTGTTTTCTTAAATGTGATATGAGACTTGCTCAAGGCCATGCAACAGGGGCTTAATCAGGTATTAGCAGCTGTCAGTGGAAGTGTCTGGATCTCAAATTGAGTTCAGTGGGCTTTTCCTTGAACTCTATTCAAATAATGTTTTGAAACATGATCAGGAGCACAAATCTTCTAACCTTATGCTTATTCTGCCATAGAGTTTACACATTTATTAAAAAAAGAAAAAAGTAAAGGACCATGCAACATCTATGTGATAATGCACCCAAGGTTAATTCCCATCTCAATTTATTTTTCAAAATGGGATTCTAGGCACACAAAATGACTATTAAGCTAAAAATAAACTCTCTATGCAAATTTCTTCATCATATGGGAAATAAATTAGAGAAAGGGAAGCCAAGTGATTGTTTTCCAGGTCTCAGTTTCACATGTGAAATCTTCTTTTCACATGCTTGACTCTCTGAGAGAGGATGCTTTCTCTCACTCCATATACTGCTAGAGGAAACAGGAGCTGGCAGTGAGCCCGAGAGTGTAAGTGAAGAGACAATCCCTTTGGGCAGCTGCTTGCTGCACTGCCTCCCTGCCAACAGCAGCAGGGTGTTGACAGTGACATCAGGGCTTGGGTGTTCAGTTGGTCAAACACCAGAGCACAATATTTGTGGTGTGCCACATTCCACAAATTGCTACCGATAATTAAAATAAAAAAAAAGGGTAATTGATTCATGGAGCAACGTTTTTAAAAGGAGAATCTTCCCATCCCCCCCACCACTTGATTTCAGAAGAGGGATTGCAAAATGCTTGTCCAAGCTGGACAGATTCTGGTGCTAATTGGCTTTACAAGAAGCAGCATTTCCTTTTTTACTGTGCTTGACAAAAGGGAACTTTGCAACAGGTCATGAATTTCAGAAAGTAGTGGGAGAAGAAAAGAGAAGCCAGGCTGGGAAGCTCAGATTGCTGCACAGGAAGCTAAATACCCTCCAGTAGCAGATGCTCCTCTCCCACACCAATCTGCCCGACTCTGTTTTCCCTGCCTTGCCTATACCTGTAAACAATAAATGAAGAGGGCTGAGCCTTTATTTAATGTGCACAGAAATCTGTGGCAATGCAACAGTTTGGAAGCCAGGCTATTCAATACTGCAAGTGGAAAGCTGCCTGCATACCATCAATAACAAAGCAAACAAGATGAGGAGGCCTTCAGCTGTCATTTCTGGCTTTTCTGGGATGCTAATAATTCGTTGTCATCATGCTCTGAAATTTCTAATAAGTGGAGAAGAAGCAAGAGACATATGTCTCAAATTTTCATAAGGATATCTGGAAGTTTGCAGGGAACCACCAGACTTCCAGTTATTTGTCTTGTGTTCTCCACAGAGGGCACATGGTTTAGCAGTGGAATCGGCAGTGCTGAGTTAATGATTGGATTTCATGATCGATCTTATGGGTCTTTTCCTACCTCAATTATTCTATGATTCTTTATGCAAACACTATGTTTGAAACCTATCTCTAGAAACAGTGATTGGGTTGCAAAGTACCTGAGAGAACTGGAAACAATACCCTAGCATATCCCCTGCCTGAAGGAAAGCATCTCTGTGCCAAAGTTTCACGAGTGCTTGCCATCACTTTCTGAATTTTGCAGCAACTTTCCTCTCATTTATATGAGTAAAAATAATAATTTTGAAAGCATGTAAGTGACACCATCAGCATTATGCATCACAAAAACATGATGAATCATCTTTCCTAGTGCAACTCAGCAGCCCCTTGTTCCTGCAATGCTAGGTTTCTCCTAAGCAAAAGTGCTAACTTTATGGCATGTGTATGGGTGTCAATATAGATTACAGACAGAAATCTCAGGTGAATGAAAAGGCTGGATTTTTATGCCATCATTGGATATGAGTTTCTTTCAATGCAAAGGTAAAGCTAGATAGGCATTCAAAATACTGTGTACAAAGACATCCATATGTACAAAAGACAAGGCAGCCATTCTTATCAGCATTGCCTTGAAAAAGCAATGACCCAAGTAAACACTCAGAATGAAACAATGACGAATAGCACCAAACTGCCCAGGCTATTGTATGGGCCTTGGCAGTCCCGTTGAGGATTGCCAGTCCAGTTGCTCTTAGGAAACAGCACAGAAATAGGGAAATACCTGTCAGAGACCATTCCCAGGGTACCCACATTGCATACTGTAATAATGGATTTCATCTTTCAGAGCAACAAAATGTACCCAGCATCATTAATTAGGTGAATTATGTCATTCCAAAGTGGGGCTCCCTCCCTCCACAGCCAAAATTCTTGTGAAAAGTTGGCATGGCACAGAAGAGTAGTGTAAGTCACTATGCATAAGCATACAGAGGGACTAATTTAGCTTGGGAAACAGCACTACCCTTGAGGCCACACCTGTGCTGTGTGCTCTGTACATAGTTATTTCTGAGCTGGCTTTAAACTAGTGGCAACTTGGAACTCACCCCAGGTTTATTGCATTATGTTGATTTTCTTGGGTGTATTTTACCGCTTGTAATGAATGCTGCTGGCCATATCTGAGGCACTTGCTTTGAAACCATCTTAAGCATATTCAGCTATCAAGCTATTCTTTCTGGTTTTGGCTCCCCAGACTCATACAAGTGCAACAATCTTTTTTCTCTTGTAAGGTTGTAGGCAGGTGAGGTTTTCAAGTTTACATGTGGGTTTATCTATCTAGTCTATCTATTTATTTTTTAACACTATTTCCTTCTTAATTTAATTTTAGGAGAAAAGAAAGAAAAAAGAAGAAGAAAATAGAAGAAACTAAGTTTGCCACCCAACAAGATATAAAAATATCTAGGAGGTCTGCTGAAAAGCTGTCTCATGTACTTGACATTCAATCTTACACCAGGGTAAGGAGTGAGGGATGAAGCTCTTGAGGTAAAGCACATCCAGTAATTTAAACTATCTTGATGTGATGCTTTCTTTATAGTGCCAGCTTGTAAAAAGCAAGGGAGAAGAAGTGCTTCTTGTAACTGCCATAGCCATGGGTTTTGGTTGTTTCTGGTGTGTTCTGCAGGTGCCACGGACTAGGAGTGTGTGTGTGGGGGGAGGTTAACCTTCTTGAGGATGAAAGGCACAGCTCTCACAGCATCTTTCATCTCACAGCTCTCTTATCACCTGACAAACGTGTGTCCTTGGCACCCACACAGTTCCTGAAACTTGTGAGTCTCTTTCTCTCACATTTTTCTTTGAAGTTGGAGGGGGAATTACAATGTCTAAGTGTAAACATAGGTGTGGAGTGACAGGGACATCTGTTGAAGCAAAGTCACACATGCAGATTGTGTGGGTTAAAAAGGACCTTGTGCTTGGTAGGTGTTTAGAATTTTCTCAGGCTATATCACTGTCTCACTTTTTCAAACAATCTCACCTGGACTAGTTTTGCTTTTTGGGGCCATTAAGACCAGCTGGCAGGAGGCTCAGGAATGCACCACTTTGCCCATAGGAGTGTTCAGGTTATTCCACACAGAAAGGTATGGACCAGTGCCAGAGATTAAAAATTGATAAAGCTTATGATTTTTGTGTTTAAAGTGTCAGGCTTAGATGCATGCACCCACAGACATGGCTGATGGCAGAAAAAGTAGTGGTGGGAACAGATGGAGGAGTGTCCACTTTCCCTTGCAAGAAGGGGAACCCTCAGCTTTACTCATGGCTTCTGGTGGTAACAGGGTCTGTGGCATCTCAAGTTTCACCTCATGCTCATTATCCTAGATACAAGTTTGTTTATGTCTAACAGAAACAAAAGCATTCCCTGGCATGTTTTAAGGTTGGTAGGAAGTTACTGCACACATGCTCAGGAAAAACAACAACAGTAACACTAATACATATTGACGTGGTGGATTATTGCCAAAATATGTCACTGCAGGCAGGCAGGCAGAGCTCATTTATACAGAGAGGTGAACTTTGCACCTGAATGCAAGCTATCACACAGAAGGAGAAACAGTAAAAACATATAGGTTCCAATTTTTTGTTGCCAACTGGTTGTTTGCTGTTGATATTGATAAGGGTCCAACCTCCATTTATTACAGTTACTCACTGTGCCCTTTACAGAATAGATGTGAAATTGGGGATGGCACCAAACGTTCCAAAGGGAGCACATCTCAATTTCTCAATTTACACCCATAGCCCCATGGTACCCGGACGATTCATCTCCCTCACTTTTAATTTAAGTTTCTTCTCACAGCAGTGGTCTCCACGAAACCCGCATTAAGGGATAAGAAAGAGGAGCACCCCTGTAGCCGGAGCTAGAGGGAGAGTTGGCTGTCTGTGCCCACAAACGAGGTGTTGGTGTGCAGACCCTGCTGCCCAAGCGGCTTTTGGCCACTCGTGACGAGCTGCTGCCACCGCTGGGCTGCGCTCTGCATCGACACGCACTTCGCACGCTACACGTCCGCAAAATAAAACCAAAATATTCCAAGAATCCAGGTCTAAAATCAAGCCATGCCCGGACAGGACAGCTGGAGGGAGACGTGTACTAGACGGAAAGTTTCATTTCTCTCTCAGCAATACACACTCAGCACAGATGTTAATTGTGTTCATTTAGACACACCCTCAAGTTCCATAAGGGATCATTTTCCCACTATAAACTTTACCCTGCATCTGCCAGTGGTAGTCCTGCCATTGCTTAACCCTAACATTGGTTATTTTGAGGGAATGCAATTGCATATATATAAATTTTAGGGTTCAGATTTTACTAGGGATTGCCATGGGTTTGCACAGATTGAGCATCACTATCCAAGAAAACACAGGCTTTAGACACTGAAGGTCAGCTGCAGCAGAAAAGATCCAGACGTGTCCTGAAACAGGCACACAGGCTGCTTTGAGCACCCAGTGCTTTGCTCTTGACTGAGTTTATCAAAGATCTAGAAATGACATCACTCCAGAATTCCTAAACATTTGGTCAGACCATGACTAACACACGCCAGAATCCTGGCTCCTCAAAAATATGTTTCCACCATTTCTGTGAGAATGTGGTCAGAGATTGTGGTGATGATAATCTTTATATATATGTATATGTACCTACAGCATATATATATATATAATATGTCTAGTGCAAAACACAATAATACAATATCTCATATATACTATAAATATATATACACCATAAAACAGAATATAGAACATGTCATAAATATATAACATTAAAATGTTATATAAAAATTACATAAAAATGTAGCATAATGTTATAGTACATTTTTAATGTAATATGATAATATAGTATATCTATAATATTATATTACATTATGCTTTATTGACTCAATGTTTTTAGTTATATTTCTTAGCCTGAGGGTCATTCACATTTACATTTTTTACCTTGCTGGAAAATACCCTAGCCTGGCAGTAAGGGTTAATGTTGCACATCTAGTTCAAATACCACTAAAATGAGAGCAAAGCAGCAGGGCAATGGACAATCTTTCCTATTTTACTGACATGGGCAAAATTATTTAAGAGGACAAAATCATGCTTCTCAGCCAAAATGGATTTCCTGAACAGCTTCATTACTGTGGAGCATCCCACCCCTCCTTAGCACTGAGGGTAGCAGTATGTACTGCACAGCCCACAGTTTGCTCAGCTCTCCCATCTGGATCCCAGCAGCATCCACCCAGCTGCACATTTTCACCATTAAAAGGTGCTGCTGAATTGAAACATAGCCTTGCAGTGGGTTCCTGCACAAACTTCATGTTCACATGCAGCTTACAACTATCACCATCTTTGCTATGAAGTTGAAAAATCTCAAATTTGCTTCAAATTCTTCAAAACAGCGAGGGACTAGGACTCTGTAAATGTGAGGTGATTTCACTGTTGAGTGAATAATGAATTATAGTGGTCTAAAGAGACTCTCTCATGCTGATCCTGGGGCAGAGTTACAGCAAGAACTTCATTTATAACTTGTTGGTGAGCAAAACAACTATTCCAGTTCCTGCAGTGAGTCTAAACCCATATTTTTGTTCTGTGTTTGCAACTCCAACAAAATGTTATGAGGAAGGCTCTGACCATTAAGGGAATACTAATAATTAGGTAGTATGCTTTTTATTTTGTAAAATTCATTAATAAGAGGAATCTAAAATTATATCTCCTCTCCCAGAGTAATATGAGGTTATCAGAAAAATAGGAATGCAGAAAGATGGTACTTAGTTGTCTGTCTCAATTAATCTATAGAACACTTTGACAAGAAATAAAAGAGTCTGTAGGTGTTTGTTCAAATGTCTTTCTTACCACTGGGCACAATTGCTACAGCATCCCCATCCACCTACAGTATGTGGGCTGCCAACTCCATTGTTATGTGCTCCATAAATAATTTGCTTTGGATTTGCTGACTTTGCCAATAGCTGCTATTTACACTGGACTTGGAAAATAAGACAATTTATTTTGAAGATTAAACAAGGATTTTTACTAGTTTTGTCCATTTTTAAAAGTTAAAATCAACAAAGGCACAGAGGAAACCCTACAGTTTATGGTGTTTTTCCTTCCTGAGGGAAGAGAGGATGAGCAAGAAGTATGAAGGGAGTTAGTGAAGAGGAAATGCTTTTCAGTTTCCTCTTCTTGGTAAGAATGAGGGACCCAGTGATGAACAACTTGCAGTCAGAGAGATGAGCACTCACTTGTTTTCAATTTAGTTTTCAATATTCTAAGTTATTAAGTCACCCCAAAAGCTTTGAAGAAGCAGATCTGATAGGAATCTACATAATCTCATTACAGTTAACTGCTGGGCAAGTACTTTGGTGGGTAGACTGCACTGCATATGTTTTATTTAATTGAACTTTTGTATGGCTTCATTAGCTGAACTGTAATTGGAGTTTTAACGTATGCTCAGAAAATATTCTATGATGTTTTAATATTGCTTCTGAAAAATATTCAGATAATGCTTCCTAAGACATTAGAATGCAAGGTCTAGTAGAACAGAGAATAAACAAGAATAGGTAACAGCTTTATTAAAAAAAAAAAAAACTTATGGGAAACATATTTTATGGAGACTCTGAACTCAAATAGTGAGAAAAAAATAGTGCCATAGATTAGAAACAGCAGGAAAACCAGGCTGGAGGTAAATATTCAGGTCTGAGTGCAGTAAGTGATCAATATGGCAGAGTTGCAAGGACCCATGCAAAGACTGTGTTATGGATGCTTCTGCATCCATTATTGATGTGAGAACCTCACTGTGCTTTGGAGAGAGTCATGAGGCTTTATATTCCTTCAGGAGAACAGACCATAACTGGGAATTTGTTTCATATCACTTTCCATGAGCTTTACCAAACTCTTCTTGATATTGAGTGGGATTTCACATAGTTTATTTTTAGTTTTATGAGAAATCTTTTTACCAACAGCAGATGCATGGTGTTCCACTCTCACTGGAGATCTGCTTTTGCTACATGAGTGCAAGTGATAAACAGATAACTCCAGTTACTGTTTTTCCTCTCTGTGTCCATTATTACCTTCAGTAGAACTTCATCAGGATGTTTTTTCATTGTCTTCTTCTGAAAGTAACCTTGTGCAGCCCCACCAGGCTCCCTTGAGATGGATATTTGTCTTGGCTTTCCAGACTGCCTCTCTGCTTTCTAGGCAGAGAACAGGTCAAAGCATGGTGACTGTGGTTCAGTCACACCCAGGGTGCCACCTTGCTTCTCTAGTCAGAGTGATATTAATGCTATTGAATGCTCAAGCAGTTGTCCCAGATGAGGGCAAACTGGTCATTCATTTCATGGCTTGATGAAGTTTTCAGACTTATTGATTACTTTTGTATTACTCATTGGCTCCTCTGTATTGTTTCCCTTTTTAGACTGTAACAGAGTCTAAGCTTCTGAATGAGATGGAAGAGGGCAGCAAGTGGGTTTTCTTGCAATTCAAACCAGTCCTCCTTCCTTACATGCATCTGCATTTGCTTTTCACCAGCTCTACTGCTTTTAATAGTAATGCCTAGCAAACAAACCACCATTAGGGAGAAAATAAGTAATAACATGAAGCAGAGGGTGGACAAGTGGGTGTTTGCAGGGGATACTGTTTTGCTGAGGTAAGGCCAAGTGGAGCTGTGCATGAGTTTTAATGCACTTATGAATGGTTTGCTCAAAATGAGCTATCCTAGGTCATTATGCTTGGGGCAATTTTTTGGAGCTCAGCAGTTTGATTATGCTTTGCCTTTAATAACTGAAACTAGACACAGACAAAGAAGTCACATATGGGACTGATCTTTTTATTTCAGCCATTGACTCTTTCAAATATCCAAAGTCCCTTTTGATTCAGGGAAGATAACACAGAAAGTCAGCCCGCTTAAAAGTCTGTCCTCAGCATCCATAGTAACTCACCTTGAATTTAAAGCCTTAAAAGAGTCCTTTATTTCTTTTGTACCAGCTAAGATGTTCTAGGGGTATTATCTAAATTAGTATTCCATTAGCATTTGTCTTTGTCCTAACAAAGTTTGGTTTGGTGGTTTGGTGCCAAAATAGGTCAATTTGGTGGCCATCCCCTACTATCCCCAGACTAAAAGGAGGGCTGAGTGTGTGCAATATCAGCTGAGCTGGGGACATCAGAGACCTCCTTTTGATACTTCTAGTCAAAAATGTCTCAGGGAGAGAAAGCTACTGTTTTCAATTAATGGGCAAAGGGAAGGAATGAAAGACTAAGGAGAGATTTGGTAATGGAGAAAGAATGAAGTAAAGCATGAAACTGATCAGTCTACCTCAGAGAACTAATTAATTATTTTCTGACAAAGTTTTGACCCAAGCTTTTTTTTGGGCAGTATTTCAAGAGACACTGTAAAATTACTTTGTATATATAAATGGGAATTTGGGATAATTTTTCTTTCAGCATCGTAAATACTTTATATAAATCTGCCACTTTTCAAATGATGTATTAAAGTACTCGTGTGGTTGCATAATATCAGTATGCCTCTGAGATTTTACAAATACATCCTCAGGATTAGATGGATGAAATCCAGCCTGCTGTAATCCAGATGCCCAACATAGGCAATGCTTCACTGAACATTTTTCAGTATGCAGCCTGGAGAGCAGGGGAAAAAGCCAAATTTGCCTTAATATTGCTCCCATACTTGTCCTGAAGCTTACAATGGGAGCTCAGGAAGCTGCAGGGGAAGATGAAGTCTGCTTGTAATTGTGTTTGCTGGATTTGGCTAGGGAGGGGCCAGAGGCATTTCCCACAGGTGCTCAGGGGGATGCTGAGCCCCTCTGTCCCCCACTTGTGATGCCCACCTGACCCTTTGAAGAGCAGAGGTGCAGTATGTGATAGTGCCTGTTGCACTCTGGTGTCCAATACAGGGCAACCTCCAGGTAGATGGAGCTGCTCTGTGGGGTTAAAATTTTAACCTGCTAGGAGAGCATTTGAACCTCATCCCTCGTTCAGACCATGGTGGGCTGAAAACATTGCACAAGCATGAGCTCAGGGCATGGCTTGAAAGCACTTGGCACAGGACAAGGGGCAAGAAGGGGCATGGCTGGAAACCACAGGGTCTCCCATTCCCCAGATAATTGCTGTACCTCCTAGGATTTGTCTCAGGAGGTCTTATTCCCTACCACTCCCTCATCTAGTTGGTGATGCCCATCTGCCTTAATACGGGGTGAGACATGTTAAGTATCCTCAATCATGAAATAAATCCTTCTGAGCAAATGAGTGGTTAATCATCCCTATAAAATTTCAAGGAAAATGAGAAAATACCTTACTCCTTTGGGTGCCAAAAGGTAAACTCTGTGAGGACTTAATCACACTAGTTTAGACAGAGGAGGACAGGAGTGGCATTCAAGCTAAGGGAAGATTGAGTTAGACAGTGAGGTTGAGATAAATGTATTCAAGCTGAATCATTCTGATGAAATTCGACAAGATATTTATGGAACAAATCAAAATAATAACTTAGGGATTTCTTCAAAGAATTTAGAAGAGACGAGAGATCTCTGAAAAGCTGTAAATGTCAAAGTCTACACCCATTTTTAAGTGGTGGAATACAGAAACACAGCGTCATAATACACTTAACAGCCTAACTTCAAGCCTTGGAAAAAAGATTAAATACCCCGAAGATAACATCATGATAAAGAACTGCCAGCAAGGATTCAAGCCAATCTAATTTCTTTTTTTGGATAATGGGAAAGCAATAAGTGTAAAATATCCTGACTCCCTTAGGGCCCGTGGGACCGCTCCTGTTCTGTAACCAAACTGAGGAAACACAGCCAGAATGGGAACCCCCTACCAAACATGTCCACTGAGAGGAAGGATCAGCAATCAGTCCTCTACCAAGGTGAGAGGTGTTTCAAAAGGGGGATTTTTATCAGCAGCTTGAGAGACACAGTCTTTTTCAAAAAAATGGAAGTGACTTGGAAAACTTAGTCTCACTTACAGAAAAATTGGGCACTCCCTGATTGCCCCGACTGCTGCTGAAAGCCTCGCAGAGGATGCGAGTCATCCTACCTAAAGTCAGTCTGCAGCTGCAGCCCAGACACTTCCCACTGCAACAGCCTTAGATGATTCAGCCAATCCAAGGACAGAGGTTGAGGAAATGAATCACTCTCCAGTTTCCTCTCACCGACCAGAGGAGAGTGTAGGACCACCTTACAACAGTCACTTAACTTTGAGATAGCGAATATTAGGTGAGACCTGTAGTAGCCAGTGAACTACCCAGACTCTCAGAGATATTTGGGTACTTAATTCCCTTTAAAGTCAACATTAAGTAGATCTGATAACTTAACCTGAGATCTATTGACTGAGTGAGGAGGTTCCCACAAGAAATAGGTTTTATGGGGATCTTAAGACTCTTGCCTGTTCCTGCATTTTCCAGGCGAATCACTGGGCCCACTAAGGACCCATGAACTCAGGGTGTAAGCCTGGGCCACACTCTGTGCTGTATTACTGAGGGGAAAGGGTTGCAATTTGCACAAAGAAATCAATGGAGTTAATGCNTGGGAATTTGTTTCATATCACTTTCCATGAGCTTTACCAAACTCTTCTTGATATTGAGTGGGATTTCACATAGTTTATTTTTAGTTTTATGAGAAATCTTTTTACCAACAGCAGATGCATGGTGTTCCACTCTCACTGGAGATCTGCTTTTGCTACATGAGTGCAAGTGATAAACAGATAACTCCAGTTACTGTTTTTCCTCTCTGTGTCCATTATTACCTTCAGTAGAACTTCATCAGGATGTTTTTTCATTGTCTTCTTCTGAAAGTAACCTTGTGCAGCCCCACCAGGCTCCCTTGAGATGGATATTTGTCTTGGCTTTCCAGACTGCCTCTCTGCTTTCTAGGCAGAGAACAGGTCAAAGCATGGTGACTGTGGTTCAGTCACACCCAGGGTGCCACCTTGCTTCTCTAGTCAGAGTGATATTAATGCTATTGAATGCTCAAGCAGTTGTCCCAGATGAGGGCAAACTGGTCATTCATTTCATGGCTTGATGAAGTTTTCAGACTTATTGATTACTTTTGTATTACTCATTGGCTCCTCTGTATTGTTTCCCTTTTTAGACTGTAACAGAGTCTAAGCTTCTGAATGAGATGGAAGAGGGCAGCAAGTGGGTTTTCTTGCAATTCAAACCAGTCCTCCTTCCTTACATGCATCTGCATTTGCTTTTCACCAGCTCTACTGCTTTTAATAGTAATGCCTAGCAAACAAACCACCATTAGGGAGAAAATAAGTAATAACATGAAGCAGAGGGTGGACAAGTGGGTGTTTGCAGGGGATACTGTTTTGCTGAGGTAAGGCCAAGTGGAGCTGTGCATGAGTTTTAATGCACTTATGAATGGTTTGCTCAAAATGAGCTATCCTAGGTCATTATGCTTGGGGCAATTTTTTGGAGCTCAGCAGTTTGATTATGCTTTGCCTTTAATAACTGAAACTAGACACAGACAAAGAAGTCACATATGGGACTGATCTTTTTATTTCAGCCATTGACTCTTTCAAATATCCAAAGTCCCTTTTGATTCAGGGAAGATAACACAGAAAGTCAGCCCGCTTAAAAGTCTGTCCTCAGCATCCATAGTAACTCACCTTGAATTTAAAGCCTTAAAAGAGTCCTTTATTTCTTTTGTACCAGCTAAGATGTTCTAGGGGTATTATCTAAATTAGTATTCCATTAGCATTTGTCTTTGTCCTAACAAAGTTTGGTTTGGTGGTTTGGTGCCAAAATAGGTCAATTTGGTGGCCATCCCCTACTATCCCCAGACTAAAAGGAGGGCTGAGTGTGTGCAATATCAGCTGAGCTGGGGACATCAGAGACCTCCTTTTGATACTTCTAGTCAAAAATGTCTCAGGGAGAGAAAGCTACTGTTTTCAATTAATGGGCAAAGGGAAGGAATGAAAGACTAAGGAGAGATTTGGTAATGGAGAAAGAATGAAGTAAAGCATGAAACTGATCAGTCTACCTCAGAGAACTAATTAATTATTTTCTGACAAAGTTTTGACCCAAGCTTTTTTTTGGGCAGTATTTCAAGAGACACTGTAAAATTACTTTGTATATATAAATGGGAATTTGGGATAATTTTTCTTTCAGCATCGTAAATACTTTATATAAATCTGCCACTTTTCAAATGATGTATTAAAGTACTCGTGTGGTTGCATAATATCAGTATGCCTCTGAGATTTTACAAATACATCCTCAGGATTAGATGGATGAAATCCAGCCTGCTGTAATCCAGATGCCCAACATAGGCAATGCTTCACTGAACATTTTTCAGTATGCAGCCTGGAGAGCAGGGGAAAAAGCCAAATTTGCCTTAATATTGCTCCCATACTTGTCCTGAAGCTTACAATGGGAGCTCAGGAAGCTGCAGGGGAAGATGAAGTCTGCTTGTAATTGTGTTTGCTGGATTTGGCTAGGGAGGGGCCAGAGGCATTTCCCACAGGTGCTCAGGGGGATGCTGAGCCCCTCTGTCCCCCACTTGTGATGCCCACCTGACCCTTTGAAGAGCAGAGGTGCAGTATGTGATAGTGCCTGTTGCACTCTGGTGTCCAATACAGGGCAACCTCCAGGTAGATGGAGCTGCTCTGTGGGGTTAAAATTTTAACCTGCTAGGAGAGCATTTGAACCTCATCCCTCGTTCAGACCATGGTGGGCTGAAAACATTGCACAAGCATGAGCTCAGGGCATGGCTTGAAAGCACTTGGCACAGGACAAGGGGCAAGAAGGGGCATGGCTGGAAACCACAGGGTCTCCCATTCCCCAGATAATTGCTGTACCTCCTAGGATTTGTCTCAGGAGGTCTTATTCCCTACCACTCCCTCATCTAGTTGGTGATGCCCATCTGCCTTAATACGGGGTGAGACATGTTAAGTATCCTCAATCATGAAATAAATCCTTCTGAGCAAATGAGTGGTTAATCATCCCTATAAAATTTCAAGGAAAATGAGAAAATACCTTACTCCTTTGGGTGCCAAAAGGTAAACTCTGTGAGGACTTAATCACACTAGTTTAGACAGAGGAGGACAGGAGTGGCATTCAAGCTAAGGGAAGATTGAGTTAGACAGTGAGGTTGAGATAAATGTATTCAAGCTGAATCATTCTGATGAAATTCGACAAGATATTTATGGAACAAATCAAAATAATAACTTAGGGATTTCTTCAAAGAATTTAGAAGAGACGAGAGATCTCTGAAAAGCTGTAAATGTCAAAGTCTACACCCATTTTTAAGTGGTGGAATACAGAAACACAGCGTCATAATACACTTAACAGCCTAACTTCAAGCCTTGGAAAAAAGATTAAATACCCCGAAGATAACATCATGATAAAGAACTGCCAGCAAGGATTCAAGCCAATCTAATTTCTTTTTTTGGATAATGGGAAAGCAATAAGTGTAAAATATCCTGACTCCCTTAGGGCCCGTGGGACCGCTCCTGTTCTGTAACCAAACTGAGGAAACACAGCCAGAATGGGAACCCCCTACCAAACATGTCCACTGAGAGGAAGGATCAGCAATCAGTCCTCTACCAAGGTGAGAGGTGTTTCAAAAGGGGGATTTTTATCAGCAGCTTGAGAGACACAGTCTTTTTCAAAAAAATGGAAGTGACTTGGAAAACTTAGTCTCACTTACAGAAAAATTGGGCACTCCCTGATTGCCCCGACTGCTGCTGAAAGCCTCGCAGAGGATGCGAGTCATCCTACCTAAAGTCAGTCTGCAGCTGCAGCCCAGACACTTCCCACTGCAACAGCCGTAGATGATTCAGCCAATCCAAGGACAGAGGTTGAGGAAATGAATCACTCTCCAGTTTCCTCTCACCGACCAGAGGAGAGTGTAGGACCACCTTACAACAGTCACTTAACTTTGAGATAGCGAATATTAGGTGAGACCTGTAGTAGCCAGTGAACTACCCAGACTCTCAGAGATATTTGGGTACTTAATTCCCTTTAAAGTCAACATTAAGTAGATCTGATAACTTAACCTGAGATCTATTGACTGAGTGAGGAGGTTCCCACAAGAAATAGGTTTTATGGGGATCTTAAGACTCTTGCCTGTTCCTGCATTTTCCAGGCGAATCACTGGGCCCACTAAGGACCCATGAACTCAGGGTGTAAGCCTGGGCCACACTCTGTGCTGTATTACTGAGGGGAAAGGGTTGCAATTTGCACAAAGAAATCAATGGAGTTAATGCTGATCCCCTGCCTGAGTATCCTCTTCCCACACAGGTCACAATGATGTTAATGGAAGCCTTTCCTGTGAAATAAAGAGCCAAAAATTGAATCTTAATGTAAAGAAACCTTGGATGGAAATGCTTCTTTATGTTTTATACTTGGCCCTTTTCAGACATTTGGGAGGGATAGTGGCTTCCAAAATATTGATAATTCTGCTGTTGAAGAATTGTAAGGGTGATTCTCCTTTTGGCATGAAAAACAGTGGATGAACAGAAGAATTTTATGCATTAGGAGCCAGGAGAGACACCACTTCTACCCCACAGGATTTTCCATGCAGCTATGCTATCTTCCATTTATAAGTTTTCCTTTTTTGAAAAAAAAAAAATCTTACATCTCATCTCTGAGCCCAACCAAGCCTAAATCCACAACTCTCACAGAAGCTGAGTGTCTGAGTTGCTAAGGTCTGGAATAAATCAATCCTTTTGGCCCTTCACTACAAGAAACATATTGAGGTTCCAGGGCATGTCCAGAGAAGGGCAGCAGAGCCGGTGAAGGGTCTGGAGCACAGATCTTATGAGGAGTAGCTGAGGGAGCTGGGCTTGTTTAGCCTGGAGAAAAAGAAGGTTGAGGAGGTATCTTATCACTCTCTACAAGCACCTGAAAGGACTTTGTAGCCATGTGGGAGTTGGTTTCTTCTCCCAAGTCACAAACAGCAAGTCGTGCCATGGGAGGTTTGGATTGGATAATAAGAAAAAATTGCTCACCAAATGGGTAATCAAGCACTGTAACTGGCTGCCCAGGGAAGTGGTTGAGTCATCATTCCTGGAGACATTTAAAGGATAGGTAGATATGGCACTTAAGGGACACAGTTTAGTGGTGGATTTGGCTGTACTGGGTTAATGGTTGGACTGGAAGATCCTAGAGGTCTTTTCCAGGGTGAATCTATGACTCTGGATTCCTGCTGGTTGGCAGCACATCTGAGCCCAGTGCACAGCCACACCCACCCCCTCTCTGCAAGCCCTTACAGCTCTGTGACCACAGCCCCCAGGCACCTCTCACTCCACCCACAGCAGCTGGCTGCATCCAGGTGCTTGTGTCCCACTGCACCATCACCCTGACACCACCAAGATCTTCAGTGAAGACTGAGGACAAGTCAGTGTTGCTGCAAGGACCATGATTTTAGGCACAAGCAGTTTTCTGAATTGGGTTAAAGGATTGGCTTGTCCTCTCCATTTGGATGGAGATTGAAATCACAGCCTGTGTGAGGATCACTGAGACTGGGAGTGACATCTCACAGCTGAGGTCCAAAGGCCAAACCAAGTTCCATCCCCCCTTTTCGAGGAAAGGCTTTCTCTGGTGTCTGTCCTGGCCCAAAATGCTCCAGTACATAAACCTGTTTGTTTATAATTATCATATAATTAATTTTCATATGGTTAAAGGAACAAGTAGAAACTTACATCTTATTAACAGATGCCAATAATTAATCAAGGCAGATGCTTATATGTTTTAATCCCTAATCCATATTTTGGAGCTTACTCACAGCCTCTCATAGAACAATACACTTTCTCCTGTGTATTTGGCAACAGGGTTTGAAACAATGAGGAAATGAGTTGTTCCATTACAAAATACTTAAACTCAATGTCCTGTGCCTACATATGAAGGCAAATGTCTAAAGATATTCCTGTACTTTTTCAATCCAGCTGTAAGGGGAAATTGCTTTCTCAGGCAGACAGCTTGCTGCTGCTGAGATCCTTGAAAGGTTCCACATCCTGAGGGAAGTTGCATTTAAAATTAGCACACCTGCCTTGTGTGTCATCCAAGCAGATCCTGTTGCAGGAAAAAAATTAGATTAATAGGTTGGAAAACAGTAGTTAAATCTTTAAGTTTGTCTTGTGAAGATGGAAAGTAATTCCCAGGGCAGGATATGGAGTGAATTATTTTGACACAGTCCACTCACACCAGTTTAAATATTAGCTGATGCTCTGTAAGGGGCTGTAAATTTTAGAACTTTTTTTTAAAATCATATTGTTGTGGTTTTTAACATTTTGCATAATTATTACAGGATCAATGGATATTTACTTCTATTGAAAGGAGTTTTTTAATATATTGTAGTTCCATGACGGAAAAAAAAGTGAATCCTAGTTTACTATAGAGATCACCAAAGTAATGAAAAGCCAAATATTTCAATATAATAAACCATTATCATACCATGCAATATTATGAGTGTATATGTGCACATTAGTGCAAAATAAAATAAAACAAAGCACACCTTATCTTTTCTCACAGATGCCACTCTTTGCCTGATTTCTGTTCTTCTCCAAGCCTTCTCACACATTCCTAACTGTCCCGCTTTCTTTTTCTTTGCATACCTGCCAGATTCTTCCTCTGCCCACAGAAAAATTTCTAACATGTCTGTCACTTTATATAGTTGCCAGCACAACTGTTCTTGCTTGCTTAGTTTTCTAACAGTAATAGTAGAAAAGATTTGAAAGTACAGTGATGCCTAAGAATAATGATAAACTAAAAAAAAAAAAAAAACCATAAAAAGGTATGATGTAAAAAGCACAAATATTTTTATTTATTTCCATTTCTATGCAAAAATTCTTGTTTTTCTTTATTTTCCCTGCTTACATGCCCCCTTCAGAACCGCAGCAGCCAGCAGTGCTCTGCTGAATTCATTGTGCATTCATTCTCCACCT
>VZRX01003978.1:0-12858 GCA_013398075.1 Notiomystis cincta | reverse complement strand
TTTGAAAGTATCGTGATAGAGAAGAATAAAAATAAAATAAAAAAAAAAAAAAAACCCTAAAAAGGTATGATGTACAAAGCACAAATATTTTTATTTATTTCCATTTCTATGCAAAAATTCTTGCTTCTCTTTATTTTCCCTGCTTACATGACCCCTTCAGAACCGCAGCAGCCAGCAGTGCTCTGCTGAATTCATTGTGCATTCATTCTCCACCTCTGCATGACCTTGTCACACTGAGCTTTGAGCCACGCTGGCTGAGCTGACATTTAATGGCTCCCCACATCCGTTTTGAGAAAGAAACTGAAAGAGAAGTACAGAGTGCAAGAGAACATTTTTTTCTTTATTTCTGTTCCCTCCTTGGTGTCCTGTTCCTGCCTCCCCCTTCCCCTTTTAGGAATGTCATGCATACTCAGCCACGTAGTTCCTGGCGGGGGGGAGGGGGGGAACGGGGAGAGGAGGGAGTGCTTTTAAAGATATGGCTGGGGTTTATTTTCTTTAAGCCAGCTGTTTAAATAGTTGGTCATCCAAAGTTAGTCACTCTAGGCTCCCTCTGTGCAGCCATAGAGGGAAATGTGCACCTCCAAAGGCCCTAAGACTGAGATAAGTGTCTACAGCACTCAGATAAATCCTCTGTGGAAGTATCTGTCTCTCACTGTTGACTATAACTTGAGCCCAATTTACTCATTAAAATTAAGGGAAGTGCAGCCCCCACTCAATACACCAGGGAGAAATGCAGTCCCACTCTGAAATGGGTCCCACTCTGGAATGGCTGCCAGAAATAAGATGGTTAATCTTTAGGTGAGTGCAGCTGATATTATTTGCGGTTTAACTTCTTAAGTGGGGTGGCTCTGTGTGCTTCAGCAAGGTGCAGAAGTAGACATTTGGTCCAAGCAGTATTCTGGGTAAATAACAGCATGACAGGTTTAAGTAGATGTGGAATGCATTGCCGTAGTTGAGGACGATTGTGGTTTTCTTCCATTTCCTTGACTGTATTTACTCATTCCATTTGCCTGAGGGATTGCTCCAGAGGCTTTTGGCTGCATATTTAAACTATATACTATGTTTGTTGACGGACATCATAATTAATGGGTAGCGTTTCTTTTGAAAAGAAACCTTTTGTAGCCATTTTTCTCCCTCCAATGTTTCTTAAAAAAAGGAAAAGAATTAATCCAAACACAATTTGTCTGGCAAAACTAGAGTGGCAATATGATGATGCTCTGGGTAAATAAGTGAAAACAAACTCCTCCAGGGAAGTAGATGCATATTTCAAAATAGTTCTATTTTTAAAAAAAACAAATAATAGATTTTTTTTTTTAAGGGAAGTCATCCTGACAGTAATCTGCATGTTAAGTATGATGTGATCTGCAGAAGAACTTACTAATTTGCTTGACTTTAAGCACATGGTTAGTCTCACTGTCTATTCACATGCTAAATGTAATACTTATGCACTTCATTAAACATAGATTTGCTGCCAGAAAAAGTGTCACTGTAATTAGATTGTTACAGCTGTGCATATTTGAAACTTACAGCATAATTTCCCTGATTAGCATCATCATTATTAATGGCACCTTCTTTCAGAAAATGCAATTGTTTTTCTCAAGCTGTCTTTAGTAAAAAACAGCTTTTGCACAGAGTGGGAGAGTACCTCTAATGATGTCAATGATAATACATGCTGCCATATTTTTAGGGAAACACCGCACTCTGCTGGTGAAAACTCTTCCTCTTGTGGCACTCTGGCACTTTCTTGGGAAAGAAACACAGATTCTGGTAAGCAGTTAATACTTTTTAATCAAGGACGTGCATTTTCTGCAGCATCTTTATAAATGGCTAAATGGGAACAGTTCTTCTTTTCCTCTCTACTTCTTACTTTCTAAAGAATAGCCAAAAGTATATAGACATTCTGTAACACTTCCTGCAGTAAAGAACATGTGACCATGTGATAAGCACGGCTTGGCTGTCCACATTATTCACAGGGCTCAATAGAAAGTTGTGTCAGATCCAAACACCTTTTGCCATTTCCTGATACGAATCCCACAAATTGAACTTCCAGTTAGAGACAGGAGCAATTAGTAGGGCTGAACCCCAAACCTGCCCTCCTAAAGCGAGTCCCTTCCCTCCCCACCCTTCCTCTCGGCTGGTGGCATCCTCCCTCCCTCGTCTCTTTCCCGACCCCTGGCCATTAGATGGCAATCGTGGCTATCGTCTGCTTCCCCGCTCTCGTCCTCTGCCGCCCGAACCGCTTGTGTGCCCTCGCTCCGAGAACCTTTTCTTGCCCCTCTCTGCCTTTCTCATCTAGAGCAGCAATAATTTTGCAGGGTCTGGTTGTTAAGGCTGGCAGCGGTTTACCGGGAAGAAAGGAATCGCTCGTGTTCGGAGGGACCCCGTTGTCTTGGCACGGGGAAAGTGCCCTCCAGCTGGAAGCAGCAGCATTAACACTGCCGGGAGCTCTCCTCTCTTCGGTTTTCTTTCCACTTTCCCACAATTGCTCCAAGTGGCAGGGCTCTGGCTGGCATTTTAGAGGCACTGGGTTCAGCTTTGTGCCTGTGAACTTAAAAAGTCGCTGGTAAATCTATTCATACCCAAGATTCGGGTTAAAGCTGATATATGATGCAAACCCTTTTAGCTGAGAATCTGTCACCACTCTCCCTTTTGGCAGGGATTTGAAGCTTGTCAGATGAACCACCCCGAGGCCAGTTGCTGCCTTTCTCTATATTATAGCCCCTAAAGAAATGTCCTGTTCCAGCAGAGGCCGGTTTGTCTTTAGCCGCAGCCCCTTTTCTGCCCCTTCCCTGGCTGCAGAGCTGCCTTGAGGCCACTGAGGTTCCTTCTGTGTCCACCAACATCCCCAGAGAGCTGTGCCCACCCACCCGGGGGGCTGTAGGAGCCCATGCTCACACAGCCCCTGCTCAGGACCAGTAAGTGCAGTGCAAAGCTGCAGGCTTCGAGCAGCCTCTGGATCTGCGCTCCGGGCGCTTGTGGTCGGTTACCCGTGGTTGTGCCTTCTCTCCTTCTCACAGAGAAAGGCCAGAGCTGCAGGGTGTGACCTGCCCACCAAAAGGGCAAATATGCAGGTCAGGGAAGGCTGGAGGTGGAGAAGATCCACCCTGGAGGGTGGGCTGAGGTTTGGTGGAAAGGGGTGAGGAAGAGAAACATC
This sequence comes from Notiomystis cincta, assembly GCA_013398075.1. NCBI lineage: Eukaryota > Metazoa > Chordata > Aves > Passeriformes > Notiomystidae > Notiomystis > Notiomystis cincta. The sequence continues at coordinate 9,704 of VZRX01003978.1, read as the reverse complement.
ACCCTGTGCCTCAGAAGCGATGCACGACGAGCAAAGCTGACACTGTAAAGCCATTGCTAATTTTGGCATTTTCAAAATCTTGCAGGCTTAACCTCCATCTTCTGATTTGGTTTCCTTATGCTATTTCTAGCTGCATACTTCTAGGCCCATGCTGCGAGGAAATTAGTCAGCTGTTGTGCCATTTAAGGAGGAATTTCCCCTGACTGACTTAATGATTTGCTCTGGCGGTGTTTGTCACTTTAAAATATAAGTAAAAGTAATGTTATCAGTTGCTAATATATTTGAGGGAAATTATTTTTATAAGCTTTTGATTTGTTTTACACACTATTGCCAGTGATAAAGGGTTTATATTGAGATCTTAAACCCTGGAAGTTTATGCAGTTGTGGAGTATATTAAAAATAACACCTTTTTTGTTCTTCTGAGTGGCTGAGGGAGTGATGGGGAATTCACAAAGCAGATAGGAAATTAAAATAATCTTTCAAAGAGGCTGAAACTCTGCTTCTGGGGCAAATAAAACACAAGGAAGGCAAGTCGGAAGTAGTTATATTTGCTAAATTGGTATTCCGGGTTTTTTTTACATGTGGTTTTTTTACACGTACTTTATAAGTTGTCTGGACCAAAAATTACGTTCTCGTAAATGTCACTGTCTTTGTCATACTTTGTCATATTGTCAAAGACAGCAAATGCAATATAGAAAGAAGACCTTTACTTGGAAATAGAAATATATTATCACTGTGGATCAGAAATCATGGACACACAGTTTTGTACATGAAAACACCTTCTGTAAGTTTCAAAGCTTAATTTTTCCCAAGCTGCTGTTCATAAAAATGCTGTTAAAAAGCAAATGCAAAAGTCTGTTTGATATTTTAGCAGAAAGGTTTATAAGAAAACTGCAAGTTATGGCACAGTATCAGTAGAATATGCAGCACAGTTCTGTTTTTTGAGGCTAACATGACAGTACACGTGTGTCCAGAAAATGGCTTTATCTGCCTAGATCTTTCTATTACCTGTTTCATTACTTGGTTCTATCAGCAATGCTTACAGAAATAGATTTAACATTTTTTAGTGTCACAAGATGGCATTAGGTTACATGCATTATTGAACTGCCCTATAACCATAATTAAAAATAAGAAATGAAAAGTATCAATCACAGGAGGAATTTTCTGCCAATCACAGGAGCATGGATTTTGTGAGATGTCTTGCTCCAGAAAGTCTATCAGAAAGACAACATCACCACTGGAAAGGGGACAAAATACTTTGAGAGAAAGATATTACTGATATTACTACTGCTTAGCCTACTGTAACCAGTGACATCTTGGAGCAAATCCTGTTCAGGACTCCAATTGTCCATTTTGATCAAGAGTTAAAAAAATATACAAAATCATGTTAGTTTTAACTCGTTTTACTCTGAACATCAACGCTGAAAAAAGCTGAACATGAGATTTTTTTGCAGATTGCAAATGCACCCATGACTGCTGGGGAATTTTCTCTTTCTCCCAGCTACCAGTAGTGACCCCTCCCTGCAAACCTTAGTCAGGAAGTTTCTGCTTTCTCAAGCTTCCCTTGAGTGTCACCAGAATTAAATATAGAATGAGTATGTAAATAGTAATACTTGGCCTATTTTTGCCACCTCTTTACTAGCAAGGAAATGAAAATAAAATATGAAACTACTTGTGGAAACTCCCTAAATCTTGAAGAGCTAATTTCTTTGTTGAAATGAGCTTTTTGTTAAAATTTAAATGGGCGGTGAAAATAGATAGTGAAAAAGCTGCAGTTTTGATGAGTCTTTACTGGACTCGTATTTAGAAAAAAGCCTTTATGTTGTACATGTGATACATCTGAAATTTTCAAAACTAGATTGTTTCACATTCTGGCATCAAACAGAAAATTTATTTTAAAATCATTAATCAATTTTTTTACTAGAAGGTTTGTAAAAACTGGATTTAAGTTAAATGATAAATTAGGTGGGTTTTTTTTATATTGGATTCAGGATTTTTAAAATGGATTCTCCACTTCTGGGGGAATAATTATTTGATATTTCAGATGATTTTATTTTTTGCAAGGTAGAAGGCTGATTCTGGACTGCTTAAACTATAAGGAACAAAATAGCAGGGAAAACACTTTATTAATTCTCATAACAATTTTTTAAAGTGTTTTGTAAATTCTTCAGTTCCAATTGCGTGGTTTTCTTTCCACATATGTAAAAGTATTGAAAAAGTGGATTTAGTGCCTTATTTCATCACTCTAAAATCCTTCAAAATTCCTTTCCCACTTTAATTGAATTTCCTCTCTGTGGGCTGGTTTACATTTTTTGAGGAAGCCTTTGGAAAGCAGGAAACTGAAAATGTCTTTCTTTATTCCTGGGTTGGGAATGAACCACAGATGATGGAGATGAAAGGACAACACCTTAGATAATTCAAGGGTCCGAAGGAGGCAGCGAGGGTGCAGCAGGAATATTCACTCCCTGGTTTCAAGATCAAGGGTAGCTGCCAGATCCTCAGGCTCCCCTTGCACTCAGGGGAGATGCTCATGCTCCCAAACATCAGGGTCTGGAGCTTTTAGGAAACTTGTCTCTGTAGAGGAGCCAACATAGCCAACATAAGCCTTTACAATGCCACAAGAGAACATTTCTGCTTATGAAAAAGAGATTGATGAGATAATTATTCTAATTAGCACAAAACTAAAGCCCCCCTGGAAGTGTAATAGTTTAGCAGCAGCCCATGTTATATGCATTATTTAATTTAAATAGTCTCCAAAAACACATACCCATAAATGTGTCCCAGCTAATCCACTTGCAGACAGATTTTCCACTAGGTTCAAGGAAGACAAGCACAAAAAAGTTGATTTCATATGGAAAAGATTTTTTTTTTCTTAAATTAATCTTTGAAGTCCACAAGGCTCTCACCAAGAAAGGAGGGGGGGAAAAAAAGAAAGATTATTTTTATGAATACTAATATCCTTGGGGAAGACAGAATGTCTCCCTTAAGAGGAAGTTTGTGCTCCTCTAACACAGTTAATATTCTAAGGAGCAAACCCATATCTTTTGAGGAAGCCCCTAAGTGACTCCTTGTGTTCTTCCTCTATGTTTCTTTTCTGTTATTAAATAGCTCTATTTCAATCACTTTAAATAAATTGTATTTAGCTGGTGATACGAGCCATGAAAACTCTGGACTTCCACCACTGCTTTTGTGCCTTTGGGGAATTAAATAAGAGAAAGTATAAATCCAGTTTCCACAAGACAGAAGTATGTACTGAAACATGAGCAGGTGGTTGAGTGCTTTGAGGGACAATGAATGATTTGAACTGTAAAAATTATTTCAAAATGAACAATGAAAGAGGAAGAATAAGTTAATTGGATGCTAGCAAAGACAAAATGCACTTAGCAATTGCCCTGGCAAGTGATATAACAACTATTTAATCTGTTTAAATCCATAACATTTTTTCCCAAAAAATCATCAGTATAACATTTATGATTGAAACTCCAAAATATGTAACACTATCACACTGCTTATAAAAGCAGGTCAAAGCTTTATAGATTCTGACTCTTCCAAACTTCTGTAGTCTTTGTGGAACAATTTTCCAGTGAGAATACAGTGACTTTCACTATTCAGGTGATTTCTCCACACTGATAAAACAGTTTCTAAGGTAAAAGTTGATTTTTCTGTCCCATCACTCAGTGAAGCCTGTAAAATCTGCTGTACTAGGTCTGGTTTTCTGTGAACCCTGCTGTTTCTAGGCTGCAAAAAAGACCTTTAGCCTTTCCCACTTCCCAAGCTCTTTCTTCCAGGCATGGCTGGACCCACTTTCCTCCAGACCAAATTGCAGCTTGGTGCTTTCCCTGTTGGTCACTCTTGTCTCTTGGGTGTCCTACACAATCTGTGTGTTTTAGGGAGGTTTTTGTGTGGCCATGGATGCAGAGCCAGGGAATTTGTCAGGCAGGGCTATTGTAGCAGTCAAAATAATAAAAAACCAGAAGAAACACAGTGATGAAATCTCATTTGGGCACATGGATCTGTGTTCACTCTGCTCTGACCTGCCTAATATTCTGGTATTGCATCAGTTTCCAGTCATGAGTTGTTGCATTAGCATTTTCATACATCCCTATAGAGAAATCAGGAATTGCACAATCACAGTGCACAATGTAGCCCAGCTGCATTAAGTAATTTTACTTATTAGACAGGAAGTTTGTTTGCTTTATGTGATGAAAGTGTTTGTAGAAACAGAAATTAGTCATGTTTCACAAAAAACCTCCATCAGAAAGCTGGGGTAACTTCTTACATTGAAGTAAAAATACCTGAAAGACAGAAATGCTGTCATCAAGATGATTGCACATATATTTTAGTAATATAAATTACTATGTATACTATCATTATCTGACATTTGTTTTTTATTACACCTAAAATTTTGCTTTTCATCTTAGATGTCTTATTTGAGGGTTTTAATCTGTGTTTTCCAATCACAAAGCCCAGTAGTTTATTGTTTATAAATAGTTGGGATAAATGCTGTGGACAATCAAGAAATTTCTGGTGGGGAATATTGTGAAGTTCTTTGTGGCATATGTCAAAATACACTAAACTACAAAGATCTCTTAACTGATCTACATAACTTTTATCTCCATCTTTCCACAAATAGCTGAGGTGGTTTCCATCAAACTCTCGTCTTTGTAGAGAGCTGTTGGCCAGAAGAGTCTCTGTGAGTGTAAAATACCAGGGGATTTGGTGAGTAGCTGAGGCTGAAAGGAAGCACTCAGGTCATGCAGTAAATCTCCTTTGCTCAGAACAGCATCAGCCAGGGCAGGTGTCCAGTCAGGTTTTGAGTATCCCCAAGGATTCAGACTCTGCAACCTCTCTGGGCAAACCATTTCACCCTTGGATTTTTCTTTTGAAGACAAGGGTTGCAGCCCTGCTTTTTGCAGGATGCTCTACTCAGGATCCTGATCTTCACCATCTCATGGTCTTGGCAACCAAGGTTGCCCCTGACCTTCACATCCTTGACCAGTTCTTCCTTGGGACATTGCTGTATAGCACTTCAGAGACACATCCACACTTTTTTCCAGGAAGAGTGTGAGAGCTTCCACCATTATTTTGCCCTTTTGGCCCCTCTTTATTCATGTGCATACAGTTGAGGTAGAGCTCCCTAAATCTTAAATCCTGTTTTGTTTTTTTTCAAGGTCTTCAATGAAGAGAGATATAGAAAACTCGACCTATGTACCCCTGCCAAAATAAAGTCCTGCTTTTTTTCACTAAGCTCCAGTGCCCCTAAAGTAGGTGATTCATGAAAAGCATAATGAAACTAAGTCCACTATATGACTGTAGAAGTAGTTCAGATTAGGTTGGAAGATAAAACTGATACAATTCAGAGTCTGGTTAATGCTATTAAAAGACAAAATCAAACACAATAAACTCTAAACACCTTCAAATCTCTGTTTGTCAGTGAAAAAAAAAAAGCACTGTATGAAGGGTTTATCAAATATGTTGCAATGAATTTTTAGCAAATATACATCATTGTTGGGCTTATCTTCTGGCAAGAGCATATTATTTACTCCAGGCCTGTATCAGGTTTTGACTGATTTCCTACTAATAGCACTGTTGTCACCACACTGTAATAAAGGTGATATCCTGCTGCCAGACAAAGAAATTCTGCTTAACTTAGCGAAAGACTTAGATTAACTTGTCTGATAAATAAGACTCCAAAATTGCAGTTAGGAGGATTTTTCAGATTTCTGAAGGGCTTAAGCTGTTCATCATAAAGTCCTTGAACATCAAACCTCTCCACTACAGTTACTGGAGGGAAGCAGGTTGCAGGAGGAGTTATACATGTTTATACTCCTGAGTCTGCATTTTTCTTCTGTGATTAAAAGATGAGTCAAGAAACTATAAATAAAATGGAATAAAAGCCCACCCCAAGCCATTATCTTTTGTTGAGTAGCTGAATTCAAGAATAGCAGGTTTTAGATGTGAATCCAGCTGGTTGGTGTGATTGGAGTGAGGCTTCCATATCAGCTTGTCCTTGGTATCAGCAATCAAAGGGCAGGGTTTGGGCAGCAACACCCTCACCCCACCCTCCACACCACACCCTGCACTCACTGCCCAGGGGGTGGCTGGTCCTGTGGCTGTAAGGTGTGCATGGAGTAATCCTCTGTGAGGAAAGGGTTGGGGTTTTAGAGGGTTTGTTCTGGGGAACATTGAGGGTTTTGGTTCCTTTTGTTCAGGGATTATTGTAAAGCAGATTCTCCTTCAAATAGTTCTGCCACTGTGTAAGTGCAGAAAGAAATGTTGCTGATGGAAAATGTGCAATTATTTCTCAAATACAGAGTAGTTGAAGGAAATGGAAACCCAGCTGGTACTTTACATAAATGGTTTTCATCAGCCAGCAATTCCCTAGGATTTGCAAAACTAGCAAAAGATTCATCTTCAGTTTCCACCATTTTCTTGCATTTCTTGCCTTTGGTTAGTGGTTCCTGTGTAGATTCATCTTCATCAGCTTGTTCAGGCCCTAAAAAGAATCTTCTAAAAGTTTTTTCTTGCAGTTGTCTGAGAGTTTCAGTTCAGTTGCATGTCCATGTACACTCCTTTCAGGTGATGTATTCTGCAGCAAAGAATGGCAGAGGAATTGTTCATTACAATGGTAAATGGCAGCATTTGGATACTTGGATTCAGCCAGAAGTTTGGAAATATCAAAGTACAATTAATAACGGACTTGTGACTGAGGAAGTCAGGTTTCCTTTCAAAACAAAAAGGGCACTTTTAATTTTCTGTTAACAGGTACTTAGAACAAGCTTTTTAAAATTCATAACAGAAATACATACATTCAAGGATTGGTTTTTTTTTCTATGACATTAATATATCTTGGGTTTGCTATTAAAAAAAGAAAAACATTCAAAAAGAGAGGCTAGCAACTGAATTTGAGTTCATGGAGAGACTGTGCACAGCTAGGATTGTGAAGTTCATCTGGACTTTCATTGCTTTTGTAGAGAAATTAGGTACCTCTCTAAATAAATGCCAACAGCATAGACAACAGAGACTACTTAAAAGAAAAAAGGTGCATTGTTTATGGTAGATGAAAATGCTGGAAATCTCTCTGAAAGGCTCATCAGACTTTTGTTACTTTAATATATTTGCATATGGGAGTGTGTTTGTACTCCAGAGACAGAAGATAGGAAGAAGGCTCACACTGAATGTGGGAGATAAAGTTGTAGCCCCAGCACTCAGGCTTCTTTATTTCTCTTGTCAGCTTTCTTCATTTCCTTTCTTTTTGGAAGGAAGGTTAAGTGTCAAAGACAGAGAGATGTACCAGTCTCAAAACTACAATAATATTTTGAAGCACAATAATATTTATAAGGAAAACCAAAAACTTAAGGACATTATTATGTAAAATAGTACAAGCATATTATTAGAAAGAAGCTATTCCAATGTTGTAGACAATATTCAGATAGGGAAACTTACAAAGAAGATGAGAAAAAGGGAAGAATGAAACAGGCAAAAGGACTATTATCAAAAGGTAGATATCAAAATTCTGATTAAGTGGTAATATGACAGCTTTTTAACTGGTCTGACCACAGAAAACATTGTTCTCTACAATTAAAATGCAGTAAAACTTGGATTTTTTAAATACCAAGCACAACCAAACATATATTTAATAAAACATTAATATATTAATGTATTAGTATCATATATTTATATGTTAACATTATAATAGTCTAGAATAAAGATGAAAAATATCCATAAAAAGGATTACTGGCAACCCTTAGTATTTCATTAAAGTGAACAGGTTTCCAAACAAATACACTTTTAAGAAGTATTGGAAAGTTCTTATTTTTCATCACTACAGGATTACTTGGGAGACTTCATAAGGCAATCCCAGTTTGTATAATACTAAAGAGCATACATTTTTATTAACTATTTTTATCTAGAAGAAAACTGATTTTTCTCACAAGGAACTTGTGAGATTGTTTCCAATGACACATACACAAAGCTATCCTGAATAGTAATCTGTGTTAAGGAAGAGCAAACTCAGCCTTTGATTTCTCGAATTCTTGGCAGCATTGTTGTGTTTTATGAAATGAAAATACTCATTTTCCTTACCTCTCTGACATAAAAAATTTTCTGTGCATAGTAATGGCAAAACTGAAAGCTGTGATTAACTGCCCCAGAGGGGCCAGCCTGTAAAGAGAAGTGATCTGTGTTTTTCTGGTATCTTCTCTGGACTAACTGGAAGTCACAATTACTTTAACAGAGTAATTTCTATACTTATCTGGTGTAGGAATATAAATTCTAATGACAAAAGATGACCAAGTGGGACACAGCCACATGATGAGCTGTTATGCCAGAAAAGATCACAAAGCTGGTGACCTATTCAGGAGGAAAAGTACAAAGGAGAGGAAATTATCTGAGCATGGGGCTCACACAACTCCCTGCTTTCTGCTTAGTAGCTTAAATATTTATGTACATATATATTTATATAGCACAATAAACTCGAGTCCCAAGCTTTTATCACATATGGGAACTTTTATGTCTATTGCTTTCATAGGTCTTAAAAGTAGAGTTCACAATGGACACCTCTAGAAACTTCACTGATGGTTTAAAATATTATTCTCCAGGGCAATGCTGACAATGAGATAATAAATAAGTTAAGCATGACTTTGAAATGCCCATAATAAATACTATAATAAAAGTATAAATAAGTTTTTTTTTTATTTTATGTAAAAATCCTGTGGCTTTCTTAATTATTACTGCTGCATAATTTATTCCCTCCAGCCTCAGAGAGGTTTACCAGCTCCTTTTCTTCTCCTTCCCCTGGACAAGCCATTTAGGGAAGGAAAGTGCTCAGATGCTTAGATGGCTGAAACTTGTTCCAGTTTCAGTTTATTTGGGAAATGATATTGCTTATGAATATGTTTGATGTTATGAAGTTATTTTCACTCTGAAAATGGCTGTATCATTAGTGAATCCATCAGCAAGGATGCATCTCACTCTAATGTTTGTAAAAGCCTTATGAAAGATAGAGATAAAACTGTCCAGCCTCCAGATGTTTAAATACCTCACATCCAAAAACTGTATGATATACTCCAGGACCACCCTGAGAGTAGGGTGTGTGCAAGGTTTTTCTGCTGTGAATATTTGTTTCCTTCCCTCCCTGATAATCAGGGCAATAATTTGTTCCTCTGTGAGGCAAGCTGCACTCAAATTTCAGCATGAATTTGAATAAAACCTCTGAGTGTGTCTTCCACTCTGCTAGACACAGCTGTTAACTTAAAGAGAAATTCACAAGTCATAGGGCTTGCAACAGGTTCTGAATAGAGAAGAGACCAAGAACTAAATATGAAAAAAAAAAATCACTCTGAAGTGATTAACTGCAATTCACTAACCATAATCCAACCCTCTAATCAGAAAAAAAGAAAATTTTCATTGTTTTTTGCCACCGACATGATGAGAAGGATCAATCCTGTTGTATTCAGCTCAGTGGACATAAACACACCAACATCTGCTCAGACTGGTGGTTAGATGCATAAATGGCAGGAGGTGGACAGGGCTGCAGCATGCTTGTCTCACAAGGCACATCTCCTACTGCTTGGCATAAGGATGCCTCTTCCCAGTGTGCTGCCTGAGTTGAACTCCACCTTAAGTTGCCTTTCTGCCCATGCCCAGTAAGAGAAAGCTGGCTGGAGACTGTGAATTTTCTCCCACAGGTGCATATTTATGTG
>VZRX01003976.1:0-40359 GCA_013398075.1 Notiomystis cincta | reverse complement strand
AAAAAAAAAAAAAAATAGAAGCCCAGCAGTTAGAAGCAACCTTTCAATAAAAATACTGTTTAACCATTAGTTAAGGTGGTTCAAATTTAGTGGAAAATATGTACTTTTTATGGAAGGTAGCTGTCAGATCACTGTTAGATAGCTAGTGTAAAATAGGGATATAGGGATCCTGCTGCTAGAGTGAAAGCAGGTGACCTTGTCCTAGCTGTGTCAGAGGACTCAGTGTTCATTGCCTTATTCTACATGATTTTATTGCAAAAACAGCACTTACTACTTCTGCAGGCATGGCCACTTCTGTGTAGAGTTGGTCTTGTAGAGAGAAATGTGATTCTTTGAATTCCCTTAAAATCAGTGGAGTTTAGGTTGAAGAGAAGTGAACTTTTGTACTTCTGCCTCGAGAGGGAGCAGTGAACCAGTGCAATATGGTTGGTTCATTTACACGAAATGTAAAAACATTTCCCCGAATTGCATCAAATCTCCTTGTTTACAAACACATCAGAAAATTTGTAATGTGTGCAGGTCTGTTTTTAGGTTGAATTAATCTTTCACGATATTCTTTCTAGTTAGGAATAATTAGGAATACATGTGTGTGTGCATGTACATTAAAAAATATGTATGTTTATTACTGCCTGTTACGTAGTTCATAAATGTAATTTATGAAGTGTTTATCAAGCTATGCTCTGCCTCATTGAGAAGAGTGAGAATTGTGTACTCACCTCTGGGACAAGGAGTCATCCCAGGTAGTCCAGCCTCATTCACAGACTCATTTCTGTACCAGATAATATCTCTGCCTGTTAATATTTGCAGCAAAAAAGGAGGAACCCATGATTTGTTGCTGTAGGACCTTCTGTTGGGTCTCTCACTGGTGGTCTGAATGTAGTGAGGATGCATGATGGCTCCTCCAGTTAACTAGTGAGCCTGAAATGTTTGAGACAGATAACCACATCAGCATCTTTACCAGCCTAACCAGGTTTGGGAGACAAAGTAATGAGGAATTGGGAGGTTGTTACTTCTCCTGCCTGTGCATGGTTAACAGCTCAGATACTGGGTTGTGCCTTAGCGATTGTTTAAAATGTCACCATTTTTTGAAGATAGGCAAACTCTTGTTTGTGGTAGCTATGCCTCATTTTGTCAAATTGTCCTGTTGTTGGAGATGAACAGGAAATGAACAGAGGTTAATTTGATAGTATTTTTAAGATGCTTGGGTATTAGGGCAGTTGGCAGGTAAAAGACAGTGGGTTGATGTGTTTTGAAGATTGGTAATTTCTAAGTGAATGTAATTGCATACACTTCAGCTGTGACTATTGTGTTAATAGCAACAGCTTTTAAGCAGCCCACTTTAAACTTGTGTGTTCTCTGTCCTTGATAAAAGAGAAAGCCAGAAGTAACCCACAGCATACACCAAGCCAGAGTGATACTTCTGAATTTGTCTTCCAAAAGCTCATAGTGCTTGCATACTGAATTGTAGCGTTCCTGTGCGAAGGAAGAAAAAAATAAATAAATGTCTGGCCTGTCAAAGGGTGGCAGCACCACTGTGATGGTGTCAAAATTCACATGCATACCTGTACATTTTCAAAAATGCTGCCTCAGAGCATTTTATTTTATGTTCAGTGTAAAGAATACCATTGCTTACTTGTTCAAGTGGGTTGGGTTTTGTTCCCCTTAGCTTTTAGATTGGATGCAGGGGGAGGGAATTCTTCATTTTAGTAGTATTCTATAAAATTAATTGATCCACAGTGTCCTTGTGTGACTGCGTATCAAGTCAAAAAGCTTGTATTTCTCATACCTCAAAAAAGTTTCTAGGAGAGGAGGAAAAAGTATGATAAATTTTTTATTCACAGTTATGTTAGTTGGTAGCTGGAACAGATAAGAAGTTACTTCACTGAAAGAGTTTCAGTATGATTAGAAAAAATAATAAAAAAAAACCCGCAAGACCAGTAGGAAAACCTTCAAGTTCAAAAGTACACCTGAAGAATGTAATGGAAGTTTGCACCTCAAGCAACTTGTGCTCCTGAAATAATCTTCTGTGTTTGTTTCTCCTTTCATATTTTCCTCTTTTCTGATGTCTCCTTTCTAAACCTGTTGGCTACTTTTTTGATGTGTTCTGGCTGTGGACTTTTTGTTAGTGGTAGTCACTGAACTGCAGGATGAAGCATCCAGGTGAGAGGGAGGCAGGGAGGTGTTAACTGAAGCTGCAACCTTTATTCTGCCTAGGGACAGCAGCACAGCAAAGGAGGCAATATCTCTCAAGCAGTGTGGGTTTGGGCTAAAGAATAAATCAGGGTAAGGAGAGTTGCCAGCAGGGAACCATCACAGGAACATGGAAAATAAAGAAACGTTGGACTAGTCAAGTTTTGGAAAGAAACTGAGAAACCTTTCTGTATTCACCGTTACAGTGCACTGCAAAACAGGAGATGTTTGTTGGTATCTCTAAAAATAGCTGAGCACCTTTGTTTTTCTCAAAGCATCGTTCCTCAATCTGCTGTTATTTTTAGAGGGTGCCCCTCTGCCAGGCCAGCACCCTTCTGAAGCCCGGTGTGTGGCAGCCTTCCCTCACTACACTTCAAGGTTGACTGAGCCCTGCCGAGGAAAACTTGGCAACTCCTACGTAATTAAATTTGCAACCTCCAGCAATTTACAACTAAGCATTGTCACAGAGGATTTGCATTTCTCTCCTCCGAATATCGGGTGGGTTAAAGAGCGTACAGTACCAGATCTGTCACAGCAGAGCTTGTTCCTATGTGTTTATTTAAATTTCTGTCACCTTTGGGTTTATCAAATACTTTTAGTCGTTGTTTGAAATTAGTCATAGTTATCCTGGATTTAACACTTAGAGACCAGACACAGCATATGTAAATTTTCAGCTGTCCTTTAGTTGACACCACCCATCAGTGTAGGGGCATCTTGTTTTACTTGGTCTTCCAGGAGAAATGTTTAGTAAACACAAGTGTTTAATATCAATGCATTAGTCATACTTAGATATGCCAGTGACACAAACTGTGCCCAGAAAGCAGGAGTGCATAACCCCAAGACAGTAATTTCAGTATTCTTATTAAGTTGGCTAATCCAATTAATATTTTAGAATACTGAAGTGACATCAGCTATAAAGTGCAGAGCCTCTTAATGCTTTTTGGAAGGGACGTTCCAGCTTCTGTTGGTAAAAAATTAAAAGTTAACATCTTCCTAGAAAAACTATGGATCACCCCACAATGCTTTGTGGATTTCAAGTAAGAACAGATAAGTTGTAAAATTAACATTCCTGATCACTTGCCAATTTCAGATTCTTGTGCTATTTATAAGTCAGCCAGCCTCTGTTTTTTTACTTAAGTGGCAGGTTCCTCTCTGACAAGAGCGCAGAGCGTTTTTTCCTATCACCAGAAGTTGAAGGATGAGAAACTGCTCACACTTTAGTTTTTGTCTGCAAAAACAAAAAAAAAATGAAACGGGAGAAAATCAAATCAGAAAAGTAAATGCTTGATTTAGATAAGTGTGGCAGTTTTCTGGGCAAGTCAATAAAGGTTCAAAATGTAATTTAAATTAATCTGTTATTTTCTCTTGATAGTAGGCTGGGTTTTTTACTCACAGTAAAATAGAGGAAGTTCAGCATGTTTATATTTAAACCTGCACGACAGAGTCAAGTCTCAAGGGGCTTTAGAAGTGTTAATAACACAGTGTGAACTTAAAGTTTCAGCTGCTAACATCATCTCAGCTTAAAAATCAGTTAAAATCTACTGCATGCTTGCAGACTGTGATAACTTTATGTCTGCCTGGGAAGTTTCCCTGCATGGGGAACTACAGAAATAATTTTCCTATGGCAGCAGGGAGCAGAACTGGCTGTGGAGCACAGACTCCCTCACAGGACAGATCCCTAGGGTCCAGAGTAGAGGGGAGAAAAGCGGACACTGTTCAGTTTTATGTTGTTCCTTCTGACTGTGCTGAGGGATTCAGGGCCTGTAAGCTGTTATCCCTCAGAGACATCCTGAGTAGGAGCAGCAGAGGGGAGAGTGTTTGTTGTGTGCTGCAGTCCAAAATGCAAAGTCCGCTGTGAAGTGTTGTCTGTCTGTAATCACTGAGCTTTAAAGGTGTGCACTGGGCTCCGTCCAACAGAGCATGAATGGTGAAATTCTCACTCCAGTGATCATAAACACCAAGCTGGGCCCAGTGCTGCCTGACAGGCTGCCCCAGCCCGCAGAGGCACTGCTGCCCCAGCCTTGCCCTCAGCACTGCCTGCAACTCCAGTTCATACAACAGCTTTTCCTTTGGTTGCAATGGCAACAACAATAAACTGTGATCTTCTTTTGTAAATTTCTCTGCCTGTTTGGGGCTTGGTTTGGGTTGTTCCCCTCCACCTTGCCACTCTTCAGTGCAACCTTCATGCTTCCTAACTCTAATTACTAAAATTGGTTTTACTCTTCCCCCAAAATTTGGCATGTGACATCTTTCAAGCACAGTTTACAGCTTGCTTTTTGCTACACCTGGGTGTCTCAAATGCCAAGGACCCCACAAACCAGAGTTCAGTATCTTGTCTCAGCACAGCATGCCAAGTTCTGAGTATTTCTCTTTGGTTCTGAAATCCTCTTGGGTTTGTGATTTGGGTGAGGAGAGTTTTTCAGTCACAAGCCACAAACCACTTCTGTGAGTAAAAGGAGACATAAAAAGAGGATCAGAAGCATTAGCTGCCAAGGAACGTTTTCCCCCAGAATTAACAGAGCAGAGATACTGGTTTTTTGTGATTGTTTGTGCATTAGAAGGTTTGGGGGTTTGCTTCTTTTCCTGTGCATTGATTGGTTTACTTTTTGTTCTTTGTTTTTCAGGTGGCTTCCTTAGCAGGGCCAGGAGGGAAAGTTGAAATAGAACAAAATTTTCTCAATAACAAACTGAAGACAATAACAGCTTATTTTGGTGATCTAATAAGGCATGACATGTCCTGAACTCCGTGTGGATTCTTCCAAACCCAGCCTCCCTGCCTGCTTCTTTGCTTAAGCTTTTGTACAGCTGGCTGGTCAAAAATGACTTAAAGCCATTTTCCGCTTTAATTTCTGTTTGCAGAAATTTGTTTTGTTTATGGCTACTGTCAATAAATGTTTTATAATAATTTTGACAAAACTGTAAATTTAGAAAAGCTGTGAATTTATGAAGAGGGATATTTATAAAATGCAGTCTCGCAAGGTTTGAGCCCAACCCGTGGAAGTGAGGCTCAGGATTTCTTTGTCACTCTCACCTGTGCTACTTCTGTGCTTGCTCTGGTTTTGAGCACCCAGAGGGTCAAGAAAAATAGCCTGAGAGCCACAGGAGCTGCTGTGTGTGCTTGAGAAGCAAAAGCTTTTGAACATCAGGTGGAACTGGAGGGTCAGGTGCACCACAAGAAGATAAACCTGGTCCACCTCTCTTGCTCTGTGCTCACTGAGAAACCTTTTCAGGTTTTCTTTGCAGGATGAAGGTTCACACGTTAATTCTACTGAGTGCTCTGGCTTGTTGCAGCTCAGAGAGAGCTGGGTGTGTTTGTGTCTGGAGGTGGGACTCTGCCCTCTGGGTATTGTCGTTTTATTTGATTTTTTTATCTCCTTGCCATTCCTCTTCATTGCAGAGATATTTTGAAGAAACCTGCCTGGAGGTTGTATCAATCAGCAGAGGGGCTTCTGTCTCCCCTCTTTTCTAGGCCTTTGGGATCCTCACACAGACTTCAGGGAGGGCAGAAGGAAGCCAGCTTTTCCTGGTGAGGGCTCTCTGCTTCCACTTGTAGTTTAGAGGGGAAGAGTGGCCTTTGCAGTTCTCCAGGCAGAAGAGGAGGCAGATGAGAAATGTCCAGGGCATGGTTATGGTGCTCTCACTGAAATACTTCTACATTAAGTCCCCAACTCAATGCTGAGCTTGTTTTTGAGGTAAGAGTGTATGAATAATAATTTCTAAGGTAAATTAGTGCTGCTTCTCCTCTGCTTTGAGGTGCAGCAGGATGCTGAAGGCAGCAGAAACTAAGTACTAAACCACGCATTAGTGCTATCCAAGAAAACTAGAATAACTGTAGAATAACCAAATAAGAGGATCTATTTCCCCCATTAAGGAATAAAATCAAACTCTTCAAAACAGTTAAAGAGAGCAAAGTGTTCGTGTGTGGATGGATTGTTATGACTCAGTACAAGTTTGCAGTGCAGTAAAACTAAAAATAGCTTGGGAAATAGCTTTTTTCTAGCTTTGCTCTGTCCAGAACCAGAACAAGTGCTAAACTGTTACTGTTACATTCATGCTTCATGTAAGGTATTTTTGAAGATACTTTGGCTGATTTGGATCACTGCATTTTGCCACAGTGCTACAGCAAGGAAGAAGTCTTGTGCTGGCTGTGCATCAGTATTTAAAGGGAATTATTAAGGAAATAATATTTCTTAGAATCTGTTTCCTATTAGGTCGTAGGGGAATTTGGCAAGAGTGCTAATATTACAGGAACTCTAAACCTACTGTGGCAGTGTCATGTGAATATAATAATGCTGTTAGATTTTCACTGCAAGCTACAAACAAAAAATCCAAGAAAGTCCATGAGGCTGAATGAAGAATAGATTCAATTATGCTGTTTATGTCACAGTACTCTGTACATTAAAATTTTACCATATTTGGCTTATTGCTGCTTGTAGAAATACCCTTGTCTTATTATTTGGTCCTCTTCCTTATGGAGGTGCTTTAGAAGCATTTTGAGATCTTGCTGATGCTACTCCTATAAGAGGAAGCTCTAACAGTGAATGCCTGTGAGTTTACTTTTACTTTCTGGAAAATAGTTAGATTTTGTTCAGTGCCCAGTATACAAAATGTGGAAGCTAAAATATAAAAGGTACAACACTTACCTGTTTGAATTTTTGCTTCCAGTATAATGAACTTAATGGTAAAAAGGAACAATTTCTTAAAGGTCTCTGCTGAGCTTTGCAAGCACATGGAGTATCAAAAGCAGAAGAATATCTTTGTTCATAGCTGTTCCTCTCTCTAACCAAGAAGGACAAAAGGGGTTTTTTTGGTTGGTTGGTTGTTTTTTTAATTACAACTTGAAGTCAGAATACACTCTGCTGGGTTGTGATAAATGTTGGCCCTCACTTCCCACTTGCATAGAACTGGTGAAGTTCCCCAGGGCTTTGAATCTACCAGTCTGTTAAGCCTAAAATACATCTGTGAGTACTTTTAGGGCTTTGTTAATAATTTCAACCAACAAACGCTTCATGGAGGAGAGCTTCAGTCATGACTTGCTATGAAAAGTTATTTTGCTTTATATTGGAGAAAAAAGTTAACATGGGCTGAGACACTTAAATTTCTGGACAGCTCATGGCCACTGTTTTAATATCCTTTTGGAATTTAAGTAGGATTTTGTAAATGATACATTGGGCAACAAAGAAGTTACATTGCTGCTATAAACACTCATACAAAAGTTTGATCTTTTACCCATTTTAGGACACAGAATAAGCTACAGGAAAAAAATGCAGATTTTTATTTTCTAAGTTAACTAATATTTGGACTAAATGCAGTAAATACATACTGAGTTCTACTTTCTAGTATGCTCTTGAGCCCCTAATCACTCTAGGTTTATCTTAATTAAATCCAACATTAAATTGAACCCATTAGTTTCTTCTTCTGGTGCATGGCATGAAGAGAAATGATGGAAGATGAAGTGAGGTGCATTGCAGGTTCAGGGGGACCAGAAGAGAACATCAAGCAGGGCTGAGCAACTCTCTCTTCATGGTAGGACTTCACTGTGCCCTTCTCTGAAAGAGGCCCCATTAGTGTTAAGAGAAAAAAATAACTGTTCCATGAAGTTTTCACGTACAGGTTTTAGAAAATCTTCCCCAAGTGTAATGTTTCTGAAATAACATCTGGGACTATATGTGCAACTCAAGGGGTTATATAAGCAAATTAATGTTACACCACAGTGACCCTGGTAACATTTAGCAGAGGGAAACCCCGTAAATAGGAGAAGGAAAAAATTACTTGCAATAACTCATTGAACGAATCAGTAGAAAATTGGGTTATTTTCACTTGGTTTGCTCTCTCAGCTCTCATATGCCTCCTATTCACTATTTGTTTTAACTGTCCTCCTCCCCTTGTACACAAACCTTCCCAAACACCAAGAAATGGGGGCAATCCTGTCACTTAGTGTAAGGTGATTAACTATTGCTAGGGTAGCCTTTCCAACACAGGTATCTTAGTGTTCCTGTCACTTGACTACCTTTGTGAGGTCCAGAATACTTATAAAAAGTTGGGTTTCAGTGGTGAAGAAGTTTCAGATTTGTTTATGAAGGCAGTAGAGATATTTTCTAAGTGTGTGTTGCCGTGGCAGAGGAGTAAATGCTCCAAAACCAGGCTTGAAATCTGTCCTGTTTTGGCTGTCAGACAGTGAAGCTGTCGAGTGGTTCAGCCTGGTCCATCTGGATGGGATATTAGGAATATGCACACTCCAGCAAAATACATTTAAGAGTCATGCTGTGTTGATTCAATTAAATGAAATCCCCCAAACACCAAAATTAATTCATACCAAAAAAAACCCACCCAGAAACATAAAAATGCCCAAACCCCCTTAATTACTTGGGAGGCTGCAGAAGGCTGCAAAAGCCATCATAGCTGAAAGGAAGCAGTAGGGCTGGCTAAAGCCAGCTGAAGTGACTGCACCTAGTGAGGCTGGAGATTCACCCAGGCTCTGAAGATCTGAGCTGCAACCACACAGGGAGGAGGGAAGGCTGTCTGCAAACAGGGCTTCTTGTCCCCTGCAGGGTTTGGTTTCTGCCTCTCCTCAGCGTGGTCCTGTGGTGTCTCTTAGCAGTGCCTCAGGGTTTGGTGGTGCCCATTGATGCTGAGAGCAGGGCTGGTGCCCAGGGTGGAGGTGGGGAGAGCAGCAGCCCACCTGGGAGCCCTGGCAGCACTGGGCTCAGCTCAAGGGTTTCCTCACCCAGGGGGATTCCCAGTTGAGCTCTGCAAAACGCTCCCTGCAACATCCCTGCAGCCTGAGGGTCAGCCCTGGGTTTCTCCATATAGAGACCCAGGGGTCAGTGTCTTTATAGCATGTGTCACAACAGAGTGGCAGGCAGTGTGGTTTTGCTGCCAGCCCCTTGTGGACCCCTCTTCAAGCCTCATGCAAATGTATTTTCTGAGCTCTTGCTTTCCAACATCTCTGAGATCTTAGCCTGCCGCCTTACAAAGTTCCAAAACCAGAGCAAGTTTCAAGGTGCTTCCCCAGCAGCACAGGTTTTACTGAAAACCCAAAACATTGCTCTGGATTTCTGGGTTCTGACTGCTGAGGAAAAAATAGTGCTGTTGGAGGCAGTCTGGGTTGATGACAGTAAGATTCTTCCTGTCTCTCTGCGTGCCTTTACTCATCCTCTTCCTTTTTCTCAAGATTGTGCTTCAGCCTTCTTGTGAAACCCCTGTGGTTTATTAGAGGAGTGCAATGGCAGCACCAGAGCTTTAGCACCGTGTAAACATGAGTAGGGGGGCTCACAGTGCACCTTTGGTGTTTTGGAACTAGCAAAATACCTTTCCCCTGCATTTTATCCTAAAAATGTGGCCAGAGAATGGACATCAGAGAGGATATGCCTCTGCATAGTTATCACAGGTTGATGCAGTTGAACAAACACAATTATCACATTGCTGCACTACTACCCAGACCTCTGGGGGGGTCTTTCACATTGTCACAGTGTCAGATACAGTGATGGTAACAGTGGCAAGAGCTTTTGTGAAAGGCAGTATTGTGATCTGACAGCAAAACCTGTACTCATTAAATTGTTCCAGGCACTGGGACAGCCTATGATTATGTCGAACAGGGGAGCAAATTGTACGCTCTGCTTTCCCGGTATGCGCGAAATTAATCTGAGAGTCCGCCTGGGAAGGTTAAACACAGAGGCTTTGTCTAGGAGCACTCCAAACTGGCAGAGCCCATCGCCCCAGAGGGTCACCTGTGGGGGACTGCCTGTGCCAAACATCTGTGGGAATGCTTTCCTTGGGTGCAGGCTGCAGCTGAGCTTGTCCAAGGGGTTCACTCAGATGTCAGAACATTTGGGTGTTCCCAGTAGATGCGGTGCTATCTGCAGCTCAGGCTCACATCTGCACTTCTGGAAAGTGGTTCCCAAAACAGAAGCTGGAGTTCCCCAGGAAGCAGCTGCGTGGGGGAACTCTGGGCTCCTCCTGCAGGAGAAACCACGCTCCAGGAAGTGTTTAGTGCAGGGTTTCAACACAGAAAAGAATGGTTCTCACTAGAAAAATGAGCCTGGTGGGAGTTCTAGACCTTACCCAGAAATTACCCACCAGAGTATTCATTAATTCTGCCAGGAAGAGGTGCTGGTAGAGTCAGGTTGTGGTCATGTAATGCAGAGTGGGACACTAACGTGCAGGGGCTCCTGATGGCTCAAAGAGTGAGCCAAGGACTGGGAGCAGGACAGAGCAAAGGGCCCACAGGGCCGTGTTCAGGCTGCAGAGCTCAATGCCATACTGCCTGGGTTGTGGCTTCTACAAGGCACACTGCTTGTGTCCACTTTTTCTTCTTACTGCCAAATTTTGTGACTTTACTGGCAATCTTTTGATTTATTTTTTTCTGCAGCTTGTAAAGAGCATTGTTTGAAAAGAAACCTCCAACTTTCATCTAAAAATAAATCTGTAGTCCTTGCAGTAAAAAAAAAAAAAAAAAAAAACAACCAAAAAAACCCACCCAAAGGTCCCAATAAAACAGCTGACATCAAAACAAGACCTGGATGCATTACAATAGTTCAGGAATCAGATAAGAATGTCCAAAATGTAACTAATTTTAAATTGCTTTGTAGGCAGGTTCACCTCATGTTTTGGCCTGAGGCATAGAGATAGCTGACATGACTTTTCAGCATTTTGGATTGACCATGCTGCTTGTCCCTGCTGCTGCTCCAATTTATCAGCTTTGTTTAAAGATCAAAGCATTTAGTATAAACAAGCTGAAGCTGGAAACAGCCTGACTTCTTGCATGTTTATTTCCTCTGTTAATGAGAAGAATGACCTAATCTAAAATTATTATCACTTTTTCTAAAAATTCAAAGTGGAGAAATCATTCAGTTGCTTTGCAATTGGAAAAGCAGGTCAAAAATGGATGCAGAGGCTGCAGAATCAAGGTCTGCCAAGAAAAGAATCCAATCCGACTGAATTGGCAAAATCAACAGTCCAGATAGCTAAGGAAAAAATAAATAGAAGAAAAAAAGAGCTATGCCAGCACAGAAGATGCAAAACCTTCCCTAGAAGATTCATGATCTCAACTCAGCCCAGAGAAGGAACCAGCAAAGAGCAGCTGTTTGACAGCTATGAACCATGAGGGAAGTGAACATGAGTATCTGGCCAGCTCAGAGCATGTTGACAGACATGATGAGTGACAGGGATTAGGGACCTGGGAAAACTTCCAGGAGAAGAAATTCCAAGGAGCAATGGATCCCATCTTGGCAGTCATCTGTTTGGGTGAGAAATTATAAGAGCCAGAATTTACAGATCACAGTTTATCTGGTCCTGCAAAAAGTTCAGGAGTTTTAAGTGAGAAAGATGCAGCAAATTGTCGTGCCCAGGCTACTGCAGGTGCTTGAGGGATTGCCTGGGAGCAGACCTGGATTACTGCACAGTTTTTGCTTGTGCTAAAGATGCTGCTGCCCTGCACTGCTGCAGGATCATCGTCAGCAAAGAGGAATTGCAAAAATCCATAGCAATTAACAGTAATTTAGATAAAGCAGGATTAAGAAAAGATCAAATTCCTGCTGGAGTCCAGGTTGTGTTAAGCAAACACTGTCCCTTCCTTTCCTCTCTTCATCTGTAATAAGAGTTTTGTTTTGCCTTTTGGGCGGTGAAGGGATCTTTATTTTTCATTTACTCAAGAAAAGGAATCAGATGACCTTGGTGACAGCTATCAAGTCATGTTTTTGAGACCACGTGCTGAGTGGCAATGCTAGGATCCCCACCAGCACTATCAATTTCCACAGCTTATTGCTGAGGAAGTAAGCACACAAGCTGCTCTGTGCTGGCCACAGCAGGACTCACAATCCCTGTAGCACACCAGGCAAACTGCATTTTAAAGAAAAATACCACAGATGCTTCAACTGGTAGGCCTGGGAGCCAGCTGTCCCGTGCTGGGGTAAAGAATAACTGGCCAATGTGACCAGAGCAGGCAGCAGGGTGGTACCAGGTACCCTCTTTACAGCATCTGAAACACTTCAAGCCCCCCATGGGTCTCCGAAGAAAGCCAGGGGAAGGAGGCAGTGGAAGGAGTGGCCAGCCCCCATCTAGGCAACCTAGCATCTGCACTGTCCTTTCCTGGTTTAGATCCTCATTAAAAACAGGTCAAAATGTGTCTAGGCCTTAGGTGATGGCACCTTCTGGGGTGTGAGAACTTGGTGTTCTGGCCATAGGAGAAATTAGCAACGCTGCAGTTTGCTGCTTCCTCTATAAAATGGATTCGCCAAGAGCACGGGGGGGTTAGCACAAAAGAGCTGCCAGTAAACTACTGTGTGGTAAGTAAGAAATGTGTAGGAAGTTTTGAAGCCATGACTTCTTGCTGATACCTGGTTATTCTAGCTGAATGCTTACTTGGTACCATGGACGATGCGAGCCCCAAATCCCTCCCTTGTATCCAAGGAGAGATTCCCAGTCTTCTTTCTGCCGTATCGCTTTCCTATGAGAGCAGCCCCGCTTGCGGTCCCAGAGTCAGTGTCCAGCCACGGCAGAGCAGTGACTGCAGCTCGGTCCCCATGAGCGAGGCGTGCAGCACGCTGGGCGGGAGCTGCAGAGGAGAGCAGCCAGCGCAGAGGCCCGCGCAGCCACACGTCTCTGCGGTTGTGTGTAGGCCCAGCGCCGACTCGCTCCGCGGCCGCGTGCGCCTTCAGGGCTGGGCGCTCCGACTCAGCCGCCCCTGGCAGGAATCCGGGCTGCCTGCTCCAGGGAGCCGCAGTAAGGGGAGCGACACCAAATAATTTTAAAGTGTGTTTTGGGTCCAAATTAAACTACAGATAAAGCCTGGAGGTACTACCAATAACAGGCGCCTTTCCCGGTGCCTTAATGCGGTGACTTACAGGTGACTGAACCCCACCCAGCTCAGTATCGTGACACTTTCTTGCTCAGAGAACTGGAGGGCCAACTGCATCTTAAAAAAAGAAAATCACTGCTAGCTGTCTGTCCTTCTCCATATTTCTGTGTCTGTCTGTGTCTACGGGCAGCAACTGACCATTTCTATTTTGCATATCAATATAATTTCACTTTTCTTTCACTTAAAATTTGTTTCAGTTTGAGGTGGCTGATGTCAGGCTGGCTGGCAGTATCTCATTCTCTAGGGAACAGCAGTCCCAGATGGGACTGTGCAAGCCGGGGCCACCAGCTGCAGGCAAGATCCATGTGGATGCAAGGCATCCTGCTCCAAACTGTGAGGGCTGGTTTGAAGCAGCAAAAGGCAACTGGGAACTGGAGTAATGCTGGCATAGCCCAGGACAGGGAACACCCAAATCCTGGCTGCCTCTTGTAATTCTTTCCTTTCCATGGCATTTTCTATGGACTAAATCTATGTGTCACCTCATGTGGGAGCTGCAGGTATCCTTACACGTGTTGGCTCAGAGATTAATTTGCTAATGAATATTATTCTCTTAATTATATATCTACCATAGGTTTTCCTAAAATACCAGATGCTGCTGTGTAAACACCAGAGTTATCTAGATAGGTTATCTCACACCCTGCCTCCCCCTCTTTCCCATTTGTCTCCATCTTGTCCATGGATGCTGGCCATCCTTACGCCCATGGATGCTTGGGACAGCACAGCTCTGGAGCTGCCAGGTAGAAGTGGAGCTACTGGGTGTAACTCAGAAAAGAAATGGTGTAACTCAGAAAAGAAATGATGCAACTCTTAGAAATTAATGAAGTAGTAGCAAGTAGGGCGAGATTGTTTTGAAATAAGAATTAATTATTATTGCCTACTAAGCTGGTTATGCATCCAGGTTGAGACGTACAGAGTGGGTGGGCTGCACTCAGCTGGGAGGAGCAGGGCACGCAGCCAGCCCCGTACAATGTGTGTGTTTGTGTGCCTGGTGGCAAGCAAATCCGTCACCCTCTTCGGAGAGCGCTGCAGGTGGGAGCGGGGCGTGCCAGGTGGCAGACACCCGGAAAGGCACACGGAGGGAGCCCGGCGTGAGCGCGGACTGCGTGGCACTGAGCGCGCCGCGGCCGTCCCGGAGGGAAACGCGCTAATCACAGCCCTGGGCAGAGCTCAGGGAGCACTGACAAAGTCAGACCCCAACTCCACAGAGTCCTCGGAGAGACTGAGAAATCAGGACGACAGGCCGGATCGATCTCCTCTTCCACGGTTGCCCGAAACTGGCGGAAATGGCGAGCCTAGATGTGGCTGAGCTGGTCTTGGTGCCGGGCACACAGAACGCCTGTAGGAAGACAAACTGACTGACAGCTCATTAGTTCTGGGGCTAATTAGAGTCTGGATTATAATCTGCAGCATTTCTCTCTCTATAAACCAGTCTATGCACTAGACAGAATAAAATTCCAAAATGAGAAAGCACAAGGAATGCAAATACGTTCCCTTTTCCACCCGCAGACTCCTTTGCTAGACACTCTTCCTGGGCAGCCACAGGATAAGGTATCTTAGAGCAGCTGAATACCAATGTGGAATAGGGAGGGGGAATTTTTATGTAGCTGTTTTCTCAGTTGCATCATGCTCCTACTCCCAAAAATGGAATTCCATGAAAGGCAGACAAGAATGGCTGGAAAAAAAGAAAGCGTTTTCTTTCATTTTTTTGGTTTTGTTTTTCTTTACAGCATCCAGTCTGTATTTAACTAAGTTTCTTGCTTCTTTACAAAACCTTTTGTCTTTTTTTTCCCTCTCAAGGGAGGCTGAGGAAATAGAGAGCAACATGGGGCTCGTGCCTGTGTCCTCCTCCCCTGCCTGGCCTGCCTCAGCTCAGCACACAGGTGGCAAGGATGAGCTGCAGCACCCTAGGGAGAGGGTCCTTGCCTGAGACTTGTGGCTTTAGCAATGAGCCTCTGTGCAACACACTGA
Source organism: Notiomystis cincta (assembly GCA_013398075.1). Taxonomy (NCBI): domain Eukaryota; kingdom Metazoa; phylum Chordata; class Aves; order Passeriformes; family Notiomystidae; genus Notiomystis; species Notiomystis cincta. The sequence continues at coordinate 25,343 of VZRX01003976.1, read as the reverse complement.
CTCACTCCTCTGTGTGATCAGTTGGGCCAGTCTTTTAGCTTCACATGCCCTTTAGTTTTATTCTTACCTCATACGAGCCTAAGTAAGAGAAGCCTGAGACATCTCTCTTGATCCAAGCAAAACCAGATAGCTCAGAAGAGTTGATTTGATTTACACCAAAGAAACAGACCTGTTTAGACAAACCCCTAAGTGTTTCTGAAGCCAGCTACTGGTATGTTTTTCCTGAGTTCCACCTTATGCCAGGAACAGAAAAACCTAGCAGAAACACCATGATTTGGGTGTTGGTCTGTGACATATTTTAACATCTTCTGTGCAGCAGCTCTTGAGACTTCGTTGGGGTGTGTATACGTGCCAGAGATTGACAGAAAGGTGCTTTGTAAAGGTACATGGTGCTTCCACACTGCCATGATATAATGGGTTGTTAGTGACTTGTCAGTTCATGTTTTCAATTACTGTTATTACTATTATTTCTAAACTGTGGGAGTTTCTAAAATTGCTTTATATCAGATAATAAGTATACTCATTCTTCAGTTACACTAATTAGAGTTCTGAGTTTGATTCTGCCACCTCGATGGCTCCAAGAGCTGGGACTGGTTACCATAAACACAAAGCTCTTAGCTCTTTTCCATAAATAAATTACAACCTTAAAGTTTTAACTCTTGATGTCTCAAAGACCATCTTTCCTACCTCTGGCTTTTCCGTGGCTCATTCCTGTTATTTCTTTAGAGTTTCTCTCCCATTAAATGATGTATCCCACAAAAGAATGAATCTTTTTGTCTGAAATAAAAGTGCAATCCCTAAGCAATACCCATCCCATGGCATGTTGGTGTAGAGCACATTTCTTTGAAGCTTTCTGAGTGAACAGCTCCCATATAATCCTCTCCTGGGCTGCTCTTGTGTTTCCTCCCAGTTGTGCTCACATTTCCCAGCCCTGGGAGGGGACACTGCTGACCATTGCCAGGCTACAGTCTGGAGCAGCCTAAAAATGCTGTGTGTGCCCATCTAGCTGAAAACAGAGCTGGTGAGCAGTGGGTAGAGCTGAGAAAAACCCTGCTTTTAAAAACTGCCTTAAAAAATATATCTGAATCTGGCCTAAAAAGAAGCAAAGTGGCAGAGCAAGAGAGGTGAGGATTCAATAGTGTGGCAATACTGCATGAAATAAAGCTTAATGTAGGTTATTATACCAGAAAAAATGTTTTCCTAAAAATGCTGTGGTATTTCACAGGAGAGAGCACTAAAGGGGCATTGCAAAGGAAGAACAAACCAAAGAAAGAAAAAAAATCCAGACCATATGAAACCTTGTAATATGGTCCACAAGGACTTGCATTAAAGTGGGGAAAAGGGACTAGGTTATCTAATAGAAGTGGCTGGATTTTTTTTAAAGCCTTGTTTAGGAGACTGTGTATGCATTTTATGGTCCACCTCCTGTCTGGAGAATATAATTTTCTCAGAGAAAATCAAAATCTGCTTTTTTAAATTATTGGAAGTTAAGCAGAGTCCAGAAACTGTGGCATAACCAGCTCTATTTAATCAGGTAAACTGTTTTACTCCTCAGTGGACTATATTTGCATGTCATTCACTTCCCTGCTTACCTTCTCACCCAGAAGCTTGCTGCTGTCCTATTGCCAGATGAAGCTTCTCAGCTCATTTTCTTACAGTATGAACATAAAGGAGCTGCTGGTGGATATCCCTTATGAAGCTCACTTCACACCTTAGGTTTGCCATCAACCAAGTGCCTTCATCTTCCAGGCCCACTACAAAGCCTCTCTTTTTCTCATCACTGATAGAGGGTTTTCTATCAGTGCAATAGCTTAAATTGCTCATGTGGCAAACATCCTCCATGGAACTGGCAGTGCAGGGAGAGATGAAATGGCCATCTGGGAGCTCAGGACAGACCCAGGCCTGTTGATGGCTGCCTGGGTGTGCTGGCACACAGGGTGCCTGGCTCCAGCTGGGGGCCAACTGCTCTGAACTGGTATGCTGCTTTACTAAAGAAGCAGAAAGAGCCAAAGGACTGTTTGTCTAAACATGCCAAGGTTAGATCATAGTGGGTTTATTTTAAGGGGAAAAATTACAAATTCTCCTTTTCCTAGGACATTTATTTGATTTCTAGCAGGTCTGTTTGTAGCATATGTTTCCATCCTAACCTAACCTATCAATGGTTACTGCATACAATCAATACATCCTCCTTTCTGAGGTAATTGGATGTATTAATAAAGCAAACAACAACCAAATCATAAAAGTGAGCTCAAAACACTGCTCCTGGCTTGGCTTCTGCGAGGGGCCACATTGTAGATGTGATGAACTCAGACACTCTCCCTTGGTTTTTCACATGCTGAGAGCACGTCTTGGGGTGCCAGAAATGCCAAAGAAGCTGTTTAAGTCTTCCTTGAAGGCTGCATCCCAAAATAAACCCCCTGTCTTCAGGAGAACAGTACCAACCCATTACACACTGCTGCTGAGGAAGATTTTAGGTCATTAAGATTCAATGAGTAATATGGTTGAAAATGCAATTTAAAAGTTTTTCAGTCATTCATGAAAACTCTTTTAATGCAGAATAAAGCTCGATAATGTCTGCGATTGTGCTTCGACCTGATGAAAGATCTGAATGGAAACTTGTACAGTAGGTAATATTTATTCTGGCACTGTGTCAGTAGGCAATGTCTACTGCTTTTATTGCTCTGTGGAATAAAAAGTTTTGAATTTTGCTCAGTACTGAACCATTTATTGTCTTGAAATTGGCAGCAGTAACACCCAGCTGGATGCTGGTATGTTTTGTGTTTGCGAACAGACTGATCCATGGGAAACAATCTAGCAGACAAATCAACTTCGTTATGAATTAAACAAAATCTTTACTTGGGTATGAGACATTTGAGCCTGAGGGAGCTATTCTTTTGGAAAAGGCCCATAAAAGGACTTTTTAAGACAGGGACTTTGTGAGTCTTTATGATATTCTTAGACTGCCTTTAGTTATGCCTTGCTTTGCATAACACAGTGGGTTTTTATAAAACAATAACTTCTGTGTAAATGGTACTGGGGTCCAAAACTCTGAGATGAAAGTCAGAACAGTGCTCAGTGCCTGGCCAAACCAGTGAGATGCTTAAATTGTTCTCCTTCTGCCTGTCCCCGGGACAGGAACTGGCATTTCCTATCTGTATCTCTATTGCACAGCACTGAGAAAATCCTTCTTATAAGCAAAAAGAGAGGTAGAAAATTTACCCAGAACTAACTGAGTGCTCAGTACCAAAAATAAGCAAAGTATGAAGAGATAGTTCTGTGTGCTTAGAGCCAGTCCTATCAACTCTCACAGCCTTGTGAATGTCATGGGATCTGACGTTTTCTTAATTCCCCAGCTGATTGTAATCAAGGAACCACATGATAGCCTTGACTTCATTAACACAATGAAAAAAAATCACATGTAAGTGTCTCACTTTGTGATTGCTATGAAGCCAGTCTTAAATCCCAAATGTAAATAAAATCACCTGATGGTAATTCTGATCCTTTATTCACTCTTCATGGGTTATCATTCTCAATGTTTCTTAGACATGACCACTCAAAAAATTGATTCTTCTGTAACAGTCTCTGCATTCACCCCCAGTCAGCCACCTTTATGACCTTTTTCTTTCTCCTTTACTGGTCTAAAAATGTGTGCTGACAATCAGCCTACAGTGGTGTGCATTGGGTATTGTCACTATTTACACGTGGCTTGTTCTCTCTGCAGCTTTAGTGAATGACTCGTGTGCTCTTCTCCTCCGAAAATGTTGTATGCCCATGCTGTTACCCACATACTCTTCGGAAATAGTTTCCAGTCTCACAGATTTCCCACATGACTTTGGGGAAGTCACCCTAGCAGTTCCTCCACTTTTTCTGTATGAAATGAGGATAATCGTATTTCCCTTCCTGGTCTGTTTTGGACAGGTTATTTCTTAGCACAAGTACGTACAGGACAGTTCTCAGCCAGGCTTTGTAACCCATCTCTGTTTACTTTGTAAGTCCCCTGGAGCAGGGAAAGGGATTCAGCCTCCCTGGCTGCCAGGCTGGGCCAGAGGGGATGTGACAAAGGGAGGAAGCAGACACTGTTGGTCCCCACAGCTGTGCACAGGCCATGTGCCAGCGATTACAGCCTGGACACTCAGAGGTGAGCAACCTTCCACTGGGTTCCGTAAAGCACCAACAGAGAACAGCTTAGGGCTGTTAATCCTGCTCAGAGCTGGGGCTGGCATGATAACCATTCATGGGCATTTTTAAATTACAAAAAAACCCCAAAAATAATCAGGTTCAGTTTATAACCCATGTCAAAGGATATGACTTTTGCCAACGATTGGGATGATACCATTTGCTCTCTTGTAGCACAGCTTTCAGAGATGGGCAAGCAGATTCACGTTGTGTGACTTTCTCTGGACTATGATAAGCTTCAAAGACAAAGTGTCCTTATTCTTGCCTTGAATTCATATAGCTTTAAGATGTCGCTTAGCCATGGCTTTAACCATGTTTCAGAGTTTGCATGCTTGATATTTTCAGGAAGAAACGTGAAAAAGAAAGAAAAACATAATAGTTTCCGATCATCAAATATTTTGGGTGAGTCATTCGCCTGCATCGCCAGATAAATGCAACAGGACATCCTGTGACCGTTGGGCAGTTTCTTTAACTTCTCCCTTTTTTTCCCTACAATGTAAATAGCAAAGTAGGAAAGAAAGTGGCAGTAGAGTCCTGTCTAGGCACTCCTCTTTGCTTGGATTCTCTCCCACATCAGGAGAGGGAAGTCAGTCACCTCTGGGGTTACTACCTACACTGCTGCTGGGATATACAGATGGACTGTGGTCTGCTCCTGGCCAGCAGCAGGTCATTCAAAGGCAAAGCCTCCTGAGTGAGTTCAGAGAAGCTGATGTTATTTTCCTGAGCCTTTTGCCTTGTGGAGGAGTTTCTTCACTGGAGCGCTTCTGGGAAAGACCTGGAAGGGGCATTTCTCTGCTGCCAGTCCTTTCTCTCACCCAAACTCAAGACTAATCATCCCCAGCTGTTTTTTAGGTCTTGCATGCCCAGTAGAAGAATTTCTAAGAGCTTTCACTGATTCTTTTGGATACCAGTAAAGGGATACAGATGGCCAGAATACCAGTAAGAGTGATGTAACTGAAGTCAAATAAATGCAGCTCCCAACAAAAGAAAGCAATAAATCAGAACACCATAATTCTGGTCGTGGAGTTGGCATATTTAAAGGGACAGAAGGAAAAGCTGAATAACTGGCAAAATAAAATACTTCTTCTTTCTACTCTATATGCAAGTACAAACAGAACTTTGAACCTTAGATCTATAAAAAGCCAATCTGATCTTACGCAAATGCCTTGGAAAAAAAAAATCTGATCCAAGGAAGATAAACATCTAGTCAGAAATCTTAGAGTAAGCCTGAGAGACAGTTTGCATATGTGTGAGTATACATACATAATCGCCAAAAATTAAACAGACAGCTTTATGTTGACAGTTCAAGCGAGAGGGAATTAGTGGAGGGAGAACAAATCAATAAAGCACAACTTTCAGTAGTAGTTCTTGGCAGAATTTTGGAGGCATGACTTCACATGAAATAACTGGAATCTCCTGAAATTTATCTCCCTCCTCAAAATCCCTTCTCCAAACTTGTCACTGCTATGATACTTAGAAGCTGGAATAGTCATGTATTAAAAAGGGTTTTATTTAATTTTTAATTGTATTTTATTATATATTCGCTTTACATTATATTAGGAAACACTTTACTGTGTTTATACAGTACCTAGCATCGTGGGCTTCTGTTGTGCCCATGGTTTCAATTAAGCCCACTAATAATTACCAGGAACCAAATCTGTCAATAAATAAGTCTCGGAACTTCATGATCTGACAGTGAAATGAAGAGATATCAATGTCTAACTGCTATCATGTATGTTTAATTGTTGCACTGTTCTTCCCCTCTGTCCCATACACACAGAGCTTCAGCAGGCAGAACAATAAAGATAAGGCTCCTTGGTTTCATCTGATATTTACATCACCATTTTCTTCAGGGAGAGAAGTTCCCCATAGTTCTTTTACACACCTCTAATCTGGACTTCTCCCCCTTCCTCATTCTTTGAGTGTTTTCCTGATCTGGTCACAGGTATGCTGGCATTTTTTTCTTTGGACTGGCAAACTTTTCCCCTCTATTTTTCAGTCACTGATTATTTTCCTCTTCCAGTGCCATCTATTTCACAACAGTTTTTGTCAACAAAACAACCTTCTACTCCCTATCTGCTTTCCACATCAGATTCATGCCTTAAGTCTAGACTGGAAGTCTTTAGGGCAGGGACCGTCTCTAGGTTAACATTTATATATGTTTACTTATCCTCAAAAAGCCCCAGCTTCAAACCTCAAAGTCCAATTACAGTAACTAATATTGGTGTGGGTGAAAAAGTTTTAGCCTGTTAATTCCAGGAACCACTCTTAATACTACTTTCTAGCCTTAACCAGAAGTTGAAGATTACTATCTATTTATTCCTGGCCCTCCTAACCCCAGAGCTCTTCTTTCATCCAGCTTCAGGCTCTGCAGCTTCTCTTGAGGCTATTCAATACTTGTAGTATTTCTTTTACTCTCTTTTATTTGCAATAGCCTTCCTGAATGATTTGGGCTTTCCTGGCTTTTCTTCAAGTATTACCCGAACCATATCTTCCTCTTCTAATTGTTCTCATACTATTGTTTTCTAAAGCCTTTGATTTAGCTGGCTTAGTAAAACATGCTGTGAAAAATGCCACAGGAAAAAAAGTGTTCCTTTGTCCCAGATGGTATTTGTATTTCTTTAATAGCTGGGAACTCTATATATAGTTTACCCACTAACCTGGCTTCAGTGCTTGTTGTTGGTGATTGTGGTATCACTTTTCTATTACATTCTTATCACCTAGTCTGGTGTAATCACTGTAATCCTTTACTGCTCTTTGTACTTCAGAGCACACCTAATACACCAGTTTAAAGCTATACTTGTTTCCTTTATCTTTGATAACTGACACAGTCGAACCAGTTCACAAAAATAGTCTTTTCTGAGTAGTTAGTTGAAAAAATTTTGTTTAAATCATGACGGGAAATAAATAGTGGAGCTGGGAAAGTTCGGTTTTTTACATTTACGTTTATCCTTTTGTTTATTTATTTTTGTAAAGCTTACTTCAATGTAACCCACTACTGGATAATGTCATAAAGCATAACACTCACAAAGCATGTGCAGCAGTATGTTCAAAGGTAACATACTTGGTTTTGTAGGAGGAGTGAGTAATTCTCCATCTGGCCTGCTTGGTCTGGCCAAAATGCATCTCTGACAGAGAACTGGTGGATGGCTTCTATGGAGGTCACATTGTCCCTTTCCTTTATATGGCACAAACCATTCTCAAGGTTCATGGTTTCATTTGCGGGCAATGCAAGAGGAGGAAAAAGGAACAGAGGATCTGCCCTTCCGTGGCTTGGCTTTGCCCCAGTCTGCTGGGGCTGGAAGTCTGGGTCCTGGACCTGCAGCTGCAGAGCAGGGGTGTCCTGGGGGTGACACGGTGTGGCCTCCCCGCAGCTGTGGTGTGTGGCTGGCGCTGCTGAGGCTCTGGCAGACGCTGCCTGACCGCTCTGCACAGGAGTTTGACCCCGGCCGGCGCGCTCGGCCTCAGCGTGCTGCACACAGCTGCTCCCAGGGGCAGCTGCTCGCTGTGGTGCTCCTGGGCAGGTGCTTCCTGAGCACCTTGGGGCCCAGCTAAGGCACAGTCTTGCCCTCACCCACCCAGTCAGCTGAACAAGAACCATCAGACTCTCCCTGAGACATCTTTGTGCCTCGCGAACATCTGCCCCTGCCCCTCTTTGCCTCCACATCCTGCCACAGTCTCCCTCTCTGTGAATTCACACATACAGGTAACATGGGCAGCCCTCAAACCACAGCCAAAATGCAAAGAGCTGATTTCTTTCGTGACCTTGCTAACAAGGCCTGGCCACAGAGACCCAGGGACTCAGGCCCTGCTGTTTGGCTTAGCTCCTCCTGGCTGGCAGCAGGGCAGGGGGCTCTCTGCCCGCCTCACCATGGCAGAAGAGGTCTGCAGGTCCCTGACAGGAATCCTCTGCTCAAAACAGGCAGAGCACGAACAACAGGAGGCATAAGAAATGCTGTTTTCCCACACCATCATTTTTAGTCTTCAAGGTCACTTTGAGCTAACTATTGCCTCCTCATCAACCTTCTTGTTTTAACCCTTTCCTCCCAGGAGAGTCACAAGTGTGACACCCAAGAAAGTGGTCCTGGAATCCTGGCTGAAGCTCAGCCCCATTGGCTGGGGGCTGCTGTTCCCCCCAGGCCTCCTCACATTCACACACTTCCCATTTGAAGGCCCAAAAAGTTTTGGGATCTCCTTGTCAGCTCCCTCCTGGCACATGCCACTGAAGTGTGGCTGTTCAGTGGAGAAGTCCTCTACACTACCAAGTTCCTCTTTCCTCCATCTGTCTCATGCAACCTGGCAGTTTCTTTGAGCAGCGGGAATCCCATGGGACTCCTTCACAGAGATTTTCACTGCTTCTCTTTTTAAAGAAGTAGTCCATGCTGGTTCCTGTCTATCTTCATTTGTAGTCTCCACTGTGCAGATAAGGGGGAAGCCACGAGATCAAAAGTAAATGAGCTGCTTAGTCCTTGAAGGCTTTATCTGCTGTGCCTGAGGGATCTGTCATTTCAATGACATTTCTGAGTGCCAAAATTAAATATTTTTATCACAGAGTCAATTAGGTTGGAAAAGCCCTCTGAGATCATCAAGTCCAATCTTCTCATTCTAAGGAGTTTGTATTCTGGGCCAATTCTTTCAGGAAACACCAGTGTGCAAGGTTTCTTTATATGTTCATAATTAGTGAGCAGCCTTAACTTCGCTCTACATGCCATAAAAGCAAGTCAATACTGCTGTTGGTAGTCAAAACCAGACTCTTGCCAAAACTGCTATTCATAACTTGCCTTTCAAGAAATAATATACTACTGACTGCAGTCATAATGCAGTTCTCAGATATTTGCTACTTGGATTTTTGTTTATATGCAATTACAATATTTATCATAATTATATAATTATAACTGTATAATAGCAATTGTTGTATTTTTGTCTTTTTTCCAGGCACTTTGCCTCATACTTGTGACACGTGTGCCTTAATATCTCTGCTGTTTTTGTGGGTTTTCTCATCAGGATCTTGCTATTCTTGTCATTACATTAATTTGGATGTTAAGAGCTATATTTCTAAATCTGGCTTTAAATATCAAGCATGGAAATAGCTGCACACAGTGGAAGTGCTGTCCTATGCAAATATTGGATACAGCATCAGGATGCAATTTCGATGCATGAGCTCAACCTCATGGGCACCAAGTTGGGTGTGAATCTGTCAGCAGCTTTCTTGTTCAATAGATCTCTTCCAGCCACCATCTGCAGATCAGCAAAGAGCTAAAGCAGCTTCTTCCAGTTCAAAGACAACCAGGCACAGGAGAGCATGATGAAAAGTTGCAGAGTGGAAGGTGCCCATGAATAAAAAGCGTGGTCTCACTTTGGGGCCAGGGTTGCTGGTGGCTGACCAGGTAGGGCAAAAGGCTTGGCTGGGGTGGATTGAAGAGAAGCCTATTTGAGAAGAAAGCCTTAAGGAAAGAGAGATTAGCAGACCAAAGACATTTATTGTTCAACTTCCCACTCAAATCAGGGCTAGCTTTGAAGTTGGATCAGTTTGCTGAGGGCCCTCTCTAGGAGTTCTGAGTACCTCCATGGATGGAGATCCTACAGGCTCTCTCAGCACTTGTTTAATCACTCTCATGAAGAAAATGCTTTTCCTTAGATCCATCTTTGGCCATTGCATCTTATCATTTCGTTCTGCACATCCAAAATTCTGACACCTTCTTCTCTATAGCACATCTTCAAGTAGCTGGAGACTTAAAATAGACCTTCAGCCAGCCATTTCTTCTCCAGGATGAACTCAGGTGTCAGGTTTTCCTCATGCATCATGTGATGCTGTTCTCTAACCATCTTTGTGGCACCCTGCTGAACCAGCTCCAGTCTGCAAATTGATCATTGATGAGGAAGAGGTGAAAGATAATAGGGTAGGAGAAAAATAGGAGAATAAAGAGACCAAGGAGGGAAACCTTCAAAAAGCAAAGCCCAGAGCAATTAGGATACTGCATGCAAAAGATAAAAGAAGGTAGGAAGGCAAAAAAATAGCATGATAAAAGTGGCCACATAGTTCCAGCTGTGCTCTGTAGTAGGTCTTTTACTGGATTACTAGGGCATCTCAAGAATTTTTTTTCAAAAAGCTTTCATCTGAGAGAACTGTTGTTCCACTGATTCATTTTAAAGGTTAGTGTTGATGATCTCAAAAATGGCTTGCTAAAAGTCTAATTAATTTTGCAGTAGTGTGCATAAATTATGGAGAGTGTGAAGTAGGAGGTTATTCACGTAAGATAGTTGCCCAGAAAAGTGAGTGGTACTGGTTTTTGCACTAGACTTGTTCTCTCACAGATACTCATGCCTAAGACAAACAACCCTTGGAGAGAGGTGTAGGAGTGGCAGATAGTGATTCCCAGGTTGGGATTCCTTTATTTTCTTTATCACAGAAGGCATGACCATGAACCTGCTGTGCAGCCACAATTCCCATCTGTTTTGAAGAACCCTCATCGTCTGGAAGCTGCTCGCAAAAGAGTCACGTGACAGTTTTTGCTCAAAATGACCATCAGGGCTGTAGCTGTCACTAATAGAAATGTCTTCTACTGCTTTGGGACTGCTGAGAACCTTTCCTCTGATCATGAGCTTGACAGATCCACTGGCTGTTGCTCAATGACCCTGTTACTGCAGCTGGCAGACATTGATTTGACACATCAGGGCAGGCAGGTTCTTTGGAGGCTGGGTAATGTCAGTCCCTGACAATGCACTATATTAATGCAGAGATGATGGCAAAGCAGAGCAACATTTCAGTAATGTCACCAAGCAATGGGAAAAGAGCCCCCATGATCCAAAATGTGTGCACATTTGCCTTTTTAGAGGAAACTTTCAGTGTATTACTCGGTCAGTTAGATATTTTACATTTTCAGCAATACTTGCAAATTATGAATCACCTACCTCTGCTGTGGATATTTTTTCCATCTTAAAAAATCTTCCTGACTAATCTATTTGATTAATCATCTAAGTAGATGTCAATAGTTTTCCAAAACTGTGACCTATATTGAAAAAATAATGTCATCAATAAAGATGGAATTTCACCAAGGGCAAGCCCTGCCTGACCAACCTTGTGACCTTCTGTGATGGAGTGACAACATCAGTGGACAAGGGAAGGATTGCAGATGTAATTTATCTGGACTGCTGTAAAGCCGTTGGCATGGTCCCCACAACATCCTTCTCTCTAATTTGGAGAGAGATGGATTTGATCAGTTGGATAAGAAATCAAAGGGACAGTTGCATCCAGAGGGTAGTGGTCAATGGCTCAGAGTGCCAATGGACATCAGTGACAAGTGAGGTCTGTATTGGGACCAGTGTTATTTAATGTCTTTATTAATGACATAAGCAAAGGGATCGAGTGCACCCTCAGCAAATGTGCAGATGAGACTAAGCTGAGTGGTGCAGCTGCCACACCTGAAGGACGGGAAGACATCAGAGGCATCTGGACAATCTCAAGAAACATGGGATCTCAATTTAATGCAGTTTAATAAGAACAAGTGCTGGTGCTGCACCTGGGTCAGGACAACCCCCTGTCTCAACACAGGCTGGGGGAAGAACAGATCAGAGCAGCCCTGCTGGAAAGACTTGGGGGTGTTGGTGGATGAGAGGCTGGACATGACCCAGCCATGTGCACTCACAGCCCAGAAAGCCAAATGTGTCCTGGGCTGCATCAAAAGCACCGTGGGCAGCAGGGCAAGGGAGGGGTGAGACCCCACCTGGAACTGCATCCAGCTCTGGGGTCCCCAGCACAGGAAGGACGTGGAGCAAGTCCAGAAGAGGGCCACCAAGATGATTAGAGGGATAGAGCACCTCTCCTATGAGGAAAGGTTGAGAGAATTGAGTTTGTTTAGCCTGGAAAAGAAAAGGCTTGGGGGTGACCTAATTGTGAACTTTCAGTGTCTGAAGGGAGCCTGCAAGAAGGATGGAGAGGAGATGAAGGATCTTTTTGCGAGAGCAAAAAGTGCCAAGGACAAGGGGGAATGACCAAACTGAAAAGGAGCACATTTAGCTGATGCATTAGGAAGAAATTCTTTTCTATGGGGGTGGTGAGGCACTGGAATAGGTTGCACATAGATGTTGTGCGAGCCCCATCCCTGGAAATGCCACCCCAGGCTGGATGATGCTCTGAGAAACCTGTTCTACTGAAAAGTGTCCCTGCCCATGCTAGGGGTTGAAACTAGATGATCTTTAAGGTCTTTTTCAACCCAAACCATCCTGTGATTCTATGATTCTATGAATCCAACCGAGCTCTTTTGGTGACAATATCCAAGGTGCTGGGAGTCCCTTAGTAGCTACACATCTTCTGGATGGTTCTGACACTCTCCATTCTCTTTGTAGCTCCCTGTTTAGTGGCCTTCCTGGGAGATGAAAGCCTTGGAAAAGACATATTTTTTTATTTTTCAAGCCCAAAATTATACAGTTTTTCTGTTTACTTTCACCAGCTTTATTTAGCACAAATGTATAACTGGAAAAACTCCATTATCATTTATGTAGAAATTGAAATTAGATTAGAAACTACTGTGTATCCTATTTTAGTTAAGAATATTAAAGATTGGGTTCATTCAGTTTATCTCTGGGCTTGCACATTTCACAAGACCACTCACAGCTGCACCTGAAGAAATTCTGTTACAGACACGCAAATAGCAAATTAGCCATAATTATCATTAAGCAATTTGCATGCCTAATGCAATGTATGCTTCTCTATTGGTTTGGGGACTACACAGTGCATATCTTTTTTTCTGTGAGCAAGCCTGACTTACTTCTGAGTACCAAGAAGCTTAAATTTAACTCTTTATAGGCAAGAGGGCTGCCTCAGCAGCAGCAGTGTGTGCACATGCATGGAACCTAATTTTAGGTTGCACTAATGACCTCATGTTAGTAGTGTGAATGGTTCAACTTGTTAATGGAAGTTGTTTAATAAAATTTAATGTTACAGCATGGACCACAGAAAAAAAGTTGTCCATATGTTTGTCTATTTACTTCATATGGATGAAAATTAATTTAAATAATTTGACATCTCTTAACAGGCATGCCATCTACAATAATAATTGTTCCAGATCTCAGTCTAAAGTTGCTTTTGACATTTTTTTGTTAATAGTGCCACCCTTGCCTCCAAGGCTGTGATCCAACACAACAGAAAACCTCACTTTAAATACTACTGGACCAACATTGCAGTAGCTGTCTAATACAAAACACTGCCCTGATACAGACAGTATATGTTTTGATGGCTTAAATTTGTATCAATGAACTTTAAACTGGCTTCAAATTAAGATGGCTGTAGTATAAATTCAGTGGCTCTTTCACAGCTAGCACCATTCCAAGAGTCTGCCCAATTGCCTTGTTGTCTCTGCCCTGTTCAAGGATAACCATCCTTGGATGTAAATTTGCAATCTTACTTGTGCTGGTCATCTCTAATGGATATTTGCCAGTCAGATTTCTTTGTCATGCATCTTACCCTAGATTCCTGCCTTGCCTCACATCTTTTCACCAAATCTTTTCCTTAACCCCTGCCTTTGCCTCAGCATTCTCACAGTCTGCTAATACAGCACCATCACTGGCTCACAGCCAAGCTAACTAGAGTCAAGCCATAAACCTATGCAAGCCTTAAATACAGCTGGATGTTCCTCAGAAACCACCCCTTAGGCTGTGGAAGCTGCCAACAGCTGAGCTGATCCAGTCAGGGCAGAAGCTGCTGGTCCAGGCTTTCAGATAACCTTCGTAAAGTTTCAGGACTTGCTTTGATAAGGAAAGAACATGGATTATTGTATTCACCTACTAAGCCAATTTGGATGGCTGTGGTCAAAAACAGAACAGCAAGAACAGAGTGTGCATGGTAGCCAGTAAGCTCAACAGTCCTGTGCAGCAAATGTGTGGATGCAATAAAGAGATGGCTGTGATACTAAAGAGAGTATCCCAGGACTAGATCCAAAGAGTGAATCCAGGTGACAAAGCTCACGTGTACTAACACAGACTCAGAATAGATGGATAGCGACCATAAAGAGCATCAGAAATTCCTGCTTCCTCAGAATTTCCTTCTGCCTCAGACTTAGCCTTCCTGACTGCTTCATATCTTATCCTAAACATTTCCACAGCAGATAACTTCCCCAAGGCCCAGCAGCTGCTAAGGAACAACTCCTACCAGAGCAGGCAGTGCCAGCAGGAGACACTGTATGATCTACTTGCCACAACCTGATCCAGGACAAGAATTCTGGTAGTGCCCATCTTCCACACTCCATGTGTGTGTGGAAATAGAGCCTGTGTCCAGTTTTGTTCAAGACCTGATTTTCTTTTTGCCACTGCTTTTCAATTACTTTTGTTTCCAGCTGAGACCATTCTGTAGGGGTTCTCACAGAAGGGCTGGATGACATCAGAGATGTCCAGGGTTGAAATTTCAAATATTCCAAAGTCTGGGGCAAAGAGCTGCAGAGCTGCAACGGATGGGATGGCACAGCTGGGATTCCAAAGCCATTAGGGCCTGTCTCCAAGAGCAGGATACAAAGAGCTTCATGGGGAAACAAGAACTGGGAACAGGAAAGTCAGAGAAAAGATGATTTACTGCTCATGTCCGACATATGCGTGATTTCAAGTTACAGCAAACAGCTGTCAACCACTGAACAGAAAACAATAAGTCAGGTTGTCCCTGACAACATGACCCTCACAAATTTCACAGGAAATGATCAAGCTGCAGCTGGTGGAGGGACTGGCTGTAGTTCCACTTGTTACACTCCTAGCCCGCCACCATCTGCTCTTTTGGCTCTCTGAGTTTTTGTGAAGGGCACAGCCTGCAGACGGGAGCCTGGTTCAGAAGGGCAGCTCAGAAGCCCTCCAGCAGCCTTTTAGACATGCTGCCCAGCCATTTGGAAACCCCACCCTGAGGTGGTAAGGCCAGAGGTCCTAGCAACAGCTGAGTTGCTGCCAGGAGCAGGCAAGCAGGCTCATTCGAGATGAGGGTGATCCAGCAGCTCCGTTGCTCCAAATGGGCTCAGCACAGCTTTGTACACGGCATGGCTGCACAGCAGCAGCCAGGCAGGACACGTGAAAGACATGAGTGCCATATGTCCTGCTGCACCAGCCAGCCTCAGCTGACAACAGTGCAGTATCTGTAAAATGATCCACGCTGGCTCCTCTCGACATTCCTGGCGGTGGAAAATTGTGCAGGTCAGGAGACAGGGAATAAAGGGATCACCCCTAACAGGTTGCTGCTACAGGTGCATAGCCTTCCAACACATTCTCCACGTCCACAGGGAGTGCAGGCTGAGAACTTTATGGGTTGCAGGTGTCACCTCCTAACTTACAAAGGCAGCTGTCACCTTCCCAAGCCCAGGCTGACAGGTAATGCACCAGAAAAAATTTAGATGTTTCTGGGTTTCATGTAACCATGGCAACCTTCTTGATGCTCAGAGTTGCTCCAGTGATAACTACTTTCTGTCCCAGATAAGAGCTGCTTCTCACAAACCCTGGGAAAAAGGAGAGGGTTTTGATAACTTCCATTGGTATCAGTTTTTTCCTCAGTGGTACCAGCTGTGACTTCATTAACTCAACGTCCACGTGTTACCTGGTGCTCTGTGCTGTCCCAGAGGAAAATGAAAGCTGCATGTGGCCCATGGATGCTTCATACAGCTGTGAGGCTGTGACCAGCAATGGGACTACCTGCCCACTGCTACTGCAGCTGGTCAAGGGCCACCTGAGCACTGCCCTAGCAATGCTAACCATGGTGCAGTGCCTTTCCACAGGGAAATTTTCTGCAGCAAGTAGCTGATCCTGGAAAAGGAGAGCTACTCTTCCACAACAGCCCACTGTGGAAACTGCCTCCAGAAACACCATGTTGCTCCTGAACTAGCAATCTCTGTGGTGCAGGACCTGCAAGATGCAGGCTGAATGCCCATCCAGGCTGGCACTAGGAGGTGCAATGCCTCAAATATGAGGCAGAAAACAAATAAGCAAACAAAAATATCACCACTGTGTGGTCTTGCTAATTTGAAATGATCACACACACCTGCTCCTGAATTAGCTCAGATCTGTTCTTTCAGGTAATTCAATATTAGTGATCACAGAACTGTGTGCTAAATTAAGCATAAATTAAACATATTCTTTATTAGTGTGGGCAGTCTCTTCAGACAAATAAGGATATCTGCAAATGGCCACAAACTTTTAAAAGAGGAAGATTCCTGGAATCATTTGTTGTAAGCTCAACCTTCTCATTACCTACCTGAATGAACTGTGAAGAACCCATCAGTTCAGCTGCTTTTCTTGGCTCTGTAAGATGATATTCATGAGAACCACAACAACCTTTTATTTGAGCTGTCATTTCTACAGAAAGGCAATTGGGATATTCTCTAGAGTGCACAAAGGCCATTTTCAATCTCCATCAGGATACTCAGGATGCTGTCCCACCAACACAACCTTGTTCATTGCAGATGGTTCTCAAATTGGCTTCCAGTATTGGACATGCTTTGATTCACTAAATAGCAATTTTTCCACTCATAGCCATACAATAAGTTAAAACAAAATGGGAAAGATCTCTATGTATAAAAATAGGTAGTGGCCAGTGAATAAAATATTTAAAATCAGCAAAGATGCAGAAGAAGAAGATTTATTAACTTTCAGAATTAGAGGATCTCAAGGCAAGCATTTTTTCTATGTGCTGTATTATTATGGAAACTGGAATCAACAAGATGAAATTAAAAAAAAAAAGCTGAATTGTGCATTTATGGCCAGAAAATACCAGTGTAATAAAATGCAAGTGTCTATGCTTTAGGTAGACTACTGTCTACATGAAAGATGCCAGTTTTCACAGCTTTAGCCTAGTTAGTATGTGCAGCTGGTCTGAACAACAGGTCAAATGCATGTTGAGTCAATATACAAAGTTTATAAGGATGTGTGCATTATTCCTCGACGTGTTTTTGAATATTTTCCAAAATTTTAATCACAAAATTAGTCAAGATTGTAAATTATTGTGTTATACATTTCAAATAATCATAATGGAACTACCTTTAAAAACTAAGAGTTTGTTTGTTTGTTTGTTTGAATTTCTCCTTAGTGTCTCAAAATTTAATTTTCCCAGGCTCCAAACTGGAAACAAGAACAGGAACTGATGAATATCTACATATAAGGTGCATTAATTTGTTGTCTCATACTTGAAAGTAAAAATTTATTTTCTACGTTACTTTTCTTTGAACAGACGAAACCCATCTTTAGCACATGAAGAGCATATTTAGAATAAAAGTTATAAATGTATAAATATTCTGCTTGCATAGGTCAATATGACTTTCTTTAAAATAGTAGGTTACAATAAGAAAGGAAATAATGAAAAAAATGAATGCTAAAAAAAAATACTGCTTTAATTTTCTCCAGCAACACTGGGTGAAGACTGACTGTGACTTGTATCTCATTTTTTATAATTCACTCTTTACTACTTGTTTAAAAATTGCTACATTATTAGAAAGCATGTTGACAATATGCAATTTACTTACTGATAATGTCTTGAGATAAAATTATGAGAAAAACAATGAAAGTAGTGACTGTGTATGGGCTGGAATTTCTAAAGAAAAGACGTTTTGCTGTGTCTGCTGTGTTTCCAAAATTCTGGCTCATACAAAACAGCCAGATGTCCAAATGTTTTTGTTTTACATCTGTCTGTGCTCTATCTTTACCTCTTCTTCTATAAAGAATTTAAATATTTGCAAACCTATTTTTGAACAAAGTGATCTTTTCCCTGCTTTTTCTTTAATTGAATGAACCCTGGTATTCCTTGGGATCTCCCTCAAATATTTCCCTGGTTATGCCACTGATGCTTTACTGTTTTTTAGTCTTCTATTAACGCCCTGCTTTTGTACTCAAACATACTGCAGAAAGAGCTCAGCAACAATGAGATGAAGGAATATATAAAATGTGGAGTGAAGTTTGTTGCCTGTTTTCATTGTCCATGACAGAGTTTGATTTCCTGCCCAAAGTCCCTGTTCCCTGCAGTGTGCCCCTCTTCACGCCCCCAGGCACAATCCAGACAGGATCAGCAGCTCCCTACACAGGCATGTACAGGGATTGCTGTGGACCCTGCAAGGCTCATTAAGGCAGCAATTAACAGTGCCTTAACAAGTATCATTGGACATCCCTCTGAGTCTACTGACAAATTGCTCAGCTCATCCCTGGCCCAGGCCACTTACCACTCTCAAAAATATTCCAGAGACATAATCCCCCAAGACATAACCAGCTCCCTCCTGGCCAACTTCCCCCAGTATATAATTATATATGTAATATATAAATAGTGGGCATGACAGGTATGGAACATCCCTTTGGCCAGTTTGGATCACCTCCTTCTTGGCTCCTTGTGCACCTGCTCATTCTCAGAGCATGGCAAACTGAACAGCTTTGCCCTAGGGCAAACATAAACAACTAAACTATGGTGTGTTACCAACGTTATTCTCATGCTAAATCCAAAACACTGCACTGCACCAGCTAATAAGAAGAAAATGAGCTCTCTCCCAGCAGGAACCAGGACACATGGCCCACTGTGGGGTAGTCCCCATGTTCTGGATGCCAAGAGCAGGGTGTGGACTCCTACATTTGCCAGCTGGCCTCCACTGCCTTGCAGCCATGCTTAAATCAGTAGTAGAGACATTGTCTGGCAGTCAAATCTTCCCAAAGCGGGAAATCCATTGCTGGGCTGGCTGAAGTGACTCACAGACCTTCCCCTGCAAGGACTTCCTCTTCGGTGACAGGCTTGAAGTTTCATTCTTGCCTCATTTTACACCGCTCCCCAACTCTCTTGATCTGTACACAAAGACATTTAAAACGTGATGAACAGCTGATCTAGAGATGTAGTAAAGCTGGAATCAGCTCTTTTTCCCCCTTTTGATGAATATATAATGAGAGACAGAGTTCCTTTCCTGCTTACACTTTCTAGAGTTTGTACATATTCCTCTTAACAGTGGGAAGGATACATAAAACTGTGACATTTCAAATGATGCTGACAACCTGTCTTTGTTTTTATCTTTTACAAAGCACAGTGTATTTATTCTACTCTAGCCCTTCTTCATATTAGTTCTTTTTGGGCAGACCTGATGAGTTTGCCCATGTCTCCTCAATTTACTATTGCACAGCAGTCTACTAAGGGTAATTCAGCACCTCTTTTATTTTCCTAGATTATTCACATTATAGATTACATTGTATTCTACTGGACTGCTGGAATCTATTATGCATTTATCAAACTAAATTTTATTTTCACCAATGCTTTGTCAGGAGAAGGTTAATTTTAAACTCAGTGGAATACTTGCTAATGAAATGAAGAAATAAAGAGGAAAGGAGGGAGGACAAGACAGATGTAGGATCTGTGCACCACTTCTCCAAGAAGACAGATACAAGATCAAGGTGCTAGACCTATAGAGGAAAATGGAAACATGAGGTACTAATAGTGCACTTCCAAACAGAAATAGCTCATTTTACATAAACTTTTGGAATCCAAATTTCCTACCAAAAAAATCCCCAAACCCAAGACAATGTATATTTAGCCAGATCTTTCCTTTTTGTATAAACCTTTCATTGGGAAAAAGGTTGTTGTGTGGTTTGTTTTATTGTTGTTTTTTATTATTGCTATTGCTATTATGAAATACCTTTACCTAATTTGGGGGAAGGGAGAAAACATCTACCAACTTTCTAATAATAGACCTTGAGGATTTCCTTATTGTCTTACCCTACAATACTTTTAGAGGCTGGTCTACTACTGCATATTTAAGCAACATTATTTTAATTATTGATGATACAATTCAAAGAAGACCAGAAACTATTGCCCACTACTCTTCAGAGCTCTACAGAGGCCCATGGACATCTGGGACTGATTACAAAACGTGACAGATCATGGTCTCACCGCTTCAGTGGACTGAGTGTTGTAGAGGATCGAGGTGTGCTGGAGCCAGGGCATCGAGACGGGGCTGCAGCACACAGCAGTGAGGGGACTGTGCCAGCTGCACTCCGCCCTGAGTGGCCAGCCCTTACATCAGCACCAAAGATCTCCGAGTCCTACTGAGGTCAGTCAGGTTCTCCTCGCAAACCCAGCGCGGAGTGAGCTGCACGGAGCTGTTTTCAGCTGTTTGGGTGTCCTGTTAGAAGTTCTCGCCAGCTCCCGAGTCCACTCCAGCCCAGCCAGGCTGTACTGGTGGACTTTGGGAAAGTGTACAGGGGTGCCTTTGAGTGTCTTCCGTCTTGTAACACTTTGACTGTTTCTCAGACTTGATCCATTAACGAAACACTTTTATATGGAAAGCTTAAACGCTTTTCATTTGAAATTCTGCCTTGGAAATCCCCCTGACCTGAACTCGCCCGTGCGGTCTGGCAGTACCCACATGACACCTTGACTCTGGTTCTTGTAGAGCTTTTCACCTGCATCCTCTGGCTGTTATGTCCATGCATTCACATTTCCTGTTTTGCTGACCTATGAGATTTTTATTTCACTTTTCACCAGGCTAGTAAATCATTCTTAAAATAAAAGAAACGTTGAAAGATAAGCTTACTTGTTCTTTGTTTCTCTCAACCAAGCCTCCAATGGACCTTAGAAGCTGCTTACAGTGGATTTTTGGAGTTCAAGACGGTTGTTTGCTGCTGGTGGAACAAGACAGCCCTTTTTCGCCTCTCAGACTAGGAGGGTTTTATTCAGCTGTAACTTTCAGAGGATGCTCGCTCCCCTCACGCTGTTCGCTCCGGGGCACAGCGGCAGTCTGTCCCCTGAGGCAGCCCGGCGGGGCTGACCCCCGACACCCCTCCGCACCCCCTGCCGCACCTCGTCCGCGGCACAGCCGCCCTCGGCGCGCCCCCGGCCGGGCCGCCCCGGCTCTCTCGCTCGCCCCGCTGTCCACCGCATGCAAATGTTCCCCCGCAGCAGGAAGTCACCGGGCTGCGAACCAACCGCGGGCCGCGCCCCGCCCGCGCAGCGACAGCAGCGACAGCAGCGACAGCAGCGAGAGCCGCGCTCCGGCCCCGCCGCGCGGCGCCCGGGACAGCCCNGCACGGCGCGGTGCGGGCGCGGTGCGGGCGCGGTGCGGGCGCGGTGCGGGCGCGGTGCGGTGCGGTGCGGGGGGACCAGGGGCTTTGCGGGCGGCTCTCCCTCGCCCCTGCCCCCGCGAGGAGGTACCGCTGCCGCCCGACCTGCCTGGTAGGACTGGATGGGATCTTAGGGGAAATAACCGCGTCTGGGATAAAATAATCCTTCTCAAAAGCATGGTTTATCTCATACCCCTTTGCCTGTCTTCTGCTGTGATCCGGAGGGCTCGAGTGCCTTCTGGCTGTTTCGTGCCGGGGAGCGTGTGAAATTAGCTGTTTAAAGTCTGCAGTCGGCGTTTCAAGCCAAAACGATAGCCTTGACTGAGGTGAGGTAGGTGATGTGGTCCCTGGGTATCCCTTCTCACACTGCTGTTTTCTTGGAGCGTAATTTCTGGTGCGTTCTGCAAGTTAAAGCTTCTTCCTCTTAGCTGTGTGTTCAAATGTGCTTGGAATTAAAAGAAAGATGAGAAAATGGTGATGTTTGGTGCACAGTGTTTCTTGCAGACTACTGTTGTAGGTACTGTATACCTAAGGAACGGTCTTGGAGGGTTTTCTCCTTACAGTTTCAGTTTAGGAGCTGATGCTGTACCTTCACTAAACCAGTTAAGAGTTTCTGTTGAAATTGCATCTTTCAGGTGTTTGCAGTGGGTGGGTTGGCAAAAACTCATCTTGCTGCCTTGTTCCCCTCTGTTGGCACTAAAGACCAAAGGGATTAACACTTGAAACTTGTTTAGCCCGGATCATATTCCCGTGGATATACATAGGGAGCACAAAGCTGGTTTCATCTGAAAGCCCTAATCAATATCCCATCTCGTGCCTTTCATTCCCACCTTTGAAGAAAGAGAAACACTCTGACCAATCTTAATGTGTTTTAGGACATTGTAATACAAATTGAAAATTAAATTTTTTAAGCTTGCTCCCATCAAGTGCCTGTAAGACTTTTGCAATTTAGGAATAGTAATGTTAATTGGAAGTAC
Source organism: Notiomystis cincta (assembly GCA_013398075.1). Taxonomy (NCBI): domain Eukaryota; kingdom Metazoa; phylum Chordata; class Aves; order Passeriformes; family Notiomystidae; genus Notiomystis; species Notiomystis cincta. The sequence continues at coordinate 3,150 of VZRX01003976.1, read as the reverse complement.
TTGTAAAGTACAAGTGCCACTCTGCACTCAACACAATAATCACTATAGAACTAAACTAAAAAGGGGAAGATATGTATTGAGAAATTGCAAAGCTGTGTTGGGAAAACATAGCTCAGTTTTACCAAAAGGAGAGTCAAACTGTGTTTGTGTGGATTGTTTCCAACCCAACGCTGAGGATGGGATAGGTGTTATCTTTTTGATACGTACTATCAACAGCACTGAAAGTATGGATGAGACAAAAAATCAAGTAGTTTTCTCTGAAAAAGTAGCAACAGGCTAGAAATCAGTTAGCTACTGTTAATAGGATGTTATGAAATCTTGGAGAAGGATTGAAATTAATGAACGATGAGATCAAAAGATGTCTCATTCTAGGGATCTCTTCTGAGATTTAAAGCTTTTTTCTTTCTCTGTTTCAACTTTGTGAGCTACAGACTAGTTAGGAAAGAATTCTTTATTTAATAACGTAAAGATCTACTTTAATTGTGTGCTGTTGAGATATGTGGTTTTTTTTAACCATGATGACATAGAACGATCATCTTTGTACAGTAGCTGGCTGTCTTGAAGTTACTCTGCTTTTCTCTATTTTTGAGTAAATTAGAGGTTTTTTCCTACAGAAATATGCAGAAGACATGGTAAGATTTAGGCCTTCCTTTTTAAGCCCCTTGACCAGGGGAGTTGTGCAATGACTCTTTCTGACAAAGCAATCAATTGTGAAACTTTACAATACAAAGTTAAACCCTGTTGCCTTTAAGTTGTTTAATACTATGGGGTTTAATGTTACCCTTTTCAAGAGAGTTTCCATAAATGTGAAATTATTCCTTGCAGGTATTATGAATAGATAAGCTTTTATGAATGTATAAGTAACTATTTCACAGTACTTTCTCTCCCCAATTTATCTACATAATTGAAGTGACCTCTCTTCCTATGCCTTTTTGACTCCTGTAAACTAAATGGCATTGCAGAGCAGCAAGTGTTGCAGGAAACAATTCCTGTAACAGGCAGTGAAAACAAGTCCAAGGTCTTCCTGGCTCAGCTTAGTACCTGTTCTTCCGTGGGGTGTCTCACCAAACCAGAGATGCTACATCTGGCCCTTCTTGTGGGGCACATCAGGGAGCAACACTAACTGCTCTGTAGTTATTTGGGAAAGTTTAAGTACTGACATATTTAATCTCAGATGTGATTCCATTTCTGTCACAAAAAGGAGATGTTTGCCTAGCTCTATTCTGCATATTATTTTGAATATTAGTAGAAACCTTTGAGGTATTGGGATGAACACATGTTGATCATGAGACATTTTTAATTTTTGTCAAAGATCTAGGTGATCTGGGAAGGGGATGAGATCTTTCCTCGTTTCCATATGTACATGTCTTGAGTGACTTTATTTCTTCTGCCCACGGAGTTGTAGAGCCACTTTTACTCCTGGGGTTCAGGGGGCCCCTTGCAAACCTGAGTGAACACAGAAGACAAGCACATGGGGACTAACTAACTAACTAACTAACTAACTAACTCAACTTACTAATTGGTGGGGTAGGCATTAGGTACAACCCAGTCTGCTAGCAGTCTGCTGTGGTAGCATGGCTGTACACAGAGGTGGATGTCTGCTGCCACAGAGATCCCAGAAGGATATGAGCTGTCATGTGCTAATGCAGGGGATGGGAGGAGAATCCATGGGCCGGGGATCCTGAGGCCTGTGTGAGCTTTGTATGCAGGGAGCAATACTTCCTTTTGAAGCTATGGAGCCAAGTGTGAAAATAATTACACCAAACATGTGACTCTGTTAAGCAGTATTTATTATACTTTTGCCTCTGTAGGAGTTCCATCTCTAAGCTTCATTCTATAGAAAAACCAGTCGCCCAGCTGAGAATTAGGAATTTTCTCCTGTTGTTCATATTCCTACTTCCTATTTTTCCCATTTATTTCTGTCCCCTCTTTAATGAGAGTGTAGGAATGCTAGAGATGGTAAAATAAGAAAGGCTTCCTTGCTAAGCCATACCATAGGAAACTGTAGATAAAAATGTAAAATTGCATTCTTATGAAAACAGTCTTTCATGATGCATACAGGGCAAAGGAGTCTGCCACCCTGTAAACAGTAATGGTGCCTTCTCAAAGAAATCAGTACTGTACTAATAAAAGACAAGTGCAATATAACTGTCCTTAGTGTGACTGTTCCTAGTTTAAACTTCATTGTCCTTCAGGGAAGGATGGAAAGGTCTGTGCTTTCATATTTATTTTTGCCTGATTCAGATACATTTCCTGTTGACATTGTCATTAAATGCTGTCATTTCCGAGACTGAATTATTCACGTTTGTGTTCAGCATCTTTCCTGAAAAATGTGGGTTCATGGAACAAAACATGAAGGCAGAACTCATCACGTGCTGGAAGCATTTCCTCCAAGTATTTATGGGATGCTTGTGTTTGTTCTGTGCCCTAAAAAATTACTCATGAAGGTAAATAGATTGGTTGCTTTTGTCAGGCAAATGTCAGAAGAGAAATTGTGTTTTGACAGTGACGCTTTGCTGGGGAGAAAAGGAGGAGGACACTAGGGAAAGGTGGAGAGAGTAATGGGTAGATCTCATTTCTCTGGGGGGTTAAAAGGGTGGACTAATACTGTTCAGACCAGCACTTGCTCTTCCTTAGGTCAGCATTGTCTATTTTTTCAAACTCCTGGCATCTTAAGTATCTGCAATTGGTTCCTGTGTTTGCGCAGCACGCTTGTCTTACGTCTTCAGTTCAAAGGACTCCAATGATAAACAGGCTGAACAAAGTGTCCTTCTTCCTCTATGGTCTCTGCTGCATGTGGCAGAAGGCTACTTCTTCCTGTGGCTGATATACTATAGAATTTCTTACTTTAATTTGCAGAGGCCAGCTGTGATAGGAAACTGTGTAATCTCAAACTGGAACACACGATAGTTCACCAGAGTTGTTGAAGTATGGGATGCAGCTACTCTTCTGGAATGGCACTTTTTGCAGTTTTCTCTACTTTAGAGGGCTGTTATAAGAATGGCAGTGGTAAAACTTTGAAGGGAATTGATTCCCTCTGGGATGTGCTTTTAACTTCTTTGCTGGTTTAACAAAAGCTAGTTCAGGAAGTTCGTCAAAAAAAGGATAATCTGTTAAGTGGGTTTTCTGATGTGGTATCTACAATCTATT
>VZRX01003975.1:59468-104608 GCA_013398075.1 Notiomystis cincta | reverse complement strand
AAAAAAAAAAAAAAAGAACTGCTATGCACTCTAATTTGCACTTTATCAAAATAGCAGAAATAAAGGGTCACCTCATGAAATGCAGAACACAGCCTCGCCCTGGTACTCAGTAAATTTCAAAAAGATAATCTAGCTAATACACTAGCAGAGGACACTCTCAAGCTTTAAAGAAGATTTTTATGTGCACAAAATATTAATGTTTCTTTTCTGTTCATTACAAAAGCAATGTGCACATTGAGATACAAACTCTCCTGGCACAGCCACAAGCTCTTCACTAGCATGAGCAATCAAGAAAATTCACCTGTCCCTGATGCACAGGGAATTCTGCAACCATCAGTTTCTTAGACCCCACTCTGAAATACCTGATAGTAGCCAAGGTGAGAGGTTAGTCACAAGCATGGCTGTTCTGTTTGCTGGGGATTTTTTTACTCCCTGATGTACACACAGAAACCACATCACCTTTTTCCTTTCTGCTGCTTCTTATTCCAGATTCTATCCCACTTAATTGTTTCTGTTAACCACCATTTGCATTGTCTCCCTCCCATCCCAGCATACTTCAGGCTCTTTCACACTCCTCATCTATTAGGAAAGACTTGGTTGCATGCTGAAGGAGTTAAGAGACCAAAGGCCTGGAGGGCACAAATTAATTTTCAGTCCAAGTTATGTGTGGTATATTCATCTGCATGTTGCCCCTGCCAAATCTGATGAGTGTCCCTGGGAGATCATTAGGTTTCTCAAACTCTAGTTAGAGTCAGGAATTGTTAAGATATTAAATGAAATAAAGGAGGTGCTCAGCAGCACTAACAGGATGTACTGTGTTGCATGGCAAGGTCTTGGTGGAAGGTGGGGCCTATAGGAGCAGCTTCTGTAAGAAGCCACCAGAAGCTTCCTCATGTCTGGTAGAAGCAATGCCAGCCAGTTCCAAGACTGCCAAGGCTGAGCCCATCAGTGACAGAGGTAGAGCCTCTGGGATAGCATATTTAAGAACAGAAAAAATTACTGTGCCAGAGCCTTTGCAGCCAGAGAAAGAAGTGAGAATATGTGGGACCCATGTTGGAGCAGTCTGGGGAGGACTTCTCCTGCTGGAGCAGGAGAAGGGTGAGAGAAGTTCTCCCCATGAGGAGAATGTAGTGACAGAGACCATATGTGATGAACTGAGTACAACTCCCATCTTCAGCCCTCTGTGTCACTAGGGAGAAGAGGGAGAAAATTCAGGAGTGAACTTCAGCCTAGGAAGAAGGGAGGGGTGGGATAAAGGGCATTTTTAACATCTAGAGTTTGTTCTCATTACCCTACTCTGATTGGCTGCCAAAAATAGGACAGAGATGGTTCAAACCACACTGCTTTTGCTAGCAGTGTTTGAAGTTGCTTTGCTGGATCTCCCCAAGAATGATAAAGCTTCAGATACAGACATCATATGCATACATGCAAGTTTGAAACAAAATTCCTGTCATCAAAATAGGCTAGAAATAGGATTTTGTAACTGTAAATATCAAATAATTGAGTTCTATTGCCCATTTGGCCTCCAGTGTCCTCCCATTTTTTTAAATTGAAACAGTGTACATTGTAGTCTGTATGCAACAGGATACTAAGCATATCAATGGTCCTTTCACAGGGTCTTTGAGTCATTATAAATGCATATACATTATTTGAGGAAGAATATTGTCCTCCTCCATGCTGTACATGTATACAAAAGCATACAATAACCAAACTGTATCTGCACAGCTTTTTCTATGTCAATCCCAAAAATCAATCCCAGGTGGCATTAGTTATTTAAATGCCATTGACAGCTCCATGAGAAATCCACAATTGTGCTCACAGTGAAGGGAGGCTCACTGTGAGTCAGAAGATGCCTGAATTTTGGACAGTTGCTGTTAGACATACCTTTTAAATCAAGGATTACTACATCAGATAGGGAGCTTCTCCTGCAATGCTTTGCCTCCAGGAAAATATGGCAGATTATTTTCTAGTAGGAAAGGACAAATCTGGTGAGAAAATTTACAACCTAACCTTAGGGAAACAAACAAACAGAAGTAAAATAACACTGAAGCTTTCTTTGACCACACAAGGTTCCTATCTACAATTTAATAATGCAAGGAACTTTTACACCTATATCCTTCAAGCCTAAAACATGCATTACTTATTTCACAGTTATATTAAATTTATGTATTAAGGTTATGTATAACAACTCAGGAAAGCAGCCTAGAATTACTGAATACATCTAGATGAATTTTATAGACATTAGCAACTACAGTTCCAGCTAAAACAAACTGAAGCTCCAATTGCAAGCCTATGTTCTTCACACATCTTCCAAAGCAACACATAATATTTCAGCTATTTGGTCTTTTTAAACTCATTGATTTATAGAAGAATGTATTTAATCCAGCAACGGTGAGATACTGTTGTTAGTACTAAGAAAAAAGACACACAGTACTTACTGTGTTCTGAGTTGGAGACAAAGGATTATAGGCAGGAGAATAGCTACTATCCCAGAGCCCTAGGCAGGCTCATAAAAGTTTTATTTCTACACATAAGACCCATACATTTGAATAACACAAAGAAAAATTTTCCCCAGAGTGATCTTTGATGCTTCCAATATCAAAACTCAAGATTGGTGTGAAATGTAGATGGAGAAAATAGAGATGGGATATGGAGATGAACCTGGTATCACATCATCACTTCTATGAGCTGCAAGAAGCCACAATAATACAGGAACTTGGAAATAGAGGGAAGAAGCACTGGCCTTGTTCAGACACTCAAAGCTCTCAGCAATGCTGGCTTAGCTCAGCTAAGCTCTTTTCTAAGTAGAAATCTGTAGGGAACAGAAGCCAAATCTCTGTCTTGATTTCAGTATCACAGATCATATGAGGAGATATTGCAGGTGGAAAAGGCCCTGATGTGGAACTTCAGGGCATCTTTGATTTCTTTTACTCATCCCTTCATCCAAATCAAAATGGCTTTTATACTTTTGTGTTTGTCTGTGATTTATTCCCAATATTGATAAATTGTCATTATCACTGAAACAGCTGGATACAGCACTAAGAACAGGTGGGGAATTTACCCATCTGCTACAGGTTAATAACTATAAATAGGATAGTGCAAAACCAATTACATTTAAGTTCATGCTGCTTCTTAGCTAAAAGGGTACAAAATGCTGTGTAAAAGCTGGCAGCAGCAGCAATAACCACTCCTCCCTATATGCAACCCAGAAGAGTAATGCAATTTGATTCACAGAAACAGAGCACAGAAAATATCAGGTAGAGTAAGAACTGAGACATTATTAGATTTAAAGACAAGATCAGTCAAAAGGTAAAGAACATGAAAATGTTCATGAAAAGACAAAAATAGATTTAAAGAAACTGGGACAAATTGTAGAACACTATTTTTAAGGTGTTATTAACACATGCCACATTTGAAGTGAGAATGAAGCAAAAAAATGAAACATCCCAAAATAAGCATACATTGAAAAATTCATGTGAAGACTACTTTTCTGAGAAATATGCTATCTTCATATTTTTCTAGATGTTTCATGTACACAGAAGATTGTGTGGTCAATGTGTTTCAGGTTATTAAAGCAAGGGGAAGGAAGACAGGAAGGAAGACCCTCAGGATCTCTGAAATTGCCATGAACCACACTGTTCCTCTGAGCTAACAGTTCACTTGTCAGAACTTCAGCTGCATGGAAAATATACAAAATGCATTTTGGTGGGTTCAGTTCTCTCTAAATGTAAGTCTTGCTCCATATTCACAATTATATAATCATTAGTAGAGATGTATTGGCATAAGGCTAAGTTAAAATGAAGATTAGTCACTCTGACTATGCTGAAGCATCTGTCAAGGATATAATTTCATAGTGTTTTTCTTGGACCAAAGCTACACTTGCCACATTTGCCACACTGGGTAACAAGATGGCTGAATTTAAAGATCATATTTCTTCACAATTCATTTGCTGTAAAATAGATCATTTTTATAACTACACTGGTAAAACAAGGTATAAATTGTGATGGTCCCATCCCACCATATATCAGAAATATCACAAATGAAGAGATGTTTTGCAAAGACTGTTTAGTAATCTGAGGTAAAACTCCAGTCCTAGAGCCAGAAACATGGTCAAAGGCACAGGCAGTTGATAAGGTTTAGGAGTCTCCTCAGCAAACAAAAGAAATGAGAAAAGTATCCACTCCCACAGTGAACTTTCCTAGAGTTAAGACACGTTGGCAGAGCAGCAAGCAGGGAATAAACTACAACTACACCTGACCAGCTCCTCAGATTTAGCCCCATTCACATACACAGGCAAAAGCAAGCACTTGTATGAAAGAATATTCCTGTGAAGAGCCAGTGGTTTTAATTACAAGAAGAAAAAAATACATATTAAAATTAATTAATCCATAAAAACTTGGAAAATTGCTAGCATGAAACTGGGGTCTGAGAGTATGTAACAGTAGGTACAGCAAATGTGATAAAACAGACTGAATATATCCCATGCTGGAATACAGAGCAGTGACAGACACAGAACAGACAGAGCAGAGGAAGAGTTATTTCGAGAACTTTCTTCTCAGACTTGGGTTTGCTGCTGATATAGAAGTTAAAGATCCTTAGCTAGATACATAATTTGGCAACCAAAACTAGTAGTACAACACACAGAAGTAAGTTTTAAAGTAGGTAAGTGATTATCAAAAGCTCAGTTTATACATTAACATAAATGAAACTAGACAAATGAGAACAGATGTTGTCTTGGGGCGATTATTTACCATTGCTAATGCATAAAAGTGCAATAAATGTAGCTATTAGCATAGGAATGCTTTCAGCCAGCTGCAGTCTCAACATTAGCTAAATTAAAGGAGAGAGTAATAAACCTGAAGATACCTTTTCCTTCTCCACATTAGAAAAACAACATACAAAGTGAAAGCAGAAGACTAGAGAAAGAAACCTTTGTAACATCTCCACAACCACATAAAAAGAAGAAGCAGTGACAAGCACAAAGCTGACATCTTGCTCTACAGATGAACTTTAAAAAAAAAAGACTGAGGGGTTCAGACCAGTGATCTGACTAAAGACCCACTCTGCAAGTGAGTCATTATTAATACCTGGAGTGCAAATTTTCTTCTATAGCCTAGTCTTGTCATATTTTGTGTGGAAAAAAAGGCAAAGATGAGACTTTGCAATCTATGGAAGAGGTAATATTAAGAAATGGGATTTTTCCAAATAATTCTTGATTTGCTGATTCAATGAAAACCCCTTCTTGTTTTCCAAGATGTTTTAGTTAATATGGTGCTAGGATGAGGGCTATCCATAGTGTTGAAAATGGTCAGTAGTTGGCTGCAGAAACTTTGAGTTCTGTTTTTCAGAGTTACCACTTTTTCTCCATTTCCCAAATCACATGGATCAAATAAAATTTTAAACAAAAGAGATTTAAATAATAATCTTTTTCTTTGGCTACATGATGATTAGTGGTAAAAGAATGGAAATAAATGAAGACTTTGCCTACTATTAATGAGAAAAATAAAAACAAACAACAGTGTCACCAACCAAAATTTGGTGGCACATGAATCTTCAGAACAGTAAAAGAGAGTGATTTGCTCATGAACCTGACAGTCCTTACTCTACAGCTGGTGGCACTTTTCTGCTCTTTGCTCAGCCATGTGTCAGAGAAGGTTTAAACTGAGAGATCATCTTCAATTACACTGTTCACAGTCAGGAGAAATCACTTTTTTAAATTAGTCTAACTTAGCATTTAACACAAACCATAGTCTTATCCATCCTGAGAAAATCTCTATTACATAAACTGCATCTATTTTTCTCTTGACTTCTATGGCATTTCTGATAGTAGCTCCTCATGTCATACAACTGATAAATAGCACATTATCACCAATTCTCAGTACTTTGTTGCAATAATGAGCTGTGCTCAATTCTGCAGCTCTTCTGATTCTCTAAAATTGACTATGTTCACTTTGCAATGAGAATTGTTTACCTCAAGAGCTCTACACTATTTATGTTCAATGGATACTGAAAGAATCTTACGAAAGCTGATCTTAAACTCTTCCTCATGAAAACAGACTGAAAATACATTTTTCTCTATTTCTGGAGATATTACCTTTGTTTACTTTTAAGTAATTGTTACAGCTTCTTAGGAGCCTTTCCAGTGTATCAGCCTATTTTTGAACTGCAGTCACAAAAACATATGTTTTGTGTAAAGCAAGAATAAATTGCCAAAGACTTCTTGGCCTTTCAGCCCATCACCATGGCATCACAGCACACCAGAATTCTGGCTAATCTAGGATTCATATGCCCACTACTTCCTATCCCAGACAGTTTGCTAAAATTCATGTTTACAGCACAGTAATGTTTAACTAATCTACACTCCTGTTTTTGACCATAAGGTCATGCTTTTCCTCTGCCAGCAAACTATTTATTATAAAGCACCTCTTTATGCAAAAGAATTATAGTATCCAACAATGGGAATAAACAAACAAAACTGATCTGCATATTCATTTTAGATAAACACATAATGAAATTCTAAAATGAACCTTTCTGAAAATCTACAGATGTCTTGGCTCTACAAAATAGAGGTAGTAATCTCCCAAAGACAGGTGCCTAACAATTTCTGATGATTTACATTCCTGGTTGGGTCAGAGCAGGATGTATGGAAACAATTAAAAATGTTCTCTCTACTGAACAAGAGGCATTGGGCAGCAAATATTCTGTTTACTGATATACAAGCAGATGGAGACTTTCTAGAGTTTAATAATTCCTATTTTAAAAGCTGTTGTCATCATTTGTATTTCAGTATCATTTAAAAACCACATCAAGGATTGTGCTGAGCAAAATGGAAAGCAAACAGAGCTGGCAGACCAAACAGTCAAGTCAATGACTGGAAAGAGAAAATGCAAAACATTGCCCATGGATGGTCAGTTTTAGAATCAAGAGTTCCAAATACCCAGTTCAAGTCCACCTACAGCTAATTTTATGAGCTACTCTGGCTGCAGATATTCACTTGGATGAAAAAGATGGCTTGCCTTAATTTAATGACCTAAAGTTCAATTCCATTCTCAGATAAACTGGTGCATATGAGGAAAATTCTACTGAGTCAGTGCAGCTACTTCAGATTCCTACTGATTTAAATGAGATCAAATGATGGGCTGTAATCTGCTGTCTGACTTTAACAGCTCAGAGGTTCACAGGGAAATGTTACATATCTTTTTTATGATAATTCCAATAACCCTCTCCTTGCATAAGGAAAAATTATCTGAGGTCACAACAGGAAAACTTACTGAGTGGAAACAGATTTGAGGCTACCTTGTCATACCTACTGACTAACTTGTCAGTGTCTAGTACTCATAAGTAGTCAGGGTGATCTTGCCTTTTATAAATGCAGGACGGTCAACAGTTGCCGAGGCAATTTGTAAATCTAAGCCTGGGACCAGACCTGGTGGGAAATACACCTTTAGCTCCTGCCCTTCCTCCAGCTGAGCTGTAGCAAAAGTGGCATTATGGTGTTTGGCTGTGGCTGGGTGCAGGGAAGACACCCAACTTTTGAGCCTAATCAAACATTTCATTCCTACTCTGAATCAGTAGCTTCAGCCAAGCTGAGCTGGACTGGTCACAGACTTTTATAGAAAAGACCATGGATGTCACTGCATCTGGCTGTTACACACAATCCAACTCCCAAGACTGATTCTTATCTGGGATTTAAATCTCAAAATAAAAATATACACTCAATCCACACAGAAATAACAAATTCTATTCTAACTATACATAAAGACCAATAATACATAAATACTTCCTTCTTCACCTTTCACAACAATTAAATCTTCACTAAATATCAAGGTATTATGGTTTAAACAAGAATTATTTTTTTCCTTTCCTAAAAATGAGCTAGAGTCTCTTTAGCTTGTCAGGATAATTTTGTGTTTACCACATTAAAATGGTCTCTTTCACAACATTGCTTTAACATAATTTTTTCTCCCCACTATGCTATGTCATCATCTATTAGAGATAATGAAAGAACAAATGCAAATAAGCATTTAAAATAGTAACATGTAGTAACACTTCTGTCAGGCAAACTTGGAACATCTGTCAGAATTTTAACCATATATTATAATAGGAAAATAAGTCATTATTATGAATAGTGATAAACACAACAACTATTTTTAATATTGAAGGACAGACTCTTTGCTATGGTAAAGCAGTGATAAACACAACAACTCTCGCTAATTATTTTTAATATTGAAGGACGAACTCTTTGCTATGGTAAACCAACCCAATCTCATAGCACTGATACAATGTGATGTGTTGATATACTAAGTCTGGCAATTCCTACATGAAATAAAGCTGAAGATGAATACATCTTTATTAAATGTGACAGATACAATGGTGCCAAGTAGCTCAGTGCAGAAGAACAAGACATTATCATAAAGTTTAGATGGACAACTGCATTAACTTTCAAGTAAATTTGACTCACAGTGGCAATAGCTTTATCATCTCTGAGAAGCTGAGATGGTTTCTTATGGCTATCAGAAATATAAACTGCCATAACAGGCACAGTCTATGTCTGGACCAGGAGACTGTCAAAAAAGGTTTGCATTAATATATGTAAACACTAAACCCCAAACAGCATTGTAAAGTGCATATTTCTGTATTTGTTTGCACTTGCTAGCTGTCTTCCAAAATATTCCTGCATACAGTGTTTGCAATAAGCTTATGTCATTAGAGCAACCAGCTACACACATGGGACAGGATGCCTGGACCCCTGAACCCTGCCTCTGCTCCAGAACTAGCATTCTAATTAGGCTACAAAGAAGGAATTTAGAAACACTGCACAGCCATCTGTCTAGGAAGAGCAAAGCTTAGCTAGGATTGAAACTGACAAGGGACAGCAAGGGCAGTAAGAATAGTTTCTATAATAAATATGCAAGAAAAGGTCTGGACAATAAAAGCATGGGCCCACTGCTGAACATGGTGGATATGGAACATTTACTACAAAGAACATCTGAGCACCTTGGGCTGTTTTAATAGCTGCCCATAGCCAGTAGATGTAAATGAGCCTGGTAGTCATTATACTGCATCTAACAAACTGCGTCCTGTATCATTCTCCAAGTACCAAAAAAAAAGAGTGACAAACTGCAGAAAGCTCAGTAAAAGGCACTAAAGTCGTTTAGACACTAGAAAAACTCCCTTGTAAGGAGAAGATGAGGGAAAGAGGCTTCTTTAGCATGCAGAAGCCTGCTTCAGGAAGCTAACAGAAACCTAAGGTTACTTTACTTATGAAGATAGCATTGAGAAGACAGAGCCAGGCACTTCAAAGTGATGCCCACTGAGAGGACAAGAAACTGCATACAGAGCCATAAAATGAATATATGGAGAATTTTTTTCACCATGAGGACTTTGAAGGATTGTCCAAGGAACAAGTTTTCCACAGATTTTATGCAGCCTCTGTTCATTGAGACTTTCAAAACTAGATGTCAAAGTCCTGAGCAACGTGGTGTGGTTTGTGGACCCTAGTCTGAACAGGAGGTTGGACTAGATAACCTACTGATGTGCCTTCTAACCTCAGACATTCTGTGCCTGCAATTTAAAAGTTTGTGTTGTCTAACATCCCATGTCCCACCTGTTCTGCTTGCCCTGTTCAGATGTTGTTGCAGTGCACATGTCATCAATGAGGTCTTGCTGTCACCCTCAACACCTTTATTTACAGAGCCTGGTCATGTTGGCTGCTGACAGAATTGACAGCAAAGGATTCAGTAGCATCACCACTAATGCAAATGGAAGCACAAATGATAAATACATATGAGAACCAACTCAGACTCTTGGTCATCCTGTTGATCTATTCAGGTTCAGCAATCTATAGAGACACAGGTGCTGTTCAAAGTGCAACTTCAAAATGTATGCCTTCAGTATGCCCTTTAAATGTAGTATTGCTTCAAGTTGCCATTCCTCCCAATTTCTCCTCCAAATTCTAATCTTTTTCTCCTCCTGGCAATAATATGCATAGACTAAAAGTACTTTTAATGTATTTGCTTACTTGAAACATGCTCAGTTGTCTTAAAAATACAACTCCCCCTTTCTTCAAATAAAATAATTGCCCATTTAGAAAAGCCTGAGACAATAAAAAGTACTGAGCAATCATCTAGTACTGCCTAGGATACATTTTCTGGATTTCACTGTAAGTGACTAAAGTTCCTAATCATAAACCAATTACATATTTTCCAAACTTCTACATCTAGGCACATAAAAACAGAGCAGTACCATGAAAAACCAGCAAGCATCACTTTAAGTGATTGTACCACATTAGTCACCTTCTTAAGAGATTTAATACATCATAATGGCCTTCACTCAGAAAGAATAAAATTTGTCACCTACATTCTTAATAAGCTTTCTCTTTCTTTTTGAAAAGTTCAGTCAAACAAACAGAGCTCCTTATAGAGTAAGTCACTCCTTCAAAGGAGTGGGACACAGCAGCACCCTACCTATAACCAGAAGGCTGAAGTAGATCATATTACTCATGTGAAAATTTACTACTTGCAAGACTAAGGCTTGAACTATAAGTTTCTGATATTTCCTGAAAATCCTTTTAAGCCTGGTGAAGTAATGTTTAGGGCTCTACTGCCATATCTTTGAACATATCTGGAAATAACTGCTAATGAGAGCCAAAGTTTCTCACTTAGCTAATCAGTTTAGATGATGAAGCTCTAAAATCCTAAATGCCACTATGAAAATATATCCCCAGAGATGGAAAGCAAGCACTGAAACTGGTATTTAGTTCTGCTTCTGTTAGTTTTTAAGGCTGACTTATTTCAGTCACATCCTGTCAGACAACACTATCTGCTAAAACCAAGAAACATACTTCTATTGATTTGAACAGTTGCTACATAATGCTGATTAAGCAATGCTAGGCTCTCTGAAATCAGAGTCATTTCCATCAACTCTTGAGAAATAAATCAAGGAAAATGACATTTATGTTACCTAATAGATTAACTCCTTTTTCTAAAAGACAGCACTGTCTTGTAACTCCTTCCCTTATCTCACCTTCCACATTACTTCAGTCAGCTCCATAGGACTATGCTGACAGACAGCTTGCCACGAGAGTAGGTGCTGTAGAACTCCAGCATGGGCAAAGGCATCTCCCTCTCATGAAAAAACAAATGGAGAAGAAATTACTTGTGCTCTGCCTTCCCTTTCCATTCATACACACCCTATAATAGCTTAAATATCTCTGTCTACTTTACAAGCTGTTGGTTCTGATGCCTGGAGAAGCTGACCTAGAACAGAGGTAGACAGAGTTAGAGGATAAAAGGCAGGGATTTATTGGAAGGCCTTCACAGGGCACACCCTGGGCAGTGCAGGAGTCTTGTAGAGACTCCACCCAAAATGGACGATGATTACATGTTTTTCAGACAGATGGAAGTTTGGTTCATTGCATATCAGGGGTTAATTGTCCAATTACAGCTTCAGGTAATGGAGTCTCATTCCCTGAGTTTCCCCTCCACTTCACTGTAGTTTACATTTTTGGGGCCTGTGAAAAATAATCTGGCCTTGGGTTTTAGGCCTAGAGAGAAATTGTTTGTGAATAAAATGGGAGAACAGTAGCTGACAGGCTATTGAGTTTTAGAGTTATACAATAAAGCAGTACTGATCTGGAAAATATAAAAGCTAAAACTTAAGGCATCAATTCCATAAATTTTCCACCTATGATGAAGAATAAAAGGCACTGCAAAAGTTAAGACAATTCTCCTGGTGAACACCCTCCATATAGTACTTACAGACTGATCTTTCCCTTTTAGTAGCTTCCTGTGTGAAGAAATTTTAAAAACTGGATGGTGTGAGGAAATCCTGTCCTCAAGAACTGAGTTAGGGAACTTCATAACTTTTAAACTCCACTAAGCCCAAGGAAAAACAACTGATTAATTGAATGGATCAACTTGTAACTGATCATTGAAATCCATTCCTGTGACTGAATCTCCATGACTTTTTGCCTTTTTATTTGCAGGTTGTGCATAATTCAAACATACACTGCTTTCACTTGCCTCACTTAGAATTACATGGGAGTGCTCATATGGGGTCTGAATCAAAAACCTTAGAAAAATGGACCTCCTGTCTTCTCTTTCTATGCACTGCAAGGTCTTACTTGATTTTATTCTGCTCATGTATAGCTAAACCCTTCAACATCAAGCATCCAAGCATTTAATAGATCAGACTCACAGTCGTTTTTGACTGAACAAGGAAAAAAATTTCATCAAAGTTAAAAAGAAGTAGTTATAAAGTAAGATAATGATTCAGTCTTCATTGGAAACCAAATGGCTTACAAAAGATACATATAAGTCTTTGAATAAATCACTTGCAATGAATCTTTGCACTCCCCTACGTTTATCCCATCAAATGTATTCTAACCACCATAAAATCCAATATGCAAAAATATACACACCATCTGCAGATACATAAGGGAGTGAAATCCAGCATGAATCTATGCATTTGAATCTCTAAATACTTCCATTATGTTTTATGATGCTAATAATAGACAGCATAGGGACTGAAGCCCAAAACTAAATCATGACAGAGATAATGTAGAGACCTTCTTTTTAATACTTGCATAGAAATAATTCCATCTGCCATATTCTTCCATGCTGAAGCATTGGCTTCTGGTTTGGTACATTCAGGACATACAAGGAATATAACTGCAAGGAAATACACTTTTTTTAACTGGACTTATTAGTTTTTATTGCACTAAGTTGCAAATCATTGTCTTTCTGTCAGCACCTTCTTTCCACTTGCCTTGTTTCATTTCTCTTAATGTTTTAAAAAATGGATCTTACTTTTTGGTAGTTAAATATGACATTCACACGTTTAACTTCACTATCAAGTGGAAAACAGGCAATAAGAATGACTGCTTTAAATGGCTGAAAATAAAAGGTGGAGAGAAGAGAATGATACTATAGCAGTGTTAGTGTTTCATACACAAAATTCAAGATATATCTCTTCTCAGACAGATTTAGTACAACAGTCAAGTGCAGAAAAATAAGTGATGCCAAGGAAACAGCAGATGAGACCTGTCAGCAGAAATAAATATTTTCATGTGAAGAGAAACCATGCACATAGGGTACATTCAAAAAAGTGAAAGGTCTTAGAAGGTGTGCCAGGGGAATGACTAGTTTCTAACTAGTACCTGACCCTAGGTTATCAGCAAGTACATATTTTGTTCTTGAAAATTCAAAGTATGACCTTCTTAAAACAGTGTCAATCTACTGGCATTCCTTTTCCTGAGTTGTGTAAATAAGATCCCAATGCATAAAGAGAGGAAACTGTGTGGGGAAACCTGAATTGCCATTGCAAGGACACCTTGATTTCTCCTGTTTTCTACTCAAGATATACAAACTTTAGCACTGAAAGGAAATACATGCTTTTCAATGCATCGTTCAATGATTTCTCACAGACTATGGAGCCACTTTTTATACAGTCTGTGTAAGCATTAGGAAACTAATTAAAAGGGATATTAATACTCTGCAATGCACACAGAATTAATCCAAGTCATGATGACAGAATTTGTGAATTGGAATAAAGCAAACTGAGGGGGAAAAGCCATCCAAGAATCGCAATCACTATCATGGCTTCAGATTCAGAAAGAAAATTAGAGTAAATTTTCCTTGACATGCTCTGAAAATTATTTCCTACATGCTGATGAAGACCCAAACATTTCACCCTGACTCCTGTTATAATTATAATATTTCAATATTATAATTCAATATAATTTCAATATTAGTTTGCACTAATTACGAACTTATAATATCTGCTCTAGTAAAATCTCATTCTAGTGATAACACATCATTTCTGATGTCATATCCCTAGATCTAAAAGGAAAATGACTACTTATTTTTGAATAGCAAGTTTAGACCAAAAAATATAGATTATGTGCTTGTAGAGAATTATTAATTCTATATGGACAAGTCATCCAAACAAAATTTAGAGAGCATGAAACACCTCAAATCCTATTGGAACATAGGGATTAACTGTTTTCACATGCATAGAGGTTCAGAAAATAGATCATTACTGAACAAATTTTCATTGCAGCATGCTTCAAAGCTCTGTAAATTACAGGGTGTTTTTAAAGCCTTATACTTTACAAAATGCATCTAGTGATTCAAGATGCAACAAAAGAAGTTCTGCACCTGGAAAACCATTTTCTAAATATTGAAGTTACATTATTAACCCTGCAATTTTTTTCTCCTCCACTGTCTTGGAGCAAAAAGAGACACCTAAAAAATGAAAATAATTTAAGTAAAAGATGACAAGACAAAGGAGACCCATAGTTAATAGAAGAAAATAACAATTTCAAATACAAACAACAACTCTTAGCATGTATGGAAAGAAAGTTGATTTAGGAGGAAGAGAAAGTAGAAAGTGACATTTAGCTAAACTGATTCAAATATAAATACAGATCAGGTTCAAAGCTCAACTCTTTGAACATCCTATGAAATTTTAGCTTGGATTCTGTCCTAGCCATTCCTTTCCTCCAAAACACTATAACCTTTTACTGTTGAACTTGATAACATAACTTGGAGAAGTCAATATATACCTGCCATGGAGAAGATCTGCTAGGACATATTCTGTAGATATATGACTAATCCAAAATTGGCACTTTATAGAACCACTGTGTGTGTGAAGTTCACAGATGTACAATAACTAATGGCCAGTTTAAAGTTAGTATTCCTTATGGACAATCATGGACTGATTGCTTCAGCTGGACCTTGTCACTTTCAATAATATCTGTAAGTTGTGTTTACAGCAAAGTGCTTCACTTCACCCTGCTGCCATGGTGCTGGAAGACACCACAGGGGTGTTCTGTGTCCTTGAGCATGGTTTGAAAATAAGGGGAGGCATTGGGCAAAAGCCATGCTGGAATAGTTGCAACACCCTGGGTTGTCTTAAGAGCTAGCAGGTCTAGGGAGGTGATTATTCCCCTGTACTCTGTACTGGTGGAAGAGTTCTTTGTCTCCTCCTTGGGTTCTCAGCAAAACAGGGACATGGAAATACTGGAGAAATTCCAGTAAAGGGTCATGAAGATGATTAAGGGTCTGGAGTATCAATCATACAAGGAGAAGCTGAGAGAGCTGGAAATGGAAAAAAGGAGCCTGAAAAGAAGGCTCAGGAAGGTTGTCACAATGTGTGCAAATAGGTGAGGGGAGAGTGAAAAGAAGACAGACAATTTCCTCGATGATATCCAATGAGTAGAAAAAATTTCAAATTAACATAAATTCAAATACTAAGCATTTCATTTATTCATTTAAGTTCCTTTAAATTTGATTCATTCAAATAAATATTCATTTAAGAAAATACTTAAAAAGAAAAAAAAGAAGGTGGCCAATGGTTGTCTAAAGAGGTTGTGGAGTCTCCAAGTCTGGAACCACTCAAACCCTAAATAGCCTCAAGAAACCTGCTTCAATTGACCCTGCTTTGGGCAGGGATTTGGCAAGTATGATCTATTCTGATTTGTAGGTAGAGGGAGGTTGCCCTTTACAGTTACTAAAGACATACCAATCCTTACAGCATCAAATGTATCTTCATTTCATCCTGGACCAAACTTAAATGTTCTTAAGGAACTGGTCAGGGGAAGTGCATCACACCTTAGACCAACACCTGGAACAGGCCAATTCACCAAACTAAAGCTGAACCTTTCTTGGTTCCAGTTAACAAATAGCATACAGAAGAAAGGAAGGGGAAGGACAAGTCTGAATTTCATTGAAGCCTCTAATTATGTCTGTAACTAATTGTAAAACATTATGGATTCAAACATAAGCTCCTTTAGCTACAACGTGCATTCATTGCACCTCATGAAAAAAATATTGACCAGATTTGTCATTTGCAGGGTGACAGAGAACTAACACAATTCCTACAGGTCTGGAGAAGAAGCAGCATAGCTAAAGTATTTTAAAGGATGCCAAATTAAGAGATCATGTTTTGATCAGAAGATCCTCCTGCTCATAGGTGATATAGAAGAAAAATGGCAGCACTCTTTCTCTTTAGAGGTCTGGCATAACAGTGTAATTGAGTCTCAGCTATACTGGGCACATGACCTTAAAAATTTACTGCACAGCACAATACAAGTGTTCTTGGCTACGACTGAGTCAGGAAAAAACAGAAGTGCATTGCAGGTCAGCACAAAGGTGCACGTACAGAAACCCATGAAAGAGGTATTCCTGTTTAATTTGGTCTGTAATGAGCACAAAGCCTACACTTTCTCAGTCTAACAAATGTCATACCATGACATCAGCCTTGAGCCCCATTAAGTAGAAAATACATTGGGCTTTAAAAAAAAAAAATCTAAGCAGAGTTTAGTTTTATTCTGAGTTCTTGCCTTGCTAAATTTAAAACTAAACTTTACCATAATGCAAATACTTTTAGAGATAGTGCTGAAACTTTAATCCAATGTCCACTTCTGACTTTAAAAGAAAAATAGAAAACTCTCCTATGAAACAGCAAAAAAACAAACGCCAGAAGATAGAGTATGTTGAAAATCTACTGGTTTAGACGATTTTCAGTGTCAGATTGACTTTTGAGCAAACAAAATATTTAGTGGATATTTCGATACAAAAATATTTAAGAAATAACAGGTATTTTGAATATTCCAGTCTTTTTCCTTCTGTAATTCAAAAGCAAGAAGAGAGCATCTGAAGTTGGATATGTGCCCAGGTTGCTTTTCCTGTACTGTGTCAGAGTTCAATGTTTCAGTGAAAATTCCCATTGAATTGCTGTGGATGAATAATATTTATATAGACATTTAAGAGTCGGTGTGTTGGTTTGGGGGAGGGTGAGGAAAATATCTGACAGCTTTTCTAGACAGTAAAGGACTTATTATCATGTTCTAAATGTACAAAAATATAGCTACTAACTAGTATCCTGAAGATAATAGCTAAGAGTTTGTCAGCAATCAAAAAGAAATACATCTTTTTCTTCTTATATAAAAGGGAAGATACAAAACTTAAGATCAGTTACAGAAGAGATACTTCAAAAAAAGCATCTATTTATTTGTATTAACAAATACTGATGAGGATCAGAGTTATGTCAACATCTTCAGCAATTATGAGAATGCCATTGCAAAACCAAATTAAAAAATCACAATATACTCCTTATAGATGTCAGGAAAATGGTCAGAAATGCCTTCAAAAGATTTAAATATTATAAATATCTCTGGAGTCTTTAGCACAATTATTAAGGTAACTACAAAAAAAACTGAAAAAATAAATACAGGCATTAAAATAGTATACATAAGGACAAGATTTCATATGTTCAATTTCTAATCTCTGTACATGACAGCTGGACCATTTCCAATGTGAAGGCTGTTTGCTAAGGAAAAAAAAGAGGAAAAACAAAAATAAAACCCCAACAATAATAAAGAAATTTACTAACCTAGAAATACTAAAAACAGAAGATCACCAGATGGTCTTTCAGTCTTGTCCTTAGAAGCCTAAGTTACCTCACTGTCTGAATAATTTCATTAACCTCCAAAACACAGATGGAAAACTAATACACCTCATCATTCTTCTCAGTAAGGGTTCTGGTCTGATAAAGACTACTGGCTCTTACATTTTTTTTCTAGTGATGCAAAAATATATATTTTGTCCCTTTCCTCCCCCAAGTCAATAGCATTTTGTGCAAAATTCAGCCAGAATAGCTCAGCAGCAGCTAATCCTCCTCTTCAACACCAGTCTGTGACCTCCTGTTTCAAATGCTGCTAGACAGCATCCCCAGCAGCTTACTGGCATGAATCTAATCGCCTTTCCACTACTATACAATGGCTTAGGTTCCCCTCAGCCTCCATCCTTACTCTGAGTAATACTGCAGAAATCAATTTAATAGATAAATAACATTAAATCTAAAGCCACATTTGTTCCCATTCTGGTCCACTGAACTATATGCATTTCAGCAAAACTAAAAATAATTACTGGCCACTGTCTCTTTGAATTCCACAATCTTTCCATTACTCAGGGAGAAATATTAATGTTAGGATACAAACAGCAATCAGACAACTTCTCCCTCTTGCTCATTTCACCTTTTCCTTTACATCTGAATTTTTATTTTTACAGCTGACCACACGTCTTGCAAACAGTTAAAATTAGTTGCAAAATTACTTTGATTACGCTCATGATATCCCATTAAGTTTAAAGTCACACCACAGTAGTGGCAAACAAGTGATTTTATAGAATTTTTTTGTGTGAAATGTTGACCTTTCTTTACTAATATGCTATTGTGGTGTGACAAAACTCAGCTTTTAGACAGCAGAAACATTACAGGAAATTTTTAACATATGCAGGAATTGGAACTTAACTTCTTTCACATAAATAGCCTTGCTCTTCAAGAAATGAGACCACAATATGTATGCAAACATTTAAATTGCCAGTATACTGTCTTCTCAGAATTTTATTAAATACTACAATATCTATCAGTCCTACTACAGTCAATCACAGTAATAAATATTCAGGGAAAAATATCCTGGTTTCAGATATATAAAATCCTCAGCTATTTTTCAAAATGCTATTATAGCATTTGTTCCTTGGAAGAGCATCAGCTCTTCATACTTCTGGAATATTAAAAAAAATTTAATTTGAAGCTCCCTCCTACTGGGAATCAATCAGAGCACCAAAACTCTTTAAGGGTTCTTACAAAAAGCTGTTTGCTTTACATTTTTATGGTCACACAACTAATGACAGTGTGTCCACATATCATTAATGTGATCAGATACCATGTAAGGTCTTACCTGGGCACCAAAAAAACCCAACTTAAATTAAAAAAAAAAAAATTAAGGTACTTAACATATAGTAGATTTTGTCTGTTTGCTTAAGAAAATCTGGAAGTGGATCACTGAGTCTTATATTGCAATTAACTAAAACTCACAGTAATATATAAAGTCTCTAAAGTAGAGCATTTTTGTTCCTCAGTAAAGCATGAACAAAAATGTTCTGCTCTGTAATGGAAGAGAAAAACATGAGATACTTTTACCTCAATAAATAAACTGTCTTTAAGTTACTACTATGAAGTTGAATAGAAAAATTCAAACAGCTTAGCTTTCAAAAGACTTCTTCCTCATTCAATAATGGGACACCAACCAAAATTCTAATGAAGTAACAGAGAAGAAAATCACCTGGCTCAAGGCCAGGTCAGTAATTTTCCTGATAATCTGTTTTAGATTTGTGACTCCAGCTTGACTGTCTCTAATACACTAGTCTATAAACTATCTGCACAGGAGAAAATAAACCACACACAAAAATCAACACTGAAAGCTTTGCATTAATTGCTCACCTAAGCGTTTTATCTTTCAAAAATGCAAAGGCATCTAAGATGGAATAAATGTACATAAGTAAAGAACTCATTGCAAAAGAATTTCAAGTGGATGACAAATAGCCAGATAGGCAGGAGCTGTGTGTGCCAGCAGCAGTGCTGCTGTAGACATCCCGTTGGATTTCACACCATCAGTGGCCATTATCAACATTAATAAAAGCCATCTGGCCTTACATGGGTTTATGTCTGTATCTCATTGTTGGTTTCAATGGAGTTCTTTGCTCAGAGAGGTAATTTGGAAATTTTTAGAGACTAGAATAAAGAAAACAAATAGCAGGCAATTAATCATGGTAATAGTCCTTCCAAAGGTCAAACTATTACTTTGAGCAATGAGACCAATCTTCACTCCTTGAATTTAAATTCCAGGGGAAAAAACAAAACCCAATTTTATGGTCATAAATACTGAAAAGGAAAATTAACAAGAATGCAATCTTGTAACTCATGCCTTGACTAATAACCGTGGAGATCTAAGATGCCTTGCTTTCAAATATCATCCCAAGACAACATTCAGAAATAGCCATCAAAACCTGAGAGCCAAAACCTGAAACTGCAGTAAGTGTATAATTTGCTCTGGACCAAGTAGCCCTACTGAACCTGTTCAGAGAAAGTTGTGAGAACGTCAAGATGTTTTCATTTCCCTCTGCAGTGATGGAGAATTCAAACAAAACCATCACAGGAAATCCACTGAATAGGTTATCTGGATGCAGTGGTTCACTCTGTTGAAACTTGATGGCAGACTCATGGAGTCTTAGAGGAAATTGGGAAGCAAGAAGCTTGTCTGAACCATGGCAGCAACAAGCCTGAGATGACAATAAGAGTCCTGAAGTCACATGTCTATTTCAGATCTGTATTTTGCATATAATACCATTGAAGAAGAAATAAACTTGGCAAAACACCACCACATCACACTTGACCATGAGCAAGCTTTATTTTTATTATTATCATTACTATTTATTAAAGTAGCTGTAGCTTGTATGCTTAATGCCAAGCAGTACTGCCCCTGTTTGAACAACTCTCAATGGCACCCCAAAACCAGACCCCACAAAAGGTTTCCATGTCTGGACTCCAAAGGGGTTTAAACAGAAGCAAGACACTGCTCAAAAGGAACAGCTCAAGCCATGTGAGGAAGACAGAAGTTCAGGGCTCTCTAAATCAGCAGGTCAAAGCTGGGTTTTTGGAACAGGCTTAGATGAGGCATCAGAGAAGGACACAAGCTCCTAACATCCTTACAAGTATCTGTCTGTCTTTAAGCATTTAAATACCTCTGCAAATGTGAAACATGGAAATTTTAAGTTCTTCAACCTTATTTAAAATTCAGGCATTAAATTTTTAAAAAAAATTTATCTGTGTTCAATTTTAACTAAATCATCTATCAAAGAGTAATTCCATATTAGCTCTTCTCTTCTGTATATACACAGTATATGTGCGCCATAGAAAAAATGGAAAAGGAGAATCATTCTGCTATGAAAAGCATTTCCACTTTAATATTTTTGTCTATCATGTATATTGAATAAGTTAAACAGAAAAGCTAGATACCTAATTTGAAGTGAAATTAGCTTCATTCTGACAGTCAAGAAATATAGTGGGGTTTTTTATCATCTAACATGCACTCTGTTTTTCAGTGCTAGATTTTTTTCTTTCAAAATAAAAATTCACTGTAGTTTTAATATTTTCTCAATTATAAAGGATTATATTTTAATGGATAAAATTTCCACAAATGTTAGGGAGTACATTGTGTTAGCCTATTATGTTCTGTATTACTTAGTTACTTTATTAAACAGTAATAGCATGCACTTTCTTACAATCAAAATTTTAAAAGGTTCTTTAAAGGGAGAGGGAAGAAGCAGAGAAGATAAATTATGCAACTGAAAGGAGTGGTTGTTTTTCTCTTTGTCTCTTTAGTGCAAATTCTTTTGCACTGTGTTTCCCAGACACCATCTGTTTCCAAAACAACTCATCATCTAACATAAGAGAGAAGAGAGGAATTTCTTATAGGAGCTAAACCTGCCAGTTTACAGAGCAGTCTGAGCTTTTTCAAATACATGACAATACAGAGCTGTTAATTAATTAAAGATAGGCAATGAGTGTCACCTCAGATGCTGCAGTATGCTATTTTAGGGATTTTCATTAGAATAATAGATGGATTATCACTTCACAGTGTTGCTGCACACTTGTTTCAAGAAGTCCAAAGCACATTTAGGCCTTCAATAGCAGGGCTTGATTCACTTAGTTTAGGTTTGGGGTTTTTTTAAATTATCTTTTGAAGCCTACTTTTGAAGCTTGAGTATCAGGGAACACTTGCTCAGGCTCTCACTCCATTTCACATATCAGTGAAATCTGGGAAAATGGAATCTAGCCGAATTATTTACACTGGGTGCTCACTCACCCATGCCAGTACCCTTTCGGCAGGATTTTGGGAGCAGGTAGAAGAACCCAAGATGCATCCAGGTATATAACACCATGCCACCACAAAATCACTCCCTTCATCTGCAGAGAGGCTTATATCAGTTCCAAAATGCTATTTACTGCTACTTCTAAAAGTTCATACTGGGAGAGCAAGATACCAATTTTTCACCTGGGTATAATACGGAGTTTAATGATAACACTGTGCTTACTTTAAAAGAAAAAATCATTTACATTTTTGCTTTTGCTTTTCTCCATAGTATGTGGGGACAAGAAAAAAATATTTATTTAGTTAGGTCTCATAAGGAGGAGTAGGAAAATGAGTTATAAGAAAAAGGATGTAAATTCTTTTGGCAAGTTATACATATATTCATAAAAAAAAAAGCTATGCAAGAATATAGATTGGACAGAATCCATCAAGCTCCATAGATTCCTGTCATCCATATCCACCAATGCAAAACAATTTAACACACACTACATGTGCTGTAATAAACATATTAAGAAACATCACTCTAAAATTATTTATATTATGTATTCTGATCACATCTCTAACAGATTCAATCTTTTTCAATCGACAAATCCTTACCGAGTAAGAGATATGATGTCTCTTCTGCCCTTCCCCAGTCCTCCCTGTCCTTCTCTAACATTCAAAAAATTTCTCTCCTTTCAGTAGCCCAAATAATTTATTTTACATATGGAACATTTTTTACTTCTTAGTACCTTTCCAGGTAATTTTATACCTATCAATAGACTAAAAAGTGTTTTGTTGTTCTCCTGGCAGTTCTATTAGATCAAACCCATTAGCATGGTCACATATACACACTTCATATTTTCAACTCTTTCTGTTCATAACATGATTTTATTAAGATATTATCCTTCATATTGCCCACATAGAATCTAAAAATCTGCATTATTTTTCCTTAGTTTAGCTTTTAAATAATATTTTTTAAACATTTTATTACTGCATTAATTTATCACAGGTTCTACATTCCTGATCTCAACATACTTAATTACATTATAGACAACCATCTCCGCTCCTACTCAATATTCTGAACAGTTCACTGAGTTTTAAATGCACAAAATGGTTGTTGCCATACATTTCATTTCTGGCCTCAGCAGTTGTGATCTTGTGCTTTGTTACTAAAAATAGAGCTGCTTCCAACTACCTGAGCTGGAAAGCTAATTACAGAGCTGGTAAACAGTTCTCCTCCCCATTGAGCAAATGGCAGAATAAGGAGTCTGCTAATGCACTAGGGCTCCCATGGTCCTGTGGGTCTCTGAAATCTATCAAGTGTCATTTATTTAATCATTTGTGGCTGTTTGCATCATGGATAAATTACCATTTAAGTAAATAACTGTTTGACTGTTGTATCAACAAATCAGGGAGAAAAAGAACAATCAGCTCATTTTAAGAATAAGTATTCTAGCCTAATTCTCTGCTTGCACAAATCAAAACAATTTCACTGAAGTAAACAGCATATTGTTGATTTTGACTAGGTAAGAGTCTGGTTCTGTTTTCTGCAGTAGAGGGGTTATTAGAGGACTGACTGTTTGCAGCCGCTTGAAGACTTTCTTGAAAGTTATTTCTGTCACATACAGGCAAGAACAAACAACTGCCACTGTAAGAAAGCACTTTCTTCCCTTAAAAGTACTTTCAGCCATTTCTGCAGTACAGCAGCACGTTTCCTGGAAAAAATTCCCTGCTGAGAGACCTTAAGGTAGAAGTGCCCATGGGGTTTAGATGCTCCTCTGCATTTGACAGTGAAACACTGTTTTCCCTGTTCCTTATCATGTAGGCTAATACAAGCTTTGCTGGCAACAAAGGTTCAGCCATCACTCAGTCAATAAAACTCCACTCATTTTCAGCCATTACTGAGGAAACAACATGTAGACAACACATAAGCAACTGTCAGAATACCTAATACAGCTGCAGGCCCAAAAAAACCCTAAGATTATGTTTAAGATGCATTATGTTTATTCATCCAAAATCACTTCTGGGGCCAAGAAGGATCATATACCTTCTGCAATTGTATTTTTTATCTGACTGCACAATATAGGAATAAAAGAATTAGGTAGAAAACCATCAGAAAGACCCATTTAAAAAAGAATTTCTATTTGTTCTTCCTAACCCCCAAAGAAAGAGACAAATAAATAAAACCTCCAAGATGGTACTGAACAGATTAGAAGAATTTGGTGGATGAGAAGAATATGCAAGTGAGCATAATGTATTTGCTTACCATCATGTTTCAGTCATCTAAAAGGTATATATTATATATTATGCAACCAGGGACAGAATTGCTATCTGAGCATAAATACGTTATTTACACAGCTCATTTTGGGGAGGAAACCATGATCTCCCTGTTCTGTCTGTCCAATATTTATGAAAAGAAAGTCAGGATGCTCTCAGCCAAGCAAACCACCTCCTATTGTGAAGGGAAAGTAAATTGCCACTTCCTAGCAAAACTGAGTGGAAAAAAGAAGGCAAGAGAGAAAATGTGGACAGAAGTGGAAATGTGTAGTACAAGGAAGAAGAAAGTGCAAGCAGGAGCCAAAAGAAACAAAGAAAGATATGAGGAAGTCAGATCAAAGAAAATCATTCGTATTTCAAGCTCTGCATATTCTAAAGAGCAGAAACAGAGAGAATCATGTCAAAAAAACAGTGATGGAAAAACAGAAACAGAATACCAGCCTCCTCATCTTAACCAGAAGAAATCAAGGTAACATGTCTGCACACCACAAGGCAGTCCCACACCATCACAACTAAGTCAGCTCTGAACGAGGAAGGCAAGTCATGCACCGGGACTTGCGCAGTTGTCATTCGAGCGGTTTTTCACCAGAACTGACACATCTTGTTTCCATGGCACTCTGTGCACGCATACTCGATTGCCCCTGAAGAAAGTCATAAGCATTCTTCACAATTAAACCCATATAAGTGTGTGTGTGTGTGTATATCCAGAGCTGGACAACGATGAAGGAGTGTGTGTTTGATGGTATTCACTGCATAAACAATGTTAAAAGTCAATTGAATCCCAATTTCCAATCACTGATCAGTCTTCCTGCATTTTCAGACCTTCCTTTCTGACCTAAGTGACCACAAATACATTAGACAACATATTCAGGTGTTGGACAAAATGTGCTTATTATAGTAGGAAAAAGACCTCTCAAATGATAGTATATTCCAGAAAATAACACACAAAGGCATATGCAAACATCATAAGCAATATTTTCCCTGCAATGTTCTATTTCTTCCCACATTTATTCTCACCTTGAGGCAGAGATGTGATATCCTTTAACCCTGGCAGTCATTTGTCATTTATTCATTCAGATTTCAAAAGCAGAACATCGACTGCCACAGTCCTCATGTGCTGCACAGACCAACTTAAACGTTTCAATTGCTCACAAGTATTTTTAAGTGGTCTGCATCTGTTGAATTAAAGTTGTCAAATTCATAGGGCAAGTAAGATGTGCCTTCACCTTTCTATTAAGCTAGTATAATGTTTCCAATCCCCTTGCCAAAAAGAAATTACACAGAGAAAGGAAGCAGATAAAAACACACAATGTGAGGAAACTGTTGAAAATAAGTTGTGTAATTCTTTTAAATATGAGTACCTGTCTAAGGCAATCACAGAAAAAGCACTTTCAAAGTGACAGTCTTTAATGAATGAAGTAACTTTGTGAGCCCTGTATTGTTCTTGCCAAAAAATTACATCTTTCACCACACAGGTATCAGTCAAACTTCAACCTTCCTAATGAATGCATCAGCATATGCAAAGTCTCCAGAGCCAGAATGAGATTAATGGAATAAATTTAGGAGGGAAGGGCAGTAACTAAGCATTAACACATTTCTTCATTCAATAGTCTTTTGAATCAGAGGCACTGATTAAAGACGTACACTTTAGCAGACAACACAGAAGTTTATGAAAAAGCTTACAACTGGAAGTACAGTAGTTTGCTGTGTCATAGTAGCACCAATTTCAAAGGAGTTCATGACCATATCTGTTTATGTCTCTAAGCCCTAGCAAACACCTTCCCCAGATTTCCTTAACATGCCAAAAATTCATCAGAAGTACTATCTGAGAAGTGACTGAGATTCATAAAACACAGATACTTAATTTGAAAAGATGATGAAATGCTCAAGAAAATTTCTTAACAATTCAATAGCTAAAACCCAGCTATTTATGTCTCCACAGCACAGGAAGCCTGTAGGTAGGAACACAGGGTAAACACAGACTCCATCGCCTTACCTCAGCTATGTGCGGCATTGGGTTAAATCCACAGAGATTGCACACAACTTTCTTGCACTCGGTACAGGTGTTAAAGTTGGGAGGATCCTTAGAACCAATATTTAGTCCAGTTTTACAAAGGGGACAAGACATTTCAGGCTGGCTGGCTTTCTCTGGTTCTGACAGCCCATCAGGTTTCTTAGCTTCAGCAGCCTGAGGCTTGCTATCTTTAGCTAAACCAGGTTTCTTTTCTAAATCAGATCCTTTAGATAAAACACTATCCACTTTTGATGGCTCTGGTTTTTCAGTTGTAAGAGGCTTGGCTTCTTTCTTTACAGGAACAGCTTTTGGAAGAGGCTGAGCCTGACCAACGTCTTTAGGGGCTGTTTGAGGGGCTGGAGGCTGTGGTGGAGGCTGGGGCTGCTTTGCTGCAGGACCAGCTGGAGGGGGGCCCGATGTTTGAGAGCCTGGCTGACCCGCTGTAGAAATTAAATTTGAGGCCTGGCTGAAGAATGAAGCTCCAAATCCAAAGAGTTTCCCAGTAACTGTTTCTTGTGGCGTTGTAGGCTGAGGCTTAGGGGCATCAGTGATGCCTCCCAGGTTAAGGCTGAAACGCCTTGATTGCTCCGGAGTTTTCTGAGGTGGCTGGGGCTGAGGTGCCAGCTGTGCCGGTACTGGCTTGGGTCCTGCCCCTGCTTGTGGGCCCTTGGGAGCTGGTTTTGTATCAGGCTTTGGGGCTGGTTTTGTTGGTAACTTTTTAGGATCATCTTTTGTTTGCATTGGCTCAACAGGCTTTTGAGCTTTAGCATCCGGTCTCGCCCCAGGCTGAGAGGCAAGCTTGGGATCTGACTTCTGCCGGGACACTTGAGGAACAGGTTTGGAATCTGGTTTATCCCCGGCTGGATGTGTGTCCTGTGAAGGCTTTGCAAGCTCAGGCTTTGGGGCTTCTGTCACTTTCTGTTGAGCTGGCGGTCTGGGGCCTGCCAAATCCTGCTTCTGCTCTGGTGCTACAGAGGTAGATACAGTGTCTGCCACAGGCTTCTGTACACTGGGTTGTTTTTGCTTATCTTCCGCCTGCGTTGGCTTGACCTGATCAGATTTTGGAGTGGCATCTGTTTGCTGGGAGATCTCAGTGGGCTCTGCACGGGGCTGTTTTGATTTTACAGGAGGAGATCCAGGCAAGGGTGTTTGCTTTTTTTGTGGTGGAGGTTTTTTCGAATCTGCTACCTGTGAAGGATCAGGTTTTGGAGTAACATCTTTCTTTTGAACAGGCTGGGGAGATGGTTTAGCCGTGGAAGGTGGAATGGGTGTCTTCTGTTTGGGTGCAGGTGGCTGTGGCCCAGGACCATGACCAGGTGCTAGGTCACCTCCTAACGCTCTTTGCATCTGGCAGTTTAAACAGAGCCATTCACTGATCTGAAAAAAATAAAGACATTATAATTAAGACAAATTTAATAAAATAAACATAATAATAAGTTATTCTAATACAGAACTTCCTCCAATATTCTAAACTTTTCTGTAAAAAGGGAGAAATATCACTAATAATGTTTTGCAATTAACATGCACAGCTGATTATTTTCATTCTTCTCCGCATTGCTGTGAGTCAAGCTATCACTGAGCCCATGATTCTAATGGCTTCACATTCAGTTTATACACAGCTGAATATTGGAGGATAAAAACCCAGCAGAATTAAAAAAATGCATTGGAATTTCATGGGACCCAGCAGTGATTCATTTACAGCAATGATTTGCCAGAATAATGACAAATACTACTAAAATAGTTTAACACATCAAGACTGTTGACAGAAAACAATAATCAGAATTAAAACACAGTAAATGCATAATTATCTTTAAGCATACATCTATCAAGCTCTTAATACAGCTTATGCTTTTGGTAATGGTTTAAATTATAGAGCACAGGTATTGGCTCCATATGTATCCAATGAATTAGGCACACAGGTGTATAAACGGGCATCATGTTTAACAGATTTATGCTTTATCACAAATTTCAGAGGGCAAGTGTTCATCCAAAACCAGTGAAGAGCTTTGTCTGAGCCCTTATGGTATTTCAAGAGCCATAATTAGGTTTCCCAAAACTCCTTTGTTGTTAGAAGCTTCTACATTACTATACCTCTGTATACAACAGGCCCCTCTTCTAACACAGAGGAAAAGGAATAAGGCAAATAATGTATTTACTTATGTTTCTCCTCAATTATAGTATCTCACAACTTTAAAACATTTTTTATCATTCCCAAGCAGTATTACATGAGAGGGAAACCATATTTCTGACAAGACAGAAAAGCCCAGCTTCACCATCTGAGAAAGGATCAAATTGCCTAAAACACGTGGTCACGTGCTACTTTCCACACTTTCCATCACTAGCAGAAACATTATAGGCAGCAAAAATGCCATTCAATATGGTACAGAGTCCCATGGGCCTCCACCTGCAAGCAGATATTTAAGCAGGTCACCTGTAGCTGTTCTCCTATTCTTTAGTCTGTGTGTGAAACACAGGGTGCCAGCTACAGCATTGGCACACACCACTGCAACAGAGGGAGCCACAAGTAGGAGAACACACAACATAAGTCTCTTTTCCCTTAAGGGTGAAGATTCCTGGATGCTGTTTCTCACCCAGGTCTCGATGGTCTTAGAGATCTTTTACAACATAAATGTTTCTGTGATGCTATGAAATCTCTACTATACACCATGAAACAAATCTAGAGGCACTACATGCAAAGAAAGATTTTGTCTGTGTAATATCAGAGCTCACTGGAAGGAAAGAGCTCTGATGTCATGGACTGAGGCAATGAATTCATTACTTTGGTGTGCCTTGCCAGCCTTGTACTTTTGCAGCAGCTCCCTAAAACAGTTATTCCAGTTATTCTGATAAACATGGCATAAACACACACTCTGGAATACAAGTTCACTATTGCAGCTTTACAAAGCTATGACAAGTTTTGGCCTCAGCTGTTCCATTCATAATAAGGTTGCTCTTATCTTCCATTTTTAGTGCATTTTTTTCAGATTGTTTAAACAATTCTCAGTTCTACTTGCAAACCATGTAGCAAACGACTGTTAAAAAGTGAAAACAACCGAAAAAAGCTGGAACACATTTAAACTCTGCTTTGAATTATGAGAGGAATTAAGTTCAGACATGTATAGAGGACTTGAGCAAGGATTACATTTAGCTTTACTCTCATTTTCTTTAATTAGTGATCACTTCCCTTACCTGATTTTAGATACTAGTAATATAATTTAATTAGATACATACTAATACCATTTCTGGATGAATCCTTAAGGGTTTTCTAGGACTTAAG
The DNA here is from genome assembly GCA_013398075.1 of Notiomystis cincta. Lineage (NCBI taxonomy): Eukaryota > Metazoa > Chordata > Aves > Passeriformes > Notiomystidae > Notiomystis > Notiomystis cincta. The sequence continues at coordinate 75,340 of VZRX01003975.1, read as the reverse complement.
TGTAATCAAAGACCAGGCTGTCACAGTTGTCTGGCTTTGGCAAAGTAACTAAGATTTCTTATATTAAGGAGGTAGGCTCTGCTCTACAGAGGAGAAAGACAAGATCCTGTGAGGAGCTTTTTAATGGATCTAAGCAAGGAATGGCTTTTTCCCCTATCCAAAAGATTCTTATAGATATTTGAAAAGTGTGCTTTCCATAGGGATTCACTGCTTCTGCTTCTTTTTGACACCATGGCAATAAAAGTTGCCCACCTGCTCTCATTCAGCTTCCAGGAAATCTAAATTTAAGTCATTATGGCACATTTAAGGCCTCAAATGAAGTAGCTGTAGGGTTGGTGAAGCTACAAAATTAGTAGTTTGAATAATTCTTACGTTTAAGGTGTCCAGATTCCAATTGCATTTATAAGCATTTAGGTTTGTCTTCAACCTGCAGCTGGTCCAGTCTGATTCTGGTACCTACCTGGAGTCCAAGTCTTATATGCTACAGATTTCAAAACAACCTTGTGCAGAAGACAGAACCTTAACCCTCAACCACTATTTTTTCCTTATTATAAAAAAATAAATAATTATAAACATATATACACATATGTGCATTCTTGGTATGAAACTGAAGCCTCCAAAATCAAAACTGAACTTGCTACTCCTACAGCTGAACTTTAAAATGGAAAATGTACAAAGTTTCACTTCACTGTATTATTTTTTAAATCTTTCTGGTTTAAACATAAATTCCTCCCATGCATTTTAGTGGGAGGAATTAAGTGCCAAAATGCTCAAGTCATTATAGGTTACACACATATTCAAACAAAAACAAAACTGCACAAACTATAGTCCTGTGATTGGAACAGCAGGAGTTCAAAATGAAATGTGATATGTGATTTAGTTTCCTATCAAACACTTGCCTGTTTGTTCCTCTAGAATTAAAGAGATTTTCCATAAATTTTAACAAGAACAGGCTTCCATTAAATACAGATGGTGTTACACATTATTACAGGTGAAGTAAAACTTACTGCTGCTATACATACCTAAAATACAAATGTTTCTCTATCCTTAAAGGTGTTCCTGGGCAGCAGTTCTGTGACTTCCTAGTTTCTTTCTCTACATTTCTAATATCTTTATATGGGGTTAAAAAGCAAAAGTTTCCAGAGGAACTTGTGAGCTTTAGCAGTTCCTGTCTGTGAACGAGATTCTTCTTTGATGCTGAGAAACCCAAGCTATTTTTTACATCAGTATATAGGGGTGGGAGCTGGCTCTTATTTCTAGAAGAAATCTCTAAGTGATTTTCTTCATTCCAAGACTCATGCCATTAAGTGCCACAATTAGGACAGTAAATTTGACAGATTTCATGCAGCATTTTTGTTCAGATTTCAACTCCTGAGCAAAAAAAAAAAATGTTGCTTTGTTTTCTAACTGTTGTAGAACTATAAGCCCTCAGAACAACAAAAAAGTAATTGAAATGTATTTTATGTATTCATCAGCCATAGCATCAACTCTTCTAGTTTGAAGAACCAAATGAATTTATTCAGTATTTTACTAACAACATCCATGGAGAATTACTTTGAAGAAAATTATAACACTACATTCCATAGATCATGAATGCATAAAGAAAGGCAAGCTAACAGTTGACTCCAATTACAAAGAGGAACTGTAGTTCACTCCTTCTCCCTACCCCAAACAAAGCCAAGACAGTTAAGGCAATCCAGTGTCTATTCCTTTCTCCAAAAACAGTTGAGATTTGTCCTAACAACACATAGCCATCAAAAGCAACAGGAAAGCTGTCAGCAAGTGCATTGCCTGGCATGCTTAATTTCCATCCTCGCAGATGATGTAGGGGAGGAAGAGAATCCATCTTGATTCTATGATTCCAGATGTACATGAGAAATAAATTTTGACTTCCAGATTGAACATATTTCATATAAAAATTACTGGCACACAATATGAATGTGGCTCTCAGAGGCCATTTTAACAGTCCTCTTGCAGAGCAGAGCTGCACTCTAAAAGAATGGATCTCATTCTCGTTTAGAACAGTCATTTGCTGCTATAAAAAGGAACTTAAAACATACATAAAATATTAACATCCCCTTACATTACACAGATATGTAAACATTTATAAAGCCTTTGCATTAGCACAGATATATAAATGGACTTTGCTGACATAGCTCAGCTCCAAATCTTTATTGAGAAAACCATTTTGTAGTCTGAAAACACAGTAAGTTATTTCGTCCCTGACAATTTCTAAGAACAGTGACGAATCCAAATTTGGCTCTTTGCAGACATTTTTGCCAAGATGATGAGAGAATCATGAAAAATGAAGTGCTCAAGCACATGATTTTATGCAGCTTCGTGCAGAGTGGCAGAATACTGAGACAAGAAACTAAATCAGAAAATCCTGTTATGAATAAAAAAGAGCAACTATCACAAACCAAATTAAATTGGTACATCAACATACAAGAGAAAATGTCTTCTAAAGAAGCTTGTGCAATACTGGAGACAAAGTTTTTCCTTCTACACCCTTCTTCCATGAATAAGTACTCAGCTGTTCCAAGTAATTACACCAAACCAAACATTTAACAATTGTACACAATATGCAACTGATCCTCATTTCAGGCAAATAGATCATCACTATAAAATACATATTTACCTTCCTTTCAGTTATGTGAAGAGCTTGTCAGGGAACACTGACTCAAGAGGCTCACATACATGACACTATATTCTAGTCTGCAGCATGGTCCATGGGTATCCATTCCACAAACCACAGCAATGGTTTCAAATTCTGTAGCTTGGTGCTAAACCAATATTGGTGCAAACTTTTGAAATAGACATATTGAAAAACTATTCTTAAATCTTACTTAGCTAAATGTTACTTCTAAAGCTACTAAACACTACAGGATGAATTATATTTTGCAGTTATGACAACCTTAAAACATACTGCACATACTCTGCTTAAATTACCAATACAAAAATCTATAGTTTGCATACGAATTATGAATGTTTGAGGAACTATTATTTTATAGCTTACATAATTAGAATCATAAAGAAGAATAGGAAACAATATTTTGGTGGGGGTTTTTTGACTGTCAGTATCTCAGGATATTTAAAAACTAGTTTTTTATGGCCAAGGATATGATTAGGCTGCCTCATGCACACAGCAAGGGAAAAGACTTTTAAACACAGCTCAGTGCACTGCATCATGCAGTAATGCAACAAATGCTCATTGCTTCCAACAACTGCACTGAGATTTAATACACCAGAAACACGTGAATGATTGCTAAAAACATAAAATCTAACCAGGAATCGGCAAAGAAAAGGTTAACAAAGTCCGTCTGAGCTGCAGGGAGCGAATCACCGGAGGATTAAGCGGTGTGGCGAGAGCAGGGCTGGGCCGAGCCGCCCGCCCAGGACTGCCCAGCAAACACCGGCCCACATCACATGGCCTCACAAAGTAGTAAATTACAGTTGCTGAGCAACAGCAATACTGGCGCAGATGGCTGACTGCAGTTGACATCTTTAGCTATGCAGATTAATTTATTATTTACTTGTGTTAAAAACTGGACGGGCCAGCTTTCTGGACTAATGAGAAAACACTGCAACATATTGCAGAATATTGCTCAATTCAATTATTGGGAAACTACTCCCCATACAGAGGGGTTTTGCCTCTTATGTTCTGCCCCTTATTTACAAGAAGGGGAAAAAAGAAAAAGGAAAAAAAACCCACAGGGCATCACTGCTATTTCTACATCTAATCCTTAAAGTAAAGCAGAACTGTAGGCACACAATCTTCCTCTAAGACAGAAACAGTGTGGGAGTTTGTTTAAGAATATTCCATGGAGAGAAACAGTATCCTGTACTTCCATAACCCTTCTACTTGAGGATCTTCACAATTTTCCCAAATGTCTGTGTGGCAGTTGTGGCTAGGGGCAAAACTATAGGGACTATACTAACTTCATTTCATCACAAAAATTGTGAATAATCCCCATTTGCATAGAAATTGCAGTGTTAGTAACACTGGAACACCCCAAGTACTCTTTGTACCAAAGCAAATATTTCGCATTTTTATGGCTTTTAAATTAACTAATCTTTTGCAACTAAACAAGTCTTGTTTGCATCTGCTCTTGGATCAATTTGAACCCAGACTAAAGTCCACCAGTTCTACAGAACTTCTCTAGCTTTACTTCAGCACAGTTAACAACTGGTATCTAAATGAATACTTTGAAAAATTTTTAAAGGTCTTGGGTTTTGTTGGAGCTTTTTAAAACTAATTTCTATATAATTCATGATGATTATAACAGCTGATAATCAGATTTAGGTCCTTGATTGTTTTTCTAGTTTGTTCTGCTTTATTGATATAACCCTTGTATCCCTCCACCAAGTTGACATACGGTGTACAGTTTCAAAGCTATTTTTCCTGATATTAAAAAACTTAAGATTTTGTTTTGTGTCCCTACCCACAGTGATGACAGTCTTATTCTTGTTACTATATCATTTCCAATTCAAGTTGCATTCTGATTCTTATGTACTACTACAACACAACAGAGTCTGGACTGCAAACCACAGGGAATACTTCAATCAGCAGCTTCCTTTACTGTCATGTAATCAACAAAGACTTAATAGAGTAATTTCTATTAATTTTATTGTAAGTATAAGCAAAACGTATCTGGATTCATCACAAGAATTATAGCTATCTTCCTTATTTTAAATTATTATATATTTTTCTCCCTATACAACCTAATAAAAATGAAAATAACTGGAGAAAATTAATGCCTTTCTGACTGTTTAAATTCTGGTTAGTTACTTAGCCTACTTCGTGCCCAAGTATGTTTAGGAGGTTTAGACCTGCAGGACTTGAATAAAACCAAATACAAATACCAAAAATCATTATAAAGATTTTAACTAAAATAGTATGTAGTATAATTGATATGGAAAATTTCTAGCCCTACCAAAAAAAGTTAAAAAAAGATATCCCCTCCCCCACAAAAATTTACAATAACAACAAAAAAAGAACATATTTCAGATTGGGTTAAAAATTTTTCATGTTGAATTAAAAAATATATGTACAATCCAGGAAAAAGTTCTATTTGATCAGAAACCATACAGTCCACTTTGAGACAGTAAACTGTCTGGCATTTCTTGTTCCTCCTCTTGGAATTTTTATCCCCCCTCTTTTTTCCATTAGGATTAAGTCAGCTTTGGTACAGACACATTCTTTGAAAGAAAAAAAAGTCAGAAACAATAAAATATTTTTTTAGAACTCACTTTACCTCCACCCAGAAGAACTTTTGGCAAGTAAACAAATCCTACATCAATACACAGCCTCACATTATGTACAATTTTCATTAACTATCCATATATAAAATTATACCTGTCTCCAAGATGAATTTCAAATGGTCTCTTAAAAGAACACCCAAAACAATTGATAAAATATGACCTAATGTAGATAAAATTCATGTAGAATAATCTCTCCTCAAAAAGCACCTAGAAGACAGGCATCCACATATGCACAGATACACAGGTGGGCTCCAGGAGCAGAACCCACACACAGCCAAGTGTCCAACAGTAACAGCTTTAACACTCTACCTGATCAGCAGCTTTACAGATGACCATCATAAAGAATTTAATGACTTTGTTATTACACTTTAAACCCTTGCTCACTCTGTGTTGCTTGTATCTTCCAATAAATGGTTCACAGGGAATGAAAATTTACTCCAGCTATAGAGCATATGCACTGATCATTTAGAATTAACTACAGCAGTTCAAGGGTTTTGCCCTTTTTCATCAAGATGTCTTTGTTCATTTTCAGAAAGCCTATTCCTATTCGAATGTTCTCAAGGACTGAATCATTTTTTGGAAAGTGCTGGTTTGTGTTGTTAATGGCTCATGGAAGTGGGTTGGAGAAAATAAATGGTGAAAAAATTGGAAAAATAAGTCACCATATAATAAAAAATACACTTCTAATGTACATGAAAGGAAAATGGAATCGAGTACCAGTCCTCAAACCTGCTTATATAATTTTTCCATTACTTTATGCAACTGTTGCTAGGCAGTCATGTGCCATGGTGATGAGTGGAGTATGAATACCTAGACAGATTAGAGAGACATATGTTACTGAACACTTATGTATGGTGTGTTTTCTCTCCAGACTGCTGTACAAAAGAAAGATACCAACTATCCTTCTTCCCCAAGAGGACTGCCTTGTCAGATGGTTCAGAGAAACAGTTCAAAGGGTCTGACCTCGTGGCAATACAGGTATCACTTTTTGCTCTTAGTTACAGAGTTCTCTCTAGTGAGTTAAAACAGACAGAGTGCATGTACTACTGCATTTTAAATAGAGGTTCAAATGAATAAAATGAATTAATTTTTTTATCTGCATTTTATAATGGCTTTACAATGTATGCCATCTATTTCCTAAGCCCGTTTTTAAAGTTTGTTAAATTCTTTTCAGAATCAGCTAGAAATACATAACACAGAAATTTAGAAAGATCTGCATTGGAAAAACTATTCACTCAATTAGTTTTGGAGACTGAGCTACCTTTTAAGAAACTTTTAAGAGAGTATCTTAGGGAAACAATTCCACCAGCTGCACAAGGTAAAATTTTAGAGAACAGAAGCCATTTTTTTCCTAAATAAAAGCCTTCCACTCCCCACATCCAAATTGAAATTATTGCTTCCTAATCAGTAATGTGTTTGACATAAATAAAATCAGAAGTTATAAAGGACATGGGAAAAGCACAATGCAGGATTCCACAATCATGAAACATGGCAAAAAGAACAGCAGGGAAAGCCACAGTCCAACAGTCAAGTCAGTAGATGCATGGGTAAGACACAGATTTTTGGTCAATAATGCTTCGGGAGAACTTAAAATACAAGAAGCCAAAAGAAAGAAATTGCACTGTAAACAAGAAAACTGACAGCCAAGTCACAAACCATGATTTTCCTGATAGACAGGAAGAAGTGGGTAAAGAATTTTAAAAAACAAATCAGAAACTTTTGTTAATAAGCTAAATACTGAAAGGAAACAAAGCAGAAGGAAAATTTGACAATAACTCAAGTGAGAACCTTGGCAGCTGAAATAAGCTAATTTTTTGTGTGTGCCAGAGCAGGTTCTATTAACTTTGATCCCAGTGTTCAGTAAGAAAGTCAGATGTGATTTTTGTTGCACTTCAATGGCAGACTGGAGCAGGACACCCACAATGAAGTTTCAGCAAGACAGCTGGTGGTGCAACGCTGAGCAAATGAGAAAAGCCTGAGTGGGAGTTGGGAGATTGGAACTAATAGCTGAATAAATTAGATGTCCAATACCTTCATTTACTGAAATGATTTCATCATGAAATAAATGCATATCCTGTGTTTATTTCAATGTGTAATATGAAATTCAAATCTGCTTTTACATATGTATGCAATCAGTTAGTTTTAAATGCAGATGTATTTATTGTCTAAAAGTCCTGAATTTCATACTTACAGAGTACCCACTTCAAAAACTAGCAGTTATTCACAGAATTTCCAAATACTTGGAAATCTTCTTACATAAACTCTCTCTCAAAACCTATTTCATTTGAACACATCAAAGTTCTTGACCATTCCTATGGGAAATCTGAAGCTTTTAAAGGAAGACAAACTTGGGGCTCCAAGAGACTCCAGGAGCACACTACAGAAATTAGCAACTCAGCACTCACAAAGAAATGTAAGAAGCTCTGGCCTAAAAACATAGGGAGAATTTGAAGGCTAAGGTTTGTAATAAAACTTCCTCATTGACTTTAATATCAATACATCACATTTCTTGCCTGTTATGTATCTTTTTTTACACCAACAGTCCAGAATGACCTTTTCTCCTGCAGACCCTGAAAGTTAGACACGTGGTTAGTTGCAGATGCTCTGAAGTTTCTGCACACAGATGTTCAAGTCACTCCTTTTCCAGTCCAGGCTTCAATGTCAACTATCTCAATCCTCAACTTCCCTAAACTCAAAGAAGCCATTACACTCCTAAACCAAGTAATGTGCTACCAGTGGTTACTGCACTAAGTGTTTCAGGCTTAAATTTGCAATTTTAGCAAATATCAACAGGTCATACAGCTGGATGCAAAAAGTCTGCTGTCTTTTACCAGGTATCCACAAATAAATATGTGTGCTGGAAAGAAAACCAGCAGCTAGCAATGTCCTTAAATCATTGTGGTACTGAATACACAGGCTGCCCAGAAAGGCTGTCAGGCCTCCATCCTTAAAGATATTCACAACTGGCTAAACCTGCTTTAGGTGACACTACTCTGAGCAGAAGTTTAGACTATACCATACCCAGAGGACCCTTCCAGCTTCAGAAATTCTTTGATTCAATTTTAAATATACAGGTAGTAATTATCAGGTTCAAAATACATTATCAGTCTGTACTTTTTCCTGTATGCATCTCAGATCAGCTAAACTAATACCAAAGCAAGGACAAAAGTTTTCCAAATATCCTTTTTGACTATCATTAGTTAGGTCTACTATTCTTGAATTTCCATGCATTGGTAAAAGTGTTGGTATTGAAAACAAACCCAAACTACATTGCAAATTTAAAATTAGCACATCAAGATGTACAAGAAACTGTTGAAGCAGTAAGGAGAGATCAAATAGTCACATGAAGCCTTATTCCCATGCAGAGCAATAAAGGATATGTATAAGCAATAAATCAAGTTACAGCCAACATCAGGTTAAAGTAAATTCATTCAAAGTCCTAACATTTCTTTCTATTCCATTTTTATGTTGTAGAATTACAGCAAGAATGGTGATCAAGGTTAGAAGTAGTCCACAGAGATCTTAACATCCCACAAGAACAAAATAACCCACATACCACCAAGTCAAACTCATGACTCAGGCTTTCAACTAACACAACTGAACACTGACACAGTTGTAAAGCAAATCCACTCCACATCCTTTCCTAAGCCAGTCACTGGATCTATGAAGACTGATCAAAGTTGGGGGGGGTTATATTAATTTTTATTTTTTTTTTTGCTTAGTTAGTTGTTATAGCAGAAAAAATTATTTACTTATAAATATATTTGCACATGAATGTTGTATTATAAATACAGACAGCAGGTGACTAAAAACAATCAAAATGAGACAAAAGTCACATGAGGGTTTCTCCTCTTTTTATATGAAGAGATGAGAACACATTTCTAAATCTATATGAGCAGAGAACCATTACCTTCTTTTTTTTTTCCTCCAGTTTCACTCTGTTTTACTCATAAGCAGTTTTCTGAAATATCATTAATTTTTTACTAAAATTGTTAAACTATCATGATGATATTCATGTTGAAACAAAAGTAAACTGAATTCTTTGCTCTGGTAGTGAACATCAGTTTGAAAATTACTCACCTCTGTGATATGAGGATTAGGATTGAATCCACACAGACTGCAGACTACGGTGTGACACTGGGTGCACGTGTTGTAGTTGGCCTTTTCAGGAGTGTGCAGCAGCAGCTCGGTGGTTGTACAAAGGGGGCAGAAGGTTTTCTTTGGGGCGGACTCGGTGGGTTGGCTTGCACCAGCTTGCTTTTGCTGTGGGGGTTTTTCAGGCCCTGGTTGCTGGCCAGGTGGTTTTGTAGGTCCTGGTTGTTGTGTTGGGGCCTTTGTGGGCCCTGCAGTCTGAGAAGGTGGTTTTGTAGGCCCTGCCTGGGGTGGCACTTGTTTTACCAGTCCTGTTTGCTGCGGAGGTGGCTTCCCAGATCCAGGCTGAGGTGGCTGTTTGGCAGGTCCTGTTTGCTGAGCAGATGGCTTTTCAGGTCCAGGTTGCTGAGAAGGCTGTTTTGGAGGCCCTGTCTGCTGGGAAGATGGCTTTACAGGACCTCCTTGCCGTGCAGGCTGTTGCGACGGTTGTTTCGCAGGTCCTGGCTGCTGTGATGATGGTTTTGCGGGAGGTGGTGCTTGAGACGTCATTTTAGTGCTGTCTGGTTGCTGTGGGGATGGTTTTGTTGGGCCTGATGAAGGTTTTGCAGAAGTTTGTTGTTGAACAGGTTTCGTTGGTTCTGACGGTTGCGGCTGAGATTTTTGTGGTCCTCGCGGCTGGGGAGGTTGTTTCGCTTGCTCTTGCTTAGCATCTGCTGGTTGGCCATGGCCTGGTTTCTGAACTTGCTTTGGTTCCCCAGGCTGCTGCTGCTGAGGCACTGGCTTGGAAGACTCAGTTTGTTGGACAGTAGGTCTGGCAGGTCCTTGTTGTTGAACAGCTAGCTTCTGAGACTGTGGCTGAGCTGGGTGTTTCGCAGGGCTCCTCTGCTCCTCAGGCTTCCCTTGCTCTTTCGGGGTAACTTTTTGTTTCCTACCGGCTTCGTCGTGAGTTGTATCTGAATCTGATATCAAATCAAAAGGATTGAATTTGTTCACAACTGAAGTGACTGCACTCAATGGGTTGGCTTCTGAGAGAAAACTGGGCATCATACTTGGCTTCTGATCTTCCTTAAAATCAGTCCTGGACTTTGATTCCCGCAGACTAAGAGTAGAAGGGCTCCGTCCAGGTGCCCGTTGTTCTGTCTTCAGCACATCTACTGTTCTGCTTTTACTTAAACCTGGCTGTCCTGAATCTGGAGGCTTACCTGGTTGTCTAGGATGGCGGCTTGTATCAAGTTCAGGATGTCTGCAGAGAGAAAATGTAATAAAAATTAAAACAATTCATAATACTAGAAAAATGAGATAAAATAAGATGTATCAGTAACCCTGGAAGTGCACTGGTAGAGCTGTGAAGTTTCTCAGTGCTTAAGTATTTTCAAGACCAAGGTTTATAACAAGGTGAGTATAAAAAGTGTTTAAATAATCATTGTTCTTTAAAGGCTTATACAAGTATTCAGTCATAGATTGTTTTATTCTTTAGAAAATAATCTAATAGAACATTTAACTAGATACCTTTTTTTTTCAGAATTCTGAAGAATTCAAAGCTAGAACTTCCTATTATAACTAACTATATCCAAATTATTAACTCTATACCCTACTCCTTGGAATATAAGAACAGGGAGACAGAAGACTAAAAGAAACAGGTGTCAAAATTAGAGATCAAAGTACAGCCATACAAAAAAAACAATGCATAACACAAAATGCTTATATACTTATGTTCTGGCTACTTGTAGAAAATATATATTGAATATATTTTCAATTTAATAGCAGCAGGGTTTTAAACTCCTAAAATTCATGTATGTTAAGGAATATATGCTGCTTTTTAAAGTATTTATTTTGGCACCATCCACTCCCAAATCAGAAGAGTTCTCCATCAAATAAAACAGATGTCAGTTCACAGTTAGCCCTGAACCTTTTTTTATTTTTCTTCTTTGCAAATAGTTACCATATTCCTTCTCAGCATCATCTTAACAATTCACACTGAACAGCATTAAAAAAAAAAACAAAAAACAAAAACCAACCCTTTACATTAGAGAATAGGGAAAAATCCATGCAACAATATCTGGCTGTATGTTCATAGAGAAGAAAGTGAGACTAAGAATGTAGGAACCCAAACGAAGACTATGGCTTCAAATGTGGTACAGTATTTCACTTGTTGCTATACTTGGCTGTGACTGGGGAAATAATATTGTATTTGCTGGTAATGCTCAGGATGCAATAAAATATTCTATTCAGTGCTATCACTGAGCTTCTGCTAGAAGATACAGTGTTCTCTTCAGTGTCACAGAAATGTTGCAAGTATAAAATTTTCACTTTTCACTTTGAGAGAACCAGTCAACTGTGACCTTAGTTTGCCAGACATGACATTTCTTCTTGGGTATTCATGAGCAAAATGAACAATTGCTTATAAGATTTAACTGCATCCCTCAACAAATAAACAAACAAACAAATAAATAAATAAATAATTTTTTTTTACAATAAATAAAGAAACGCACAGTTTTAAGAGTTTTGTCAGAAGTCCACAGAACCATCTACAGTAGCCACATCAAAAAATTTAATTTACACTGTTAATGTCACTGTGAATTTAGCAGTATTTCTGATCAAAATTTAGTTTCCATTACATGGCTAGCAATGGCAATACAACAGGACAAAGCTAAGAGGTAGACATTTCTCTGTGTGTAGTTCTCACAACACAGGATTTCTCGTAATCTTGTATCTGACTTTTTCTGTTAATAAAAAATTTCTTTAATTAATACTTGTTAAGGACAAACTATTTCCAGCCTTCCACAATTCCATTTCTCCTTCCCCATTCTTCTGCAAGTATTGACTGCAACATTTGGAAGTTTATGACCTTAATGTGCAACCCACAGAAGTGAGTAGGTGTTTTTCCACTGGCGTCAGTGAACATTGATTAACTCATATAGAGGATAGTTCAGAAAAGCCCAATGATAATCTAATTCTTTCAAATATTTGGCATTTTTGCTTGTTAAAAGAGCAATTTTATACTCTGATTAGCAACTAGGTAAGTCTACCTGCAGTAGACCTTGGTACTTAGATAAGTGCTCTAGGTTTATCTGAAGAGGCATTGCTTACCATATGAAAACATTTCAACTAGTCTATTATCAGCAGCCTGGTGCACTTCCAGCATTGATGTTTGTAAATGTTCAAACTCTTGAAAGGCTTTATTCAACAATAAGAGTGAAAAAACAGGTGGGGAAAAAGTAAATCAACAGTGCTATTGAAATTCAGGTCCAAAAATAGGGTACCATGCCCAAACCTTACAGTGTGATGGTAGAATAGAAGAGGAGGGGGGGACCCCAAACAAAAACCCAAGGAAAAAAAAAAAAAAACAAACAAAAAAAAACAACCATTTTTAGAAATTTCACTTGGAAATTAGCAAGGAAAATAACTGTGGATCCCTACTGGACTAGAATTCTGCTCCAGCTTGCATTTTTAACAAATAATGTGTTCCACAAATTTCCACCTGATCAGATATCAGGTTAATCTCTGAAATGAGATTAAAACCCATGAATCCAGGAAATAAACTCAGGTGATTCTCTTCAAGGCTACTGGTGTATTCTGCAGACCTGACTTGTCTTGCCCTTGCACATAACAATGTTACTAAGCAATGGAGACAGAGCATGGTTAACTAGTGGAAGAAAAAGCCTGGAAAAGACAAGCTTCTTGAGAAATGTTACTTCTGTCAAAAGCCAGGAGTTGCTCCATTTAGTTTGAGGTACCTGAGAGTTGAAGTCTTCCTTTCTACAACATTTTACAACCAGCTACAGACTGATATTGAAAAATCTTAATTGAACTGGAGAATCAGAATCCTCAAACTATATCTTGTATTTATTTGACAAGAATTTTCTAACTTTTAAACCTTTTGAATCATGAAAAACACACAATTGTTTTAAAGCCTTCAAACCAGACCCAACAAACAAAATAATTTAGTTCTTCCTCACATAATGCTTTTCTTTTAGCTGCTATGTTTCCTCTCATTTTGGTCTTACTTCACAGAACTCATCTCTACTCATTTACATATTACAGCCAAATCAAAGCTAACTTTGGAGTAAACAGAGATTTAACAAAAAGACTGTTGGCCTAGTTCTTCAATTCCACAACTACAAACACCTATCAAGAAGGGATGCCTTTTGCCCATTCATCAGTATAAATAATTTCAAAGACAAATGCAGTAACAATGCAACTCAAAGGCAGTTAGATTTTTCATATCTACAGACAAGATATGTATGAACCTATGCATACTCCAGTGGCTAACTTTTTAAAAATATATATTTCTTCCGGAAAATACACCAGAAATATACATCAGAAGTGCAACACTCAGCAAGGCTTCTTAGCATTTCCAATCAAAATGCATCAATTTTTTTTATTAATATCTAAGGTGACCAACTTATTGAACTGGGGAAAAAAAAAAAAAACAAAAAAAAAAACCCTCAAGCAGCTGTATTAGATGGTCATATATTCAGTTGCTCATCTAATCCTTTCAGATATAGAATGATTCCTCAGGAAGTGAACACTGGCACAATTACAGAGTCACTTGATGAAGCTAGAAAAAATGGAACCTGCTTGCAAATTGACTGTGTTAGTTTCAGATAAATTTCCCAACCATGAATTTTCTGAAGACAGAAAATTGAAATAGGATAGAAAGATTTCCACAGATCCTAAACATCTCACTGGAACCTTGAGAATTAAATGTTCATTAAAAACAAATAAAATTAAAAATTAGTGGGGGCATTTGAATTAGAGAGTTCACTTTAGGTGAATTCTTTAGGCTCTAGATATAAATGCTTGTATTAAGATTCACAAGACTTAAAAGCTCACAGCCTACAAAAGTTCTAGAATGTACAGCATTCATTTTAAGGTGGTAAAGGTGCAACTATATTACCTGGCACATATATTATTTACTATTAAAAACTCTATATTTGCAAAAATTGTTACCTCAGGATTCCATCAATCATGAGGAATTTGTACACCTTAGGGTTATTTTGGGAGCAGGAATGAGAGCATTTAGAATATGAAATAATTATTAGACTCTAATGTTATAATGGAAATGACAAAGGGAAAACTCATTTAACATGTTAAAAACTAACACACACTACAACAAGGACACTGCCAAAATGCAAAGCTATAGGAACTGAAAGTCAATATTCCTCTTTTGATCACACTCTGTTGCTTAACATTTGGTCTGAAAAAAAAAAAGAAAGAAAAAACTAGTTTCAGTCTGGAAGAGGGTGATCCTTAATCCTTAGAAGAGTCTTGCTCCAAGGGTTGTGTTTGGATCAGGTTCTCAATAATTTCCTCTAGCATTCTTGGTAGATCTCAACAGCAAAGAAAGTAGGCAGCAAACAGCAGGAGGAGCAAATAAAGCCATAAACCAAGAGACAAGACAAGTAGTAACTTCATCACAGTGGGACAGGCACGAAGATACTATGATAGGAACTGCTATAATAGTCAAAGCTGACATTCTGACGTAAGGTAAAAGGCTGCAATTCACAAATTTAGAGTGCCTTTACTTTAAATAGAGGGTGGAAGTATGGTATGCTAACAAGATCAAAGTAGCTTCTGATATAAATATGTTTTTAGGAAAGCAGCCATTTATAAATGCAGAGATATTCACATTGCAACGAGTTCAGCCTAGCCTAAAGATTTCCAAGAACACTTATCTTTATTTTTTAATGGTAATGTTCCAGTAAAAAGTAAGTTTCAAAGTACTTGTGTCTTTGTTCATAGACTGTTATACAAAAGAGAATTTTGATCTTAGTTTAATGGAACTAAAGAATATTTCTTTTCCTCTTTGACACCTATAGAAGCTGTGGAGAGACCCGAGTTGAATGGAAAATTTTATTTTACACACAGTACTAATGCCTGATCAATAATTAAGCAAGACATGAAATAGGAAGATTTGACTTCTGGTTTTAAAAAATGGAGACCATCATCTCAGGTATAATCTCCGTGACTCTAGTAATTTGCCCAAGAATTAATTTAGTCCCTCCCTCCTTGCCTCTCTTCTAGAATTCACTTATATAAACCTGATATTATATAAACTGAATATGCATTTATGTGAGGTGAGGTCAATGCACCGTGAAAACAGTCGAGGAGGCTCCTTTCAGCCTTCAAGACAAACAACACACCCAGCCCCGGAGCCGGAGAGCGACAGAAGCGCCGGCCTCGGATGACGGGCCGGGGCGGGAGGGGGTTCGGGACCGAGGACAGCGACACGGGGCCGGGACCGAGGACAGCGACACGGGGCCGGGAGAGGCGGTGGTTCAGCACCACGGACAGCGGCAGCCCGAGCAGCCGGGCGGGGAGCGGGCTTGTTGCACGTCGGGCTGGGAATCGGCCGAGGGGCAGGGAAAGAACGGGGAAGGAAATTATCCCCAGCCTTCGCAGAAGCACAATGAGGTAAAGTCATGACTCTCCAGAACACTGAATACTGTGGCAATCAATTTAATCTATAATTTGGCCTTCCTCTTTCAACTAATAAAGGAAAAAAAAAAAAAAAA
>VZRX01003975.1:0-59463 GCA_013398075.1 Notiomystis cincta | reverse complement strand
AAAAAAAAAAGAAAGAAAAAACGAGAAGAAAAATGAGGGTGAAAAAATAGGCTGAAACAGACCTCCTCAATCCATGACTATTTAATGAAGCCAAATGATAGTTGTAGAGGTTCAGAATTGGCAGAGTAATGGCCAGCAAATGTATTATGCCCAAAAGCTTTGGAAGATTCAACAAGATTCTCTCTCCAGCCGCTTGCAGAACCCATCCGCCCTGGGGAGAGCTTCCCTGGCTACTACCAGAGCTGTGGGGCATCCAGCCCCGTAAAGCACACACCCGCACACAGAAAACCAGAACGGTGTCTGCACATCGCTCCCCGCCCCGGCACAGAAACTGCCCGTGCTCCAGACCAGTGCAAGGGAGGAAAGGAGGGCGCAGCCCGCGGAAACGGGGACCGCTGTTATTACCAGAGACCACTGTAGTGGGAAAAGCCGGAGGGTGCAGGCTCCGTCCCGGTGCCCGCGCCCGTGCAGCCATCCCTTCCCTCCCTCTGCCAGCAAAATGGAACGCCGGCTCCGGGTGCAGCGGGCCCAGATCGTATTGCGACTCGCCCCCCGCCCCACCGCGAGGAGACGGAGAAGGGGGAAGGGAGGAGCGGGAGAAGGGAGATTTTCCGTGCATGCCTTTGCATGGGAGGCGGCTCCGCGCCGGCGAGGTTCCCTCTGGGCAGCCCCTGCGCCCTTGACATGACAGCGGCGATCTGCCTCCTCTCCTCCTCGCTCAGCTGGCTCAGGTCCGCCTCCACCCCGGCCGGGACCAGGCTCTGCAAGGGGGCCGCGGAGCCGCCGCCATCCCCGGCTGCCGCCGCCCCTTCGGGTAAGGCGCCCAGCCCTTCGCCTCCTTCCAGGCTCGCCTCGTTGCCCATGGCCGCCGCGGCTCGCCGCCTCTCCCGTCGGGCGCA
Source organism: Notiomystis cincta (assembly GCA_013398075.1). Lineage (NCBI taxonomy): Eukaryota > Metazoa > Chordata > Aves > Passeriformes > Notiomystidae > Notiomystis > Notiomystis cincta. The sequence continues at coordinate 58,564 of VZRX01003975.1, read as the reverse complement.
GACCGGGCTGGGAGGAGGCTCGNGCATGCTCCGGGCGGGCGGCTCCCCCCGCGCTCCTGGCCCGCCCCGCGCCCCGGCCTTTAAAGGCACCGCCGCCCCCGCCCCGCGCACCCCGCGCGTCCTGAGAGACCGAGCGGGGACCCGCGGCCACTCCCGCGGGTGTTGCCTCCCGTTCTCCTTCCCTCTGCGGCCAAGGACGTGCTCGCGAGCAGTTAAAGCTTGAAGGAGCCTCGCTCGCCCAAAGCATGGAGAGGGACTGCAAGACACGCCTAAAGGACACCCCGCTAAACAACCCCTTCAGAGTGCAGTCAGTGAGGTCGGATTGCTCCGTGCCCTCAACAGCAGAGTTTTCAATGTCCCTGGGGATGGAGATTTTATGGCTTCTCTGTGTCTGTGTTTCAGTACTGGGCTACCATCACGATGACTGTCTCCACCATATCAATGTCATTCCAGGACCGGTCAGCCCCAAACTGGACACTGTGCTCCTAACGCAGTTTCACATCTGCTGAATATATCAAGAAGAATCACCTTCTCCAACCTTCTGGCCACACTTGAGGTAGCAGAGGTCAGTCTGCCTCTGGCATTCTTCATCACAACAGATACTGCTGGAATGCATTTCACCTGGATGTTTGCTGCAAAGCTGCTTTTGGGACAACCTGTCCTGGTGCATGGAGTCACTCCTTCCCAGATATAGGACTCTGCACTTGCCATTCTTCAGCTTCAAGACGTTCCCGCCAGCCCATCCTCCCACCAGTCTGTGGCCCTGCTCTGCAGTGTATCTCCTGTTCTCCAAGCTGAGATTTGCAGAGGGTGTATTCCATGCCTCGCTCACATCAGTAACAGACGCTGCATATCATTAGTCGGAAAGATACAAATCGCAACACACCAGCAGCTGGAGGTGATGCAAATAACCACAGCCGATTTGAGCCCGATAGTTCAGGCTATTTTTCATCCACTGTACGGGTCTCCCTAATTTGGCTGTAAGGATGTTATAGCTGGTCATGCTGAAAGCCTGATGGAGTGATTTGCCTGGGGTTAAACACATGCTGTCTGTTTTTAATAACCTTCCTGTCCTTTGTTTGCTTGGACATGGCTTCTAAGAGGACTTGCTCGGTCACTTTCCCAGGAAGGGTACTGGGCACATTCATTGAACTGCTTGGTAGTTCTCTTGTGGATCTGCTTTTCAAAGATGAGTACAGTGTTTGCTTTCTACCTGGTCATTAGGGAACTTTCCCAGTGACTTTCTGAAGATGACTTTGTAGGACACTCAGCTTCCTCATCACCCTCTGATCCATCCCATTTAGTGCCACAAGCTTCTGCATATCTGGTTTAAGTACTCTACTACAGCTCATGCTTTCACTCAGAGACCTGGGAGACTACAGGGCAAACCCAACCCATAAAAGCCACTAAGTGCCTCGGTCTTTCTGTGTCTCTGCCACTGGTTTTCCAGCCTCATTGATCCATTCCAGGTTTTTACCAAATCCTTCCTAGAGAACTTACTAAATTGTGGCTGCATTTTCCGTATTCAAATGTGTTTGTTAAGCAACTAGATCTTCACAAATGGTTTAGCAAGGAGGATGTGCCAGCATTTGGTACTCCTGCTTGTCTCCTTCTTTAGCTCCATTAATACTTTGCTTCAGCTGTATGCAGATGAGCTCCCAAAATGACCTACATAAGGAAGCTGTACAAATATTTATAGTGCTCTTGTATTGTAGCAATCAGAGATCATTTTTCCATTACTGGTTCACAGTAAATGATGAAACTAGTAGCAGTTGGGGGCTTTCTACTTTTCTCTTAAGTGGCTACAAGCTACACATCAAAAGAACAGCTCAGCAGAGAACATGATGAAGCACAGAGGGAAAACTGTCTCAGTGGAATAGCATGACATGAGTGTAACACCTTCACATGATGTTCTAGGTAAAGACATCAAAAAGACCTGTGGAAGAGGCAACACACAATGCATTCACACCTGAAAGAAGGTGGATTCCCCTGATGTGTGAAGGAAAGACATGAAGTTCAGTTAAGGGGGTTAGAAGGAAGCAAATACACATCCCCACATCATTTTGCACAAGTGAACATCATATACATAGTTATAAATCGGTGTGCAAAGTGCTGCTGCATGGAAGAAAAGTGCAAAACAAAAATGGAGAAAGATGGGTTTAATCAGTGAAAACATTTGGGTTTCTGATACTTACTAATGTGAACATTCATGATACTCTTAAATATTGAATACTTTGTGGAGGGTGGTATTTTTGTCCTTTATTTGAGTAGTCTGAAAGTTTGTAATGTTCCAAAATGAAAATTTTTAGAAAAACCAAGCACCCTATATTTCTTTATTCAAAGCCAAATAAGTAACTAGTGCTTCTGACTCAGACTGAGAAATTGACTTATGTTTAAAATCAGATGGCATATGTTAAGTATAGATGCAGACAAAACAAGCAAGATCAAAACACAATAAATTCACTCAATAAAACAATTAGAAGTGGAGAAACAGGAGTTCTGCTGATGCTTACTGTTTAAAACTACATACACTGTTTCTGTTTCACTGTTAACATGTCCTGGGATAGAAGACAGGAGAAAGAGACACAATGCCTATGGAAGTAAGATGAGCTCAAAAAGAGGCAAAGGATGATAAATTACTTTCAGTGGGAAGTTCATTATTGGCTTCACTGGAGCCAAGGATTTCACCTTAAAAATTATTATGATTTCAAATATCTTAGGAATTTTTGTGGAAACTGTCTCTTTTCACAGTTCTGTGACATTTACCTTTTCTTATGAAACAGCATGAAATCAATAGTTATCTGTTCCAGAAGACCTGCTGCAAGCCTGTTTTCCCTACATCCTATCATTTCCACATCTTTCTCCCTATATACTTTACAGTCTGTTCAAAAGTGACAAGAACTCTCACAAATTTCCAATGAAACTCACAAACTAATGAGTCATAAGATTCTCTTGTAGCAAGGAAAGAAAAGTTATCAAATGAATCAGCCTATTTCTCAAAATTTGTAATATCTAACATGCAAGAAACATCTCACTGGTACCAGGAAAAAAACCCTTATAAAAAATTGCTTAATCTCTAGCACAGCAAATATGATTAAAACCCTTTCAGAGAGAAAACAGTCTTTTTAAAAGTGAATGCAAATCAGAGTTCTTTCTGCAATCTTAGAGGCAGAGAACAGAAGCAAGTTGCCTTTTCTTTGATACTAGGTAATATAAAAAGGATAATCATGAATAGCAGCAAATGAAACTACTCTTTGAGAACCTGGTCACAGTTTTTGTAGAATCTTCACTGTATCTGTTTGAATCCAAAATAGATCAGCACAATCACAAAAACTTATATATTTTACATTGAAACCATACATGGCATCTTTATCTCACAAAACAAAGGCACAGTATATTTGAAGTGATGTAACTTCATTCAGAGTAAACACTGTGCTCTATCAGTTATGCAGTACTTTCATCAGGGCCTGACCAGTTTGATATGCAAACTAGATGCATCAGATCTCCAAAGGAGCCAGTCCAAGTTAGAGCTGATTATGCAGAAGCAGCACAAGGACACTAGTTCATCTTTTTCCAATGCTGAATCCGATCTGGAGCAAGGGAATCTCAGTTAAATGTGTATCTGCAGCACTAAAACGAGTGCTTAAAGTTAATTTACTGATTAACAACATTGAAGATGTCCAATTTTCTCATCAGCAGGCTACTGAGTATAGATGTGCTCTTTACATTTTCATTGAGAAAAAGCCATTTAGTGCATAGAAGTTGGAGAAGTAATGCTAAGATCATCAGAAGAAAGGAAGAGGTCAGTAACACCTTGGCATGAACTAGCAAAATGGGAGAAAACTTATATCTTAATGATATGCCTGGCATGGTGCTCAGACAAAAGTGAAGGAGGTAGAAGTTGTGTTAATTTTTAGTGATTATCGGAGACTATACAGGTCAGTACCACAAAAAAAGATAGAGGAAGCTAGAAGAGAAGCTAGAATTTGCATAAACATATTTATAAAAATCTATACATTAATAATTTTATATTCTAACTTGTACAAATACTTAGCTAAATGTTGCAGTGCTGCCCCTATCACATTTATCTACCTCATTTCAGAGATATTGAGACTGTGGAGTTTAAAAGAGATGGCTGCTAAGATGCATCCAACAGTTCAGTCCATCTGCTATAGAGAATGAGCAATGCTGGCTCTTACCAGCAAGGCTTCTTGTCTCACAAGTTCTGGTTGTGTGTCACAACTGCACTCATCTACATACCAACCAAAGTTTGGCTAAATGCTGCACAGCAAATGTTCTTCAAGATCATGACTACTCTCTAGTCTCACCTGAATTATTAGTCACCAAAAAGCCCAGTAAATGATGATAACAGGGTACCTTGCAAAGCTTTGTGTTGTTTTGTTCTTCTATTCAAACATATACAACTCTTCTCTTTCTGCATAGAATTCTCTATTCTATTATTTTGTAAATGCAGGTTGAGACACTAGTAGAATAGTGATATACCATGTTTAAAAAATCCTTCAAAACTCACCTATTTCAGGAAAAACAAACCCACCTGACCCGAAACTGAATACAGCATAAAAACTCCTAGGTAACATAAAACATCCTGGGCAGAATTATTTGCAGAGTACCTGCATGTCTGGGGTTTTGGGATACCAAGCACTCTGATATAATAGCATTAATGTTACAGCATCCTTTTTGAGATTAAACAAATCACTTCTGAGAAGCCTCTGCAGATATTTAGCCTCATTATCATCACTCTAAGTGAAACAGGATTAGCACATGCACTTTACCCTACTGAATAGCCAGTGCACAGACACCTGGCTAAGTTCTCCCATCAATCTCCCAATCACATTTTCTTACTTAAACAAAACAAGGTCTGTCAACTGAGTGCAGCACAGCAATGCTGATATGCTCACAATATGAGCATAGTATAGATTAGTCACAATGTTAAACATTATTTGCAATCAGTGTTTCTACTACACAAAAAATGATTTGCATCTTAAAGTGAAGCCACTAATCTCAAAGGCTGTATCCTAAACAATATGCAACAGCAATGTTGTAGTTCTGTCCTGTTGTTCTCCTGTTGCTTTCTTTTATATGAGTTTATTCACCTGCAGCAGTTGAGTCCAACTAATAATGGTACACATATCACCACAAAGAGTTCAATTTTTATTTGCTTATATGGTGAAAGAGTCATATGTGTAATTATTACAATTTAAGAGCAAACCCAAAGAAGAACCTAGGGAAAGATTTGAGCTATCATTAGCAGTAAGTTGTGATAAATCATATTAAAATAAAGAATTGGGTTTGCACTAGTGAGTATAACAGTGAGACCCTCAGGATTTTTCTCTTAGGATTTTAATTGGTGAGATAAGAGTGTTGAAAGTTCTAATTCCCCTAGCAGTTATCGCTTTCATGCCGAGAACACAGTAGGAGAACCTTCATAGCCTAAACAGAGAAAAGTCTTGCTAGTAAAGTAAGTATTTAAATTATGTGTTCAGGTCCTGCCTATGCCACAGAGAACATGTTCACTCTAAACATAATGTTAGATCATTTTTCCCTTTAAATGACTTGGGGGAGAGGGAGGGGCAGGGGTAGAGGGGAGTGGATATTAAGATGAATTAGGTCTATCTAATGTAATTCTTTTGTATTACATGGATTTTAACTAAAACCCCTAAATATTGGCCAAGAGTACCATTTTCAAGTAAAAGAGATTAAAGTTAAGCACCTGTGTCCTTCTGTAAGAACTCACAAGTAGAATGGTAACAGGAATGCAGAGCACACAGTTCCAGTGGGTACTGCTCATTGCTTACCATGTATTGAATGATATCTTATAGACCATGTTAAATACACATTAACTAAGTTTTCTGGCATGGGCTACCAACTGTCTCTGTGATGGAATTAAAGAGAAAAAAAAGTTAAAAATTGATCTATAGTCCTTATAATGGGCTCTGAATGCTGCTCATTTCAGGTAAAGTAAACAACAATCTTTATGCCAGAAAGTATCTCTATTCAGGACTAAGAAAGTTTACCCTTCTCTTCAGATATGTACTTAGAGGCTTTATACTCTTGACACTAGAAATAGCTTTTCTCTCATAACAGCACAAAACCAGTCATATATCCCAAAAGCTTCGATTTTCATTTTAGTCCAGAAGCAATTTTAGAATGGCTAAGAAGTAACCTTTGGAGGTCACCCAGACCAGTTTATCAAAACAATGCCAACATATATTAGGTTGCTCAGTGCAACTTTTAGTGAAATTTAGTTTTTCCAAGGACAGAGATGTAACTGTCTCTGAGCAGCCTTAAGTCTAATCAGATTTTTTTTGTTGTTGTAGCTTGCTTCAATTACCTCTTATCCTTTCACTGTGCACCTTGGAAAGGAGTAAGGCTCTATTTTCCCTGTCTCCTCCCACTAGGAACTCAAAGACTGTCATAGGATTCTTCATTAACCTTCTCTACATAAAGCAGAACCAACCTTTCTCTCAGCCTCTCCTCAGAGGACAGTTACTCTAATTTCCTAACAGTCTGGGCAACCCTTCCCTGGACTGATTCCAATTTGTCAATCTTTCATATGCAGAGAAACCCAAACCTGGCCACCGCACTCCAGATGCAATATTGCAAATGCTGAGTACAAAGGAATAATCAGTTCCCTCAATTTCTTGGCTATAGTAAAGCCCAATATACTGTTGACCATCTAAAGTGAAGGTCTTTGCACAAATTCCTCCAGAATTTCAATAGGTTCCTGTCTGCCCATTCCTCCAGCCTGTCCACATCTCCTTGAATGCCAGCCCTACCACAGAGCACATTGACCTCATTTGCCAGTTTGGAATCATGTGGAGACTTGAGGGTCTATTCCTTCTCCTCCTCCAGATCATTGATAAACATATTAAACAGGATAAGGGCAATCCAATTGGCCAAACCATGACCTATATGTGCATCTATATCGGATATTTTCATTCCTCTTCGTTTGTCTGGAAATGGTTTACAATAGGACTAACTCCATGATTTTTCCAGGAATGAAGGTGAGGTTGACCTGCCCTTTGTTTACTGGTATCATTTTTGATTCTTTCTGAAGTTGGTTGTAGCATTTTCCTCTCCCCTGTCATCAAGGAACTCCCCCAATCTCCACAACCTTTCAAGGACACCTAAGACTTACCTCATATGACATTGGCCAAATCTCTGAGTACTCACAGATGCATCTCTTATAGTCCTGTGGATCTGTATATATTGAGATTACTCAGATCACTGACTTTATCCCCTTCCACTGTTTGACCTACCTAACACCATCTGTACCTACCCAAGCAATGTTTCTAATTCCTCCTTAGCCTGCTCTCACTTTAACTTCTATAAATGTTCTCTCTGCACTGGACCCCAGCCAGGTCCTTGTTTAACCAAGACAGACTCCTGATATATATACTAATTTTTGTGAGTACTAGGATGGATCATTGTTTTGTTTCAAGGAGACTGATCTTAAAAATCTGCTAATTTTCATGAGCTCCTTTGCCCTTCAGTACTGCTTCCCACCAGATTTTACTTCCCAGTTCCCTGACTAAGCTGAAGTGTACATTCTTGAAATTTGGGGGCTGGGTTCTGTTGCTTGCCTTCCTCAGGAATCCCCTCAGGATCTTGAGCTCTGCAATTTCGTGGTCACTGACCAAGCCTGCCTATCACATCCCCAGCAAGCTCTTCAGAGGCCTTGAATGTCCAGGAAAACATCACCTCTGCTTGTCACGCACAACATTTGTATTATGAAATTGTACATGACAACCTCTAGAATTTTCTGAGGATATATCCTGCTGTACTGCCCTTTTGTCATGTGTCGGGGAGGTTTAAATACCCTATGAGAAGCAGAGTCTGTAATACAAAGATTTTAGTCAATTGTATGAGGAAAGCTGTCTACTTCTTCACTCACATTCAGTGTCTGTAACATGCTCTCGTCACAATGTCATGTTTACTGGCCTCTCCTCTGACCCTGACATGCAAGCTCTCAACTACACTGTTGCCCATACCACAGAAGAGCTTCCCACATTCAAGCTGCTCCTTTATGTCAGCAGCAATTCCCTTTCTCTTTACTTTTGTCTTTCTTAGAGACGTTTCTTCCATCCATCTCAGCACACCAGGCACATGAGGGACCCCACTAAATCTCAGACATATGTGAGATCTAATGAAGTGCATCTTCTCCTGACCAAGTCTTTCCTCTTCACCAGAAGGGTTGAGAATAAAACCTGGTCTCCCATGCTGTTCACCATTGCACCCAGAGCCTTCCAGTCGCTCTTGTTAGTCTCAGGGTCCTCCCTAGCAGTGTCATTGGTGCCCATGGGGATGAGCACCCAGGAATGCATAATATCTTCCTCTTATTTATCATAGTTCTAATATCACACAGGATATCCTTCATAGTATCCAGTATCTGAAAATATAAATTACCATTGGTTATGCAATACTTATCACTGCCATGTGCAGCTTTCATTAGACTCTTACAACTTCTGCAGCAATACATTTTCACATGGCATAATCTCCATTTAGAAAGAGAGCTTCTCTTATTAAATATCTAGTGCCTTTGCAAAGAAAAAATATTTTTATGATTTGTTGCCTATATGCCAAAGTTTTACTATAATGAAATAAACAATGATGACACTCAGTATAGTCCAAAACCCCCAAGTTTACTATATTCAGTACACTTTTCTAATTCCTACAATACTACTTTCTTTAGATAATTAAGCACGTTGCAGTGGCTTGTATCATCAGGCAATGTAGCAGTTTGTTTTTCCTCAACAAGTTGCTAAACCTAAAAGATAATCTACAGATTAAGAAACCAAGACTTCCTGTTGTTAAAGAGATTTTTTTCTACTTGTAGGTAGCCACTAGAAGTTAATTTCTGGTGATTAACAGTATATTGCTGTGTAGGAGGCTTTCTTACCTATTATATGGGACATCTTGCTCTAACAGTGGTAATTAATGGTTTTAAGCATTTAAAAACTCACATACTCTAGTTGTGAGGTCCATAAAAGTATCTCATTATTTCCTATGATTTGCAATTCACAACTTCATCTGCTCACTGTGTCTTTACTCAGGGAGCAACTGAGTGTGCATATGTGTGTGTACTGATGACACAGGCTTGGCCTTGCTACTGGGTGGACTTCAAATAGGGAACCACAGCAGTATCAATTCTAATGGCATGGGAGGAAAACTCCCCTGGGTCCTGAGGTCCACTGCTCTTAACAGCTTTTGCACTCTGTAAATAAGCATTCAGATTTTCAGGGACCTTATCATCATCTTCACACTAAGCAGTTGGATTCTAGAGTAGGATTTAACTAAGTTAAAAGGATGCTTACATGTAAGTACCACAAATAAACTCTACATGTGAGCTGAGCATTCAGACTCCCATTGCAGTTGGATGACAGCCACTCCATAAAACATTAAGGGGGAATCAGGTGAATAACAGATGGGATGCAGTTGCATAAACATGTTATGTGCTACTTAAGACTTCAACTGCCAGTGCAGAGAGAAGGAGATCTTTTATAAGACCTATAATGTATTTTATAAATTCTCAGTCATATCTGCCAGCCCTACCATAAGGCACATTAAATGGCATTACATACCTACCTGTGGGCACATAACTTAAGGGAGCAGTGCTTGCCTCATAAAGTTAGACAGCTTTGTGGGAAGCCACAAAGCCAGTTTTCTGGAAATTTAGATGTCCCCATGTCTTCACCTGAATCTCAGTTTTAGTGTATACTTGAAAGGTAAAGTTTATAAGCCTTTCCTAAGTGCTCTCTTCCTCTACAGTACAAGCCCTCTGGCTGACAAATCCAGTGCAAATAACACCTGCAGTTAAGATCAAGAACAGTTTCTAAGCCTCACAGAAAAATCTTTTAACAGCTTGAGGCATGGAGGAAGAGGAGCATAGAACTGTTTCAGTTGCTATTTCTGAAAAATGATCAAGCCATTCATAGACCTGAAGAAGTATATTTTTAAAGCTTTGTTGGAATATTTGCACATTTACAGAATGAAAGACTGCCTGAGATTGGAAGGAACTTCTGGACAATCTCATTCAAGTCCTCTACTCATGCAGGGCCACCTACAGCTGATTGCCCAGGAACATGTACAGACAGCCTTTGAATACATCTATGGGTGGAAACTCCACTGCATTTCTTGAATTCAATAGAATACTGCTAAAAAACATGTTGTTTTGCAATAACATAGTACCAAAGTTACAAATATGCCTGTGATCTAATTCAGCTGCAGGGTTTCCCAAAGCAGCACAACCAACAAAATACAGTCACTTTAGAGGCTGTAGTACAGCAGCAAGTATACTATGAATGTAAATATCCAGCCCATTTCTCTTACCAGCTTTACTCTTAAATAAAGTGTAGTAACTAGCTGAAACAATAACTCCTAAGGAGTTTTAAATTAGTACTATAAACTAATTCAGCTTAAAGTAAACCTCTCCCTTTTGGGCTTGGCTTTTTTTTTTTTTTTCTATTGCATCCACTGATTTTAACATCTCAGATTAACTCTCACCAGCTGAAAGAGAATTTCCACTGTAACAGAGTTCATTTAAATAGCACAGAGATACTTGGAGTTGTAGCAGATTTCATGAAGTTTCTTAACAGTTTCTGAAGTCCTTTTGGACTAATTCACACAAAGAAATTCTGAGGATACGAAGACAGATGAATCTACAATTTCAGCTAAAACAAGCAAATATTCCCCCCCGCATGGATCCTCTCCCTTCTTTCATCTCATCTTCCCTCTTCCCCTGCCCTAAAGTATCTTTAAGTCATCATTTTGTCTATCTATAATTCCCTTAACACCTGGACTACATTTACAAAAATAAAAGTAAAAATAATCAGCTCTAACTCAGAAGGCACACAAAGAGAATCAAAGAGCAGCTGAGCACTCCCCATGAGTTCTGATGGGAGAGGTGGGGTACGACCTAACTGGGTTCTCAACTTTGCCCTTTACTGCAGTGTCTTTGATAGTCTTATGACTGTAGAGAAGAAGAAGCCATTTTATAATTAAAAGAATGGGTTTCTGCAAAGATCAAGAGGAAATATGCATCTACAGCTCTATGCTAAATAAGTGGATGTTCTTTTTTCTCCTTTATATTCTTTCTATTGACCTAGAAAATTGACTTTGAAATTTAAGATTCATCTTTGTAAAGTATGATCTAGATGCTTTTTAGGCCTTTCACTGGTTTACTTTTTCAGTTTGCCAGCAGCAAAATATGGAAGAAGAGTTCTATAAATTCAAATGTTTTCCTGTGTCTCTCCCAATAAAATTTACAACCCAAAATTTCATAGACAAATTCTAGTACAGCAATGTTTGCTATTGACTATGCTTCCTGGACCTAGGGAAAAATTCACAAAATAAAATTAAAGGAAATCTACAACACAGCCAAAATTCCCACTGATTGAAGATATCTCCTTCCAGAAACAACTCAAGAACAACAAATTGAAGCTCTTAAAAGACCAAGTTTTAACACCTGCCAAGAGTCTCGGGTTTAAACTTATAGCTATTTCTGTATTCTTATATTTCCAAAATCTTGACTCTGTTCCTCCCTAACGACTCTATTGTTATATTTTATTTTATTTTATTCAAATCCCTTCCTAACTCCTCACCAGAAGTTCCTGACTCACTTACTTGCCTTTGGTAAATCTATGAAGTGCTGAATTATTCAGCTTGTAGAAATGTTTTTTTTTCTGCTACCATGAGAATCACACAAATACATGAGGACTACCACCTTTCCTTATTTGCTTCATTTTTACCCTAAACTGGCTATGACATCATTTGAGAAGTTACTTATTCTCATAAAAAGAAAACATATTTAAACACAAAAGTCCAGTTGCTAAAAATCAGTATTTCTTGACAAAATCCTTTAGGCATGGGCATAAAATTTCCCTGACAGCATGAGCAGGCTTATATACAACATTAAAATAAGAGTTCCAACATCCTGCTCAATTTTAAACTCCTACTGTTGTCACTTGACTTCTATTGATCTCTATTTGAGAATTCTTATTCTATATCTACATTTAAGAAAATTCTCTGTAAATTAATTATAAGTAGTCTAAAACTTCATGTTTTTAATAAATTTTTGTCAAAAGTGTATTTTTGGCTCAAATTTACTACTTAAAAAATTAATAAATGGCAAATATAGTACCTCTTCACCAGATATTTCTAAGACCTAAAAATTTCTAGTTAGTAAATATTTTCAGCAGAGGCTCACAGTACTTTCCAAAAAGATCAAAATAACTTACTTGAAACTATTTTTAGGACCATTTTTCCTACGTACATGAAAGTTTAACAATGCAAAACAGTAGCATTTAGCAATATGACCAATTTGATAGCTCCCTTCTCTGTGCGCTTACATGGTATTACACAACGGTTAAGACTGCAATAGCTGGATTGAAGTTATTATTTTTCTTCAGTTTTTACTCCTATCTCTGATAATTGTTCCTTCTTTCTCTTCTCCTTTCCTCAAGCAGACGTTTGAAATAGAATTATTTCGCTGTTGATGAACACCTCTAGGAAACACCACTCTCTCCATGGAGTGAAGTTGCTTTTAACTGTTCATAGGTTGTATTCATGATGTTTTAAAGCCCCTCACAGAACTCCTGATACCACTGATAGAGAGCACAGCCAGAAAAGGGTAATCCACACAAGAATCAGAATTTTTAGCATAACCCTAGCAGTTTAGTATGTGTACCCAAAATACTAGGAAAATAAACTAGATTGCCTCTCCTGTCGGGACAAGCGAGAAAGCCATACAAGTGTTGTTTACTTAGAACTTCTTATCTACCATTAACCTATTTTATAAAACAATTAATTATGATGACAGATTATGTTATATAAGACTACATTTCCCTTTAATATATTATATGGTTCTATGAAAATAAAAGTTATTTTTGGCTTATCTGTTTCCTAGCATGTGATATTCATGTATCCATAGAGAGTTTTGATATTTTTCAAGGAATAAGCAACTCCTAATAATACTCTAATTTTTAACACTTAGCTAGAAATATCTTTCTTTTCATAAATCAAAAAAAATTGAGATCAACAGTACTATCATTCAGGAATTCCACTAAGGAGATACAGAATAAAAGGTGAGTAAGTTGCTGCTAGTTACTATTCAACCAGTGACGTTCTTTTCGTTTTACTAAAAAATTATAGCTAGTACTTAAATTCACAATTCAGTATGGAAAATCAGCTCAACATGGAAAATATAACTAATAAAAGAGTTGCTTACCTTGAACTTCAGCTTTCCTTACAATCTTGATTTCTTTTTGTTTGCTTTGATATCTAGTGGCTCCAGGAAGCAGCAGAGTGAGAATTGCCTGTGTCCCTGCAAATGTCCAGAGCAAAGAGGTTAGGCTGTGATATATTAGTCTCTCTAATCTCTTCATATCCTCCCTGGCACAACTGAGTATTTTGTGTAGCCCTTAATACTGAACACAGACTGCAAAATCAGTGATTTCCACTCATCATAGCAGGAGAGTAATTCAATTCCACATACTGTTTTATAACATAACCATCTTATATAAGGTTTAGCTTATCCAAGATATTTTTATTTAGAAGCACATTACTTTCAGGCGGGAATATATCAGTGTTATACCTAACTTCATTATACACTTTTTTCAAATATTTCTTTTTAATTAAGCAAACTGTCAGTAATAGAATTTATTAAATTATAGGCAGCAGTGAACAAAAAGGATACAAAGCACAGCCAGTTCTGATCCAAAACCCTTCTGCCATGTGCCCTACTCTCACACACACAAACCCAACTTTGGACAGCTGCCAGTTCACACTTCTCCTGTCTGAGCTGGGGTCTTATAATTGATAACCACCATTCTTCAAGCAAACTAATTGGCAAGGTGGGATTTCTCATTTAATTAGCAACATATTTGGGCAGACTGTTTTTTATTAGTGTCATAGTTTTTTAAAAAAAAGTTTCAATGGCTATTCAACTAGTGAAATCTGTTTGTTTTCTTCACAATAACTTCCCTAAATTACTTGCTAATTTCTGCAAATTCTTAAATGTATAGAAGGGGCAAAATTTTTAATATTCAGAGTAATATTTCTTACCCATTTCATTTTCTCCCCTTAATTCTCAGTTAGTAGAATTGAAGAGAACAAACCCAAAGCATAACTGGAATGAGCTGACCTAGCACGATTTCTGCCAGTAGACCAAAGCAGATTACATCACACGAGGATTATAGATTAAGATTACTTTGCTGATTCTGTGAATGTCTATGAAGAGCTCAGATTTTTTTCTTTACTGTAACTTTAACATTTGTGTGGGCTCATTCAGTGTTTCTTCGCATGTGTAGTTTTGTCTGTGCATTTGCTACGTCATGTTTTAAGTGGAATAAAAATTAGCATGGCAGCGTTTTACTTCTGCCAGCTGCCCTCATGCACATCCATAGCAGACATGACCTGTTCTAGATGGGTCTTAAGAAGCTCCTATACACAGAAAAACAGACAGTGCTGGAATGAAAGTCCCCAAGATTCAAATGAGGTATCTTCTGTTTCCACTGTGACACAAACCTGCCCACATGACCAGTCCCTAATCCTTTAGAGACAGCTATCCTATTTCTGAAATACCTTTAGTCTCACCCTGCTTTCTACTATGGTTCTACATACCCATACCTGTAGAAAATAAAAGCTTACACTGCAGACATGTGCAAGTATACTACCATTAATATATTAAAAATCCCATTTAAATATTGTAAAAAATCCTATAAAAAATTTGTAGTGTTTACCCTGATCTCATAATCACATGCTTGAAGCTTATTGTAGACCCCTACAATGTTAGACTACATATTACAATGCTGGATTTCTACTTTTGGTTTGCTTTATCTCCTGTAGTGACCTGTGTATTCCACAGTCCTATGCAAAATTAATTATGCTAAAATTTATGTATATGGGGCAAGGGAAATGTCCTTACTCTCTGCAAGCAGCAGGTCTTCCAAATCATGACACTGCATTCATTATCAATGTCATGTTTTAACACAGTTAAGCAGCTGTGTAATAGTTTGAAGAAAGTTTCTTATAGTCCATCATTATTCACGCCAGGTAACTGAGTAGTTGTCTCCACTGACTGAAGCTCTCCATTGTGGACTGGAAAGCTGAAACTGCAGGTGACATGTTTTCACCTCAACAGTCTGCTGGCCAGTTTCTGAGGTTTTTATGTTGAAACTAGTAACTTTGAATTGGTTTCCAGGGTCTGCTGATTGCCTGTCACTGGAGTTTGTATAAGGGGGTTTATGCATTTTCCTTGACTGAGGTCTGGATCAATAGTAGGGTTCAGTGTGAGGGAACTGCCACCTTGACACGTTCTGATTTGCTGTGGTAGCAATCGAGTCTGTCACTCTTAGTAGAGTCAAAGCAATTTTCTTTTCATGCAATGGCTGTAAGAGGTCTCTAAGACAAGTAGGAAAAGAAACTGCCAAATTACAAAATCAAGACCTGAAAAATTAAGTTTCTGTTTTTAGCTCGGAACTTTTGTTTAAAAATTTCAATTCCCATGTGATTCTATTGTACTTGAACAGTAGAAAGGTGCCATGCAGAAATGTTAATTTTGCAAACGCAAAATATCCGGTATCTTCAAACTTCAGAAGACTTTGTGCTAGCAAAAGTATTTCAGAATCACCATATAGTCTGTGTAATTTTGTCCTAAAACTTAAACTTCAAAATTAATATATCTGCTCATTAAAATATGGAAAAAAGCATTAAAAATATGGGAAAAAAAGGACTAAACAGAAAATGCTGAATTCTGTTACTATGAAACTTACTGTGACATAGAGTACATCATATTCAGAGCTGTATCCTCACTTTTTAGACTATTTCCATGAGTTCTAAAAGGCCAGTTTCTTCTCTCACATCTTATAGATCCTTATTTTCCTTTAAAAATATAAATATAAATAATATTTTTAAAAGTAATTGCTTAGTTTATTTTCAATGCCATACACACACATATATACATATGCGTATATATATAAAATTAAACATTTCAGATCTAATATCAATGATGAAAGCAAACAGGAAGATCTGTCAAGTTTCTGGTGTCTGAATACAAGTTTTCTGTTTTCATAGAAATATGAGCAGAAATTCTCTGTAGGCAAATGTTGTTCCACATTATCTCGGTGTTTGTCTTAACCTTTCTGCAAAGTAATGTCTCTGTATACAGGTGGAGAGGGAATACAAGGTTAGAGGCAACTGCAACTTCTTTACCTCAGCATTTAAAACAATTCTTTCCAATCCAAGCTAAGTATTGCTTCACCTTCTCAAGAAAGAGTGATTACTCTATCCTTACACTTGAAGCAAAGAAAATCTCAATAGCCACCTTCATTTCCATCTCCTGAATGTTCCCTCATATGACTGTACTAGAGTGATTTTACATGGTAGTGGGTTTTTTTCCTGAAAAGTTTGGGGTCATTTGGCAGAAACAGCTTCCTAGAATAACTTTCACTGTTTAAGGTTAGCTTTAGTTTAAGGTGATAAAATTGTTATATTACTTCTGCAGAAAACCACAGAAAACAGATACCAGGTCTCTTTTGCAGACCTCTGAGGAACAGAAGCTGTTGTTTCTTTTAGGTATATGCATAAAAACAAAGGCCTCTTTCCACTAACAAGTACCTCTCCTGAACAATACTTCTTCTACGTGATGTTCCAAATAGCATATTTTAAAAAATAGTATTCATTGATAATCTCTTCCAAAGATACCTCAGTTAAGAATATAGCTTAACATTTAAAGTGTGGTATCTCCTTGCCAACATATGAAGGAATAAAGCTGGTTGAAACATTTTGATAATCAGAACACGTGAAATAAAATTTCACACCTCAACCACCTTAATGTCTTTTAAGTGTCATATATTTTTAATCTAAATACCAATTTTCCATTTTTATTCTTGATTCAGCAAGACTGACTAACATACATCCATTGAAGCTATAAAAGAGAGAATGAAAATATTATCCTGTTGAAATTAGTATTTTTTCATCATTAACTTGTGAGCGTGCAGTATTTTTCATATTGCCTCCTCTTTTTAATCTTCCTTCTGCTTATTTAGGGTAGGAAGTATGTAATTATATAAGCATAATATACATATGATTAATCTAAATTTTGAAGAACTTTTGGGGAAAAAAGAAGGTATTGTAGTTCATACCTTTCTAATTGGTTATTTCTGTATTTTAAGCATCCATTCAGCCTACAGACATGATTTCTGAAAATAATTCAGAATTATAGAGACATTAGTATTTATCTTTCAACATCCATCTGTAGTTTTATTCTTATAATATGTCTCAATGCTTGAACTTAAAAACCAGAAAAATGCCAATAGATATCACTGCAAATTTGAATGGTGCATACCCTGTATCACCAAATGCTTCCTAATTAATGGCAAAAATAGCAAACACAGACGCTGTATGTACTAGGAAAATAAGGCTGATTAAACACATTCATTTCTCACGCACTGATCCTCTTAACAGTTAATTGGACTGACATCTTCCCCGAAGAGACACACCAGCAGGTGGCTTTTGAATTTGATAGAAGTCTACAACTGCAAATCATTGATCAGTGAAAGATCCCACTGACTCCCTTTAGTCCTGTTTCAAGACTGAACACGATCATGATTTGTGAGCCCTGGTACAGAGCCCAGCAGCCATGGACTATCCCCATGCACTCAGTCCGTGGAAGGAGGTATAATTTATAGAGTGATAAAACATCAGATAATCTGGTACAGAAGAAACTAATACTTTTTCCTCCACAGAACAGAGGGAGCTGTTCAGCAACCTTATAACCCCAGCCCTAAATGAAATCACACAGTTTGTAGGAATTAGTTATGAGGTAACTTCCACCATAGATTCCAACACATTGATGCCATGGGACTGCATCAGAAGAAATGAAGCTCAAATTGTGAAGCACATTTATGCTCAGCCACAATCCTATTTCCTGCCCTCGAGCTTGAAGGTGGAACTTTGCCTTTTATATCTATTATAAATCATGCTTCTTTCCATTGCCTGCAAGCTTGCTAGACATTTCCAGAGGCATAAACAGAAGCAAGCCAAAACAACTGCTTATGCAGTTAGTACAAATGCTTTTCCTTTCTCCAAACATTTTAACTCCTCATTAACAAATTCTTTTAAAAGATCCATTCTCTCTTCCCAAAAGTAAGAACATATTTATGACTTATTGTAATATAGCTTTGATGGAAGTTTTCTTATAGTGGAAAAATTTTCTGCAAATGCAGTTTATTACCTTGCTCCTAATACTTTAGGCAAGTTCTTTTACCTGTGACAAATTCAATATGCCTTCTGTAAAAGTACACACTGCGTTAATCTCAGTCAGGATTGGCTCCATTTCTTGCACAGCTCACCTATTTATACTATACTATTAGAACCAGAAAATTAAAGGTTTTGTTTGCCCCAAACTATGGTAAAATATACTGGATATTCCTAGACATGATTCAGAGATTTTTCTGGCAAGTTCTGGAGAAAATATATTACTTTTTTCAGCTGTGGAGATAGAATGTTCCCAAACTCATTACTGTTGATTGTCTTGTAGTTATAACTGACAAGAAAAGTATTGCTATTTCTAGGGCTGTGTGGTCATCTGTGAGAACAGCAGATTCAGTTCCTTAACAGTGATGAGGGAAATAATGACAAACATTAAAAAAAAGAGTCCCTTAGAGCTCTACCCTTTAGAAAAGAGCATAGATTTGACTGGGTCTCGAGTTCACTGTATTCAGAAGATATTTTTGTCTGCTTGATTGTTTTTACATCCCTTTCTGTATACACTTTGCCATGTTTTTCAACCTTTCCTCCAGCTGAACTGTAATTACTGGAAATATTGCTTATAGTTACACAGCTTTCTAAAAAGGACACCAAATGTACTACTGTTTTTGTAAGAACATCAATCTACTGTATAATGAACACAGTTAGTGTGGAAGAGGGAAAATGAAGTCTTAAGGGACCATCAGGAAGAGAAAAAAGTATCTTAAAAGCAGATTTAAGTTGCCTTTTCCAAACTCCACTCAAAGGTCACAGATATTTAACTTAAATAATCTAATGATACAAGTGTAAAATGCAGACAGAAGGAAAATTTCATAAAGAAAAAGACCTTTATTTTTTTTTTTTTTACTCTAATAAAGAGTTTTTCTTGTAGGTACTTTACAGCTGTAATTAATTATTTACCTAGTCCTTTACAGTGCAGGGCAAACAGCCCTTGCAATTTTCATTATCTAAAGAAATTACTGAGATTACAGTCACCTTGTGCCAAGGCTTCTCCTTCTCTGCTGTTGTGCTGCTTTTCCCTTGAGCTGTGTTCCATTGCAGGGCACAGAAGTGCAAACTGCTGACAGAGGTCACGACAGCTGCATTAGACAGAGAGTCCGTGCAGAAGCTTTCATTGCAACACAACTGCTCACATAAATATTTCTTTATTTAGTTTAACAGAGTTGAGGTATTGCATACAGTAAAAGGACAGTTATGCAGTTTCTTGAGGAAACTTTCTACATGCTACTGTTGCTTATGCACAGGCAGACAAATGTCTTAAGTATTCAGAGAAAAGTCCATAAGCACACAAATGTCAGCATCAGTGAAAGAAACCAATTTTAGTATGGTAGATAAAGTAAATTTTACACAACTCACAGCCCAAACAACAATTTATACCATCTTAAAAAAATCTGATATGGGAGTTGACTTCCTACTTGTGTTCCTATTCTTTATGGTATTTCACAGAACAAGAATGACATCCAACACTGTTCTTACTGTTGAGAAGTTAGTTAAAATATGATTTGTAATAATTTTGATAATACAAGCTGAGGAGGGAGGGAGGAAAAGGCCAGGTCTTGAGAAGGAGATGAAAAATTTATTTTGAGACTTTTGCACAGAGAAAATGGTGTGGTATGCAAAGAGCAGAAGTCAAAGCCAGCAAATTACATGATTCTGGTTGAAATGAGTTGCCTTTGGGTTGAAAACATTGCTTTTGCTTTTTGGTCTGCAATGTACCTTTCAAGTCTAGTTTCCATGTGTATAGTATTGCAGAACAAAAGTTGCAATGGTAATGATTTATTGCTTCTAGTAAGAAGCAGTCAAACGTTCATAAAAGGCCAGAATGAAGCTAAACTTAATGCTAACGCCTCAGCAGCACAAGACATAATTTTTGAGAAAGGTTTGAGGTTTTGTCTTTTGTTTGCCTTTTTCCTTTCCTTTTTCTTTTCCAGTGAAGCAAATGGCTATGACTAGGTATTTTATCCATAAATTACCAGAGGCCACATCTTCTACGCTATATGAGCACCTGTACATGTCAGTAGGCAAGAATTACATTTTCTACGATGCAGCAAGTTAGATGCCTAACAACTAGTGATTTCAGCTTGCTTCTCAGGCTAGCCCCTAGAGAGTAGGGGGAAAAAGGAGTGTGTGGAAAGGGGAAAGGATGGGAATGTATCAAAGATTTTTCTTTAAACCTGGGATTAAAAAGAGACAATGACCACCAGTGTAAAGGACACAGAAAGATATTGTAGTTGTCACATTTTAGGTTACTAACTGGAGACCTTTCTTGCAGGTCATTAGTTTTTACCACTCTGTACACAAAACTGCACATGCATTTCCTTTTACATTTCTCCCGTGAATTTCACTGTCAAGAGGAGAGAAAGCAAGGTAACACTCCAAGTTTGCCTTTCATCTATCAAATTACTCTACCATTCTAGAACCTTTTTGCTCCTATAGATGTGCATACTGAAAAAAAAAGGAGCTGTTTATCTTGATATATTGATGTAAAAGTATATGAGAAAGAATGAGTTTACCAGTCTAGATTAACCTAAATTTTCTACTGATAAGAGACTGAATTTTTCTTTTCCTGAGAGGCTGGGTGCATTTTACCTATCTGAGTATCAGTGAAACATCTGAGATAGTGCCACACTGGTGAAAATTGGAGAAGATCAACATATTTGGTTTTGTGGAGAACTGGAAAGCAAGAAATATGGAAAAGCACAGTGAAGAATAGAACAGGCTTGAGGAAGGCTTACAAGTAGATCTTTTTGAGAACTGGTCATGAGGTTAATCTTTTTAATATGCTATCTGATGTCCTTGGCACAAAGTGGAAGAGTGGGTTAATGAGATTCTCTGATTAAAAAGAATTGGAGTCATCATCTGTACAGAAAAGAATTGAAAATTGTCTTCCATATAGGAAAAATTGGATGACCTTGAGGATGGTAATAATAGAAATGAAGTGAAATTCAATAGCTTGTGAACTTAAGGCTAAACAACAGGAATTGATGCCACAATGCAGAGGGTGAGTCTGAAATAGGAGAGGAAAAGAACATGGGTAAATATATCTGTTACAGGATGACTAGAAATCATTGATGCGAGAAAGTTCTGAAAAACAGCAAAGATAATTGGAAACTGTTTCAGACTTTATATTTTCAGCA
Source organism: Notiomystis cincta (assembly GCA_013398075.1). NCBI lineage: Eukaryota > Metazoa > Chordata > Aves > Passeriformes > Notiomystidae > Notiomystis > Notiomystis cincta. The sequence continues at coordinate 37,139 of VZRX01003975.1, read as the reverse complement.
AAGCAAGAAATTTTTTAATGTCACTGTGAAAGACCTTAAGGTCTTACTCCCATCTGCAATACTGTTATATCAAGCATGGCAATTCTGGTTCAAGAGGAATAACTTGAAGTAAAACAGATAAAAAATTCAACCAAGAGTACCGCAAAGCCTGTTTTAGGAGTTAGTATTAAATGAGTGTAGCTCTTTAAACCCTGGTAAAATGGAGGCTGAAAAAGAAATGTGATTGTATACCCTTGCATTAGACAAACAAGCACACTGAAGGCAAGAATCTATAGGACAATTTTGACACAGGAGCAAATGATGTGCAGTCTTTCAGGTCACAAGCCTTGCCAGCAAAACTGCTCCAGCATGAGCCCCTTTCTTCAGGAGTCCACAGGCCCTGCCAGGAGCTTGCTCCAGTTTGAGCTTCCCCCAGGGTCACAGCCTCCTTGGCCCTCCATCTGCTCCCATGTGGGGTCCTCCATGGGCTGCAGGGTCAAAGCTGTCCCGCCATGGTCTTCCTCACAGGCTGCAGGGGAACCTCTCTGGTGCTGGAGCACCTCCTGCCCTTCCTTCTGCTGGCTCTTGTGTCTGCAGGGCTGCTTCTCACATATTCTCTCTTCTCTCTCCAGCTGCAATTTCTGCTGCACAGTAACCTTTCCCCTCTACCACAGATGGGCCCAGCCTTGGCCAGCAGCAGCTCTAATTTGGAACTGGGTGGCTCCGGCTCTGTCGGACATGGAGGAAGCAGCTTCTCACAGAAGCCCCCCCTGTAACTCCTGTCTGCCAAAAACTTGCCATGCACAACAAACACAGACCTAATATCAATATATTTATGTTCAAATGCTGAGATCTAATGCTTATGAAGCATTAACATGAACATTTTTTTACCTGAATAGACAACATTTAAAGGTTGATAAATTTCCATGGAAATATCCATAGCATGAATTTCTGCTTGAACAGAACAACTGTTTATGTCATGGCACTCAAAGTAGGTATGCTACACCTTAAATTGTTTCAAGACTGACCAGCCAGCTTCAGAGAAAGCTTTCATTATGTACATGATAAGGAGGATATCAAACAGCAAGATATGCAGCACTTTCCAATTTGCACAGGAATAACTACTATCTAGGAGGTACATTTAATCATCTGTGACAAACAGTACATTTTGCATTAATAATTAAACTGACATTTAAGTATTCACAGTTAGCTTTTAAGTTAATATTTTCTGAGACCTATACATGCATCTCTGTTGTAATTATAGCACATTTACTTCATTTAATTGATGCTTTTAATCTAAAAGGTTATGTTTTAAAACACTTTCCCCTAAAACACATACTACGAATGAATTATTGGCAAGACAGCAAGACTGTTCTGAGGACCATAAATCAACAGAACATTAGAGATACTGGGCACTGATATTTATTTTAAGACAAAGTAGCAAAAAATTTACCTTTGATCATTTGTCTAAGCATTCTAATAAGTGATCTGTTTTCAAAAGTTACATGAGTGGAGGGACTGCAGACAACTATTAAGGAAAATCAGCATTTTGAAGAAAAATTTTTAATTTGCCAAGCATTTATTTCACTCAAATAGAATTGGACCAAACTGTAATCAAACCGAGTGTAAAAACATTTCAATGATATTTCAATATGAGGCATAAAAGGTTGATTTTCATCATGCTTTTTATAAGTTCTGTTCAAATTCAGTGGGATATAATTCCCAAACCAATCCAGTTGAAAATCAGTTTTGGAAATGTAACAATAAATGGTAACTCACAGAAGCACAGTCTAAGGTTGGAAGTGACCTCTGGCATCATTTAGTCCAATCTCTGCTGTCACAAAGTCAACTAGAGCTGACCAGGACCATATCAGCTGGTTAATATCTCCAAGGCAGGAATCTTCACAACTCCTCAAGGCAACTTGTTCCAGTCTTTGGTCACCCTTACACTAAAAAATTGTTTCCTGATGTTCAGACAGAGCCTTCAGCATCTCTGTGCCCACTGCCTCTTGTCCTGTCCCTGGGCACCAGTGAAAGGAGTCTGGCTCCATCTTCTTTGTACTCTCCCTTCAGGCATTTCTGTACATTAGCAAGGTCTCCCTGAGCCTTTTGTTCTGAACAATTCCAGCTCACTCAGCTTTTCTCATAGAAGTAATGTTCTTAACCATATTTGTGACCCTTCACTGAACTTTGTCCAACATGTCCCTGTGTCTCTGGTACTGGGGAGCCCAGAAGTGGACACAGGACTCCAGCTGTGACCTCACTAGTGATGAATAAAGGGGAAGGATCACCCGCCTTAACTTGGGGACAACTCTTCATTAGACACTTTTTCTGCAAGGGTATCTGCTGGTTTATGTTCAACTGGCCCCCAGATCCATTATCTTCCAAGCTGTCCCCTCTGATTGGCCCCAGCAAGCACTAGTGCCTAATAGGGTTGTTCTTCCCCAGGTGTAGAACTTTGCCCTTCCCCTTGTTGAACTGCATGACTGATTCTGCTACTGCACCTGGGTTGTGTGTAGGGTAGATTATATATGAGAGCAATTAAGGGTAAAGGTATGACCATGTCTCTCTGATCAGACCTAGGGACAAACTCCATTTCCTCTGCTAGAATAAATAATAGGATACTTATATTGCCAGCAATGAAATTAAGAGTTTCAAAATCAGATATTATATTAATAAACAGAGAACGATTATAGAGATTAGAAAGCTCTTTCTCATGCAGAGGAAGAGGTAGATGAATCTCACTCCCCACTATGCTTAGGTGAATTTGTACCTTCAATTCAGCAGCAAGATTGTTTATTTACCCTTGGGCAATTTTAACATTTTACAATTAAGATGAATATTTACTGGATCAGATAATAAAATGTGAATTTAAAAAGTAATTCTCTTTTGTCTGTCTAAACTTTACTATCCTCTAAATGATAGTAATACAACACATTTTTTTCTCTACACGGATCTCTCAGTTCTCATAAGAAGCCTTTCCTGTTGCTTACCAGCCTAGCAGATCTATAAACTTTTCACTTTTAAAGACATCCTGGGTGTTTCCATCTTCTTCACTAGTTTCAGCAATAAGGGGATACTGAAGTACAAAATGCCTTAGTAGATGTTTAATTAAGATTTTAAGAAGAGCAAAAAGCTTTATGAAAGCAACAGAAAAATAAAAAGAACTGTTTTTCAAAGAGTATTGAGCACTATTATGTTATTATAACAAAACAAAACATTTAGAACAATTAAGTTATAACATTGTGCTAAGTAAAATGTTGATTATTTTTCTGAAAAGAGGTCAGATATTTAAATGGGAACTTGAATGTACAGGTAGAAAGATTTTGACTACTAAGTTTTAGAAAGAAAATTGAAGAAAATGAGCAAACATTCTATATTTAACTGTGCTGTCAAAGCCAGACACTCAAAGAATCACAGTCCAGGCACAGCAAGTCATGAGATTCTTGGAAAAAAAAAAAGGGGGGACTCATGAACTCATTAATTTTAAGACATCTTATAGTTGAATTATTTTATTTCCCATCTGATATGAATGTGTAAGAATTATGATCTTGGGTTTTCTCCACAACCTGAAGGGCAAAGGACTAGATAAAATATTGAGAGCTGATAGCATTATGAATCTCTTTACATGCAATATTTTATTTAAAACCTTAGTTCCCATGAACAGGCTAAGAATTTGATCAAAAAAATTTCTCCCAAGGTATGGAAATTCAAATGAAATATTGAAAAACATGAGAATCAAGATCAAATAGTAATAGACAACACTAATTAAAAAAAAACAAACTTGACTTTCTTTTTGCACCATACCAGTATCAGAGTATTTAAAAATTCTACTGAAATATTGTGAAAAATTTGGAGGGAAATCTTTTTTTGCTATTTATGCCACGTGAAAACAAGGGGCTTTTTCTGGAGAAATGAAACTGTTTTCAGGCAATTTGACAGATAGCTTATAGGCAGTTTTTATTGTCCTTCAGTGGGCTTTGAACAAAAGGTGCAAAGCTTCTTCTTGGAAAAGTGCAATATTCAAAAAGAGTCTGTGAAAACTCTGCTAAAGAAAAATCAAACAACCAGACTCTTTTATTATGCTCTTAACATCTTCTAATTTTTTTTTTCTGAATAACCTAGTTATTAAAGGCTCTAAACTCCTTTCTGGAAATAAAAATCAGTGTGCAACACACCTGGAGTCAAATATGACTTTTTTAGTCTTCTCTGGGAAGAGGAAAGTCCATTCTCAGTGGAACATTTTTCTGTTCCTTCTCTGTGAGGATTTCATTTTAATAATTAAATAAAATTGCAGTGGAGATAATTTATTTATTGAATATCATAATTCGTTGCAAACAAGATACATCTGACATTAAAAAACAAAAAATAAGCAAAATTCTAGTATGTGGAAGTCAAATGGTCTTTTCTTACTAATTGTGATGGTAATTGCATCTTTTTGCTACATGGTTGTTCAGAATGACCTCTGTGTACACAAGTGCCAAAGAAACTGGTTTACATGCAGATCATTGACAAGCAAAGGAAATTGCTATAAACTCAAGAGGTATTTTTCAGCTATCCTAGAGGGGAGTCTGTGGACACTGCTTGTCTCTTCTGAAATTGTTGCCAGTAAATTTATTACTCTGAAAAGCAAATGTGCTCTCCTCAAGTCATAGGTTGTCCTTTCACTATCTGTTTTTTGGCAGAAACGCTCATAAATAAAGGACTAGGCTTCACACACTATGGGAGTCAGGCACCTTTCTGACTTCTACAGATGAATTAGAAATACACAAGACCTGAGATTTTAGAACTGTTTGAATTTAGACATTTTGATGACTTATTTGCTAGCATACAATTATTTAGATTTTTTTTCTTTAGGAGAAATAGCAATATAAAAGTGCATTATTACCTAAATCAGCTTTAAATACTAGTCAAGCTTAAAGTGAAAATAAGAGCTTTTATTTTAGCAAAGTTATGTCAACTTCTTTATTGCTCTTGCCCAACTGGGAAGTGTGTTACAGAAGAAAACTATAATTTAAAAAATATGCCCTGACTAAGTATCCAGCATCTTGGTTTAGATGATATTTATGATTTCTTGAAGTTTACTATAAGTTGTAGAAGCCAAGATAATTACCTAGGTTCACCCTACTGCCAGACAATGCCTTTCAGAAACAAAGGTCAGGTTTCAAGGTTAGAGGATCTCCCATCTCCTCTGATGAGACTGCCCATGGCTTGCACTGAGTCTGGGCTGCCTCTGTTCCAAATCTGTTTTCCTTTTCTCTCCCATGTTTTTACTCCTCATCTGAGGAGGTGCTGTCATACCACACAGATGCGGACACTTCTGTTCATCTTTGCTAAATCTCTCCATTTACAAGTTCAAGTTGTTCTTTGCTCAGAATATCCTCCTAGATTAAATGGTTTTCCAGCTAGTCCTGATTTTTGCTATATTTTAAATATATGTTATTAAAAAAGCAGTCACTCCACCTTTCATTTTATCAAATTTGCAATCTCTGGTGAGCTCACCATAGAAACCACACCTAATTAGATTAATTTTCAAGGTATAAAGGAGGGGAAATGTCAGAAGACATGGAAAGCTAAGAATGGCATAAAAAAAATCCCATCTGTAGTTCCTTTAACTACAGATTACCCACTACTGGATAGCTGTGAGGGATTTTATTTAGGAGAGGCTACCAGTCAGCTGAAAAAAAGGTAAAAGAAATGAGACACAGCGAGAAGATGAAAAGGATACAAACCAAAGCTGATTTGTAGAGTCTAAATAAGGAGGAAAAGTGACTTTGCAGTAAACCACATGTGGCAGGAGCTGTTCAATCATTGCTGCAGGAAGTTTTCAGAATGGTGAAGTTGCTTTACTATTCAGGTTTGGGCTATAAATATAGTGCTTTTCTTGGTTGTTTTTGTTGGACTTTTTTTTGTTTGTTTTATTTTTTTATTTTTCTTTAAGTTTGGCTTTGTTGGTCATTTGTTTATTTGTTTGAGGGTCTGTTTATTTGGTTTTGTTGGCTTTTTTTTGTTGTGTTGGTTTTGGTTTTTTTCCCTGGAATCATCATCTGGGAGTAACATGAAGGGAAAGACAAAGTACCATCTGTCACCTGGTTTCTATAATTCCATGAACAGTAGAGTCAATTTTCCCTATTTTCCATATAATGACTTATGTTATTTCTTACATAATAATTTTAAAACTTAAATTAGATATTCATAATATGGCAAATGTATCGATACACAACATTGCAAAACTTAAGAGTTAAGTAATTTGTGCTAAGTAGGACTCTGTACTTATCAATTTTAAAGTGCTTTTACAATATTAGAAAATTAATTAGTCGTTTCTCCCTTGAAAATATTGAGTTAATACTGCCAGGAATTATGAACCTTTAAGAAAATTAGAGGATATTTGTAAGTACATAGTGCTAATTTAGAACATCTACTGATGAAGCCTCTCAAAGGCTTTATGAGCACCACTACATTTTGATCTCAGAATCCTTCCAGATTACAGAAACATAATTATTCCTGATTTAAAACAAATTAAAACAAAGAGATTAATTGACAGACCAAAATCTCAGGCTAGCATGGGGAAATTTAGGTCTCTTTTTTCTCTCTCTTCTTTGTCTTGGCACTTGACTGTCTTAAAAGTGTGTGGTTCCCACATTCACATTTCTTATCTGGCCAAAAAAAAAAAAATTAAATGCTCCCAATTAGTGACAACGAATGATCTAAGAAATTTCTAAATTGCCCATCAGTAGAATATAACAGCTTCACAGAAAATGAGACTTGCATAGCTAGGAAAATAAATGAGCTTTACAGTTTTCATCTCTTCTTCCTACTATGCTCATAAGTGTCTTGATTTCAGATTTTGTTTTCAGTAATTTTAATCTACATGACAAAACAGACATCAGAGCATAAGAACAGAAAGAATCCTGATATTGCTACCAATCTTCATCTGATTTATTCTCCCAGCCATGGGTAATTGTGATAGCTGTTCCCATTAGAAATATTCTGAAAGATAGTGAATGATTATTTATAATATTGTATATTTAATGCCTTAGCTGATGGTTTGATGTGTAAACCTGTGTTCTTAAAAATTTGCTGAACTCTAGAACTGTTGGAACCAGAGTAGTTGCATGGAAAATTAAAGATTGTTTGGCAACTGATTCTGGAATCAAGAAAAATAATAAATTAATAAAAATTTAAATGCAAAGCAAATATTATCTTTTATAAATTATTACCAGTTCTAATTAGGATTAAAATGTTTTTTGCAAACTCACTGTGTTTTAGATTGAGATGTTACAGCTTTTGGACATTCTAATGTATTTTAGCAGCAGTTTTTAAATTCTTGCTTGGCTTTATTCATATATAGTCATACACAATCCACCTTTTGCACTTACTCAGCACTTTTTGAGAATTATACACTTTGAAATTTTGTTTAAAATATTTTAAATTATATTTCTTTGAAGAAATATCCCTTTAATTGCACCAGATACTCCTGCTTTTATGTAATGGTGTAAGTATTCACAGGAAGATGTATGTGTTCACACCAGTGGATCCTTAGTTCACTTTTGTAAATAAGATAATTTGGAGCTACAGAATCTCAAGCTTGTTGTGGGGTGACAAAGGCCTGACTGGGTATTTTTTTTTACTGACTGTCTATGGTTCAATTGTTGTCTTTTCTTTCCAATTTGTATTTAATCAGAAATGTTTTGTTCCTGGTAGCTTCCCACTGGAGGAGCCGAAGAGCGGGAACTCAATTATTCAAAAGTCTTCAGATCCCTAAGGACTAGAACCTGAATGCAGATGTCAAGATTTGTTGACCCAGATCTTCTAGTTCTGGATAAGAAGAGGTCAGGAAGACTTTATTCAAACAAATCAAGTTTTCTACATGGTATCTCAAAGATTTGCACGCTTAGATGTACACACAAGAGTAACAAAAAATAACACACTGAACTTTCTTTTAAAGGAGAAGAGATCCTTGACTGCACAAGAAAATATCATGGCTATTGGTTTTAATCCATGTTAGTATAATTTATTAATTAATCCAGGTAGTACAGGCAATATTTCCCACACTTTTTGATACCTGAGACACATGATTTTCTTTGTTAAAATGGATGGCACGAGACAGATCTCCCTGAGCAGCCCTGCTTCTGCCCAGTACAGCTATGACCAGCTGCTGGAGCTGTCACGCATGATATTCCACTCCCCAGGCTCCCTCACTCTTTCCAGGCTATTTAGACTGGTTTCAGGGCACAATGCACTGGCCATCACACTACACCTGTAGCGAATTTTTACCATAAGGCATCAGAAATATAAATAGGAAAACAAATTCATAAAGACTGTAATCTTTTATTTTATTCACAAAGGCAGAGAGAAATACTCTCCGTATTGATGAGGAAAGAAACATATCTTTTGACCTGTATTCTCAACTTCAGTGAGTTTTCTTATACAAATTGAGAAAAAAAAAATATAGCTCAGGTCTTAGAGGCTCTGAAGTTCAAAAACATTCACCATGTTTTTTCATATCTTTGGAATTTCAAGTCTCAGGTAGGAAAACCACCATATCCAGTCCTGTCAATGTATTATAAACAAAGAATATCTATGTATTTACATCATGCAGATTATTTGGTAGGGTCTTTTGTATGTGTGTTTTGGTGGGGATTTTTTAAGGGGAAAATTCTTTTCCTCTTCACATCTGTGCTTGTTTGTTGGCACTATCTGGCTTTTTATATTAAATTATTTATGTTACTCTTTTGTATATCTCTGATCAAGTCAAACCATAGTGCTTTACTTCTCTTGGTTCATGGGAAAATATTAACTGAAGCCCATTTTTTAAATTCAGAGATAACCTGGCCAACACAGTGCAATACGGTCACTGCACAGGAGGCTCCTCACTCATGATAAGCAGAATTAAATTGCTAAAGAGAACAGATGCAATAGTGAGGCAAGGAGATTGCCTTCTTCCATGCTGAATACATCCACTGCAAAAAATCCCTGTACACAAGCCTTGTAAGGATGCTGATGGAGAATATTTTCAAAACAGGTACAAGATTAATATAACATTCATAGTAGCAGAATTCCTGTAACTCCAAAAAATATAATGGGTGAGTTATTAGATATTGTGAAGAACTCTGTATGCAGGACAAGGGAAAGAAGAACAGCTAAGTATGCAGCATGCCAAAAATTATCAGGGCCTTTAGTAGCCCAGGAGTGTCTCTGCAAAACTGATAAGAACATTTTGTATATATTCATTATCTGAATATTTATCAGAGAGTGTCTTGCATTCACTTCAACAGAAAATCGAATGTCAGTTTTAAATGACAGCCAGCCAGTCTTCTGGGACAGTGGCTTAAACAGAAAACAAGAAAAAGTGGACAATCCGTTTAATGATGCTTTCCTTATTTTGCCATTTGTGTAGCAAGGCAGCTGAGGAAACAATGCCATGGGCCAGTGCTGCTCCCAGCCATCCAGCAACTGTCTCTGCACAGCAGGGCTTGTGAAGAGCTGCAACAAGTGACTGTACCAAGGAAAGCTCTGGGGCCACAGTCCAAGCTTTGCTTATGGTGAGTGTGCGTTTCTACAGGACTCTGTCGAGCAATGTTAAACCAAACTGCTGCTTCTAGAGTTAACATGCAGGGGAACAAATCAAAAGATGTCTCAGCCTTAAGGGACATATTTGATCCCTCTTCAAGAAGTATTAGCTGTTAATTTTCTGCTAATAATTCTTCAAGCAGAAATGTAAACTACCTTGAGGCTGATTGTAGCAATAAATGTAAGTGATGACAGAGAATGGAAATAAGGTTAAAAAAATACTGAGATGGGTAGAAAGGGTAGAATTAAAAAAGATCCTGAGGGGGAAAAAATTAAAACAAAACCACAAAAAAATCTCCAAAAAACCCAGCATCCCTCCCTCTCCCCATCAAAACACAAAAGCCCCACAGAAACACCCCTCACACACTGAAAAAAACCCCCTCCAACGATCACAACACAAATGTATAATACATATGATAATACAAATTCTGTTTGCTTGCAAATACGGACTTGGGATGAGTGTTAAAGATCCGCAATCACCCCAATTCCTTTTTCTCCCTTCTAAATAATACTGTTTAAAACTCAAGTCCTTTTCTACTGTCTGGACCGACCCAGGATCCCTTCTTTCTGTTATAGACATTGAAGAGAAAATGGGAACACTTACTAGCAGCAAAAATAAGCCAGGATTTAATCAGATACATTTAAGAACTTCTGTTCAGCTTTTGTACCAGACCTCAGAGTTTAAATCCAGTTTTTCTGCTCTACAAAATCCTCTGGACTTTGAAGAAGTTTTTTCTTAGGATGGGAAGCCTTCAAAATATAACCTGACATTTAGATTTAAAGTTCAATGTAAAGCAATTGTGAAAATATTTTTTTCGGTATCATTTAATCCAAGAGTATAAGTTCTTTTATATTCTTGTAATGTGAACACATTGTACTGTATGAAGATGGTGAAGGACATGAATAAACTGAATGGAGAATTTTTTGCCATCTCATTCCTCTTCAGACAGTTCTTTGGCAATGAGCTTTTTGCTGTTCCTTGTCAAGACACTGACAAAGGGATTCTGAACATAAATTGGTGGCAGTAGTTTAGTTAAATTATACTAAATATATTGATTTATGCTTCCATCTGAGATTCCTGTGACTTTCTGAGCTTTTGAAAGCTTAGCTGTACAGTATGTGTTTGCTGGAAAAGTCAAATATAATTTCTTGGGCACCTAAATGGAGTGCAAAATTAAACAGGTTGCATTTTGGTCTTTTAAAACCAATACAATTTACGGAGAAGTTGGATTTTGCCTACAGATGCTGGTAGTCAGGAGGACAATGTGAGAAATGACCTAATGTATAGCTACATAGATAGTGTGAGTACCACTCATTTTTAAATCCATTTCTCTTGACTTACAAGCATACTTATAAACTGACTTCTAAATTCCACAGATATTACCTTGGCTGTAGCTGTGGCAATGGACCTTGTCATATTCCATGGTTAGGTTGAGATTAAAGCTTTAACTGGTGCAAAATGAAACCAAGCATATGTCTCAAACTAACTTCAAATTTTCTTGGGATTGATTAATTTCTGCCACTTTTTTTAACCTTCTCCCTTCCTTTCTAATGTTTCTACAGTTTCTCTTAAAGCATTTGTATTTTGATCTTTGGTTCATCTTAATGGACTTTTCTCAAGATCATATTTCAATCCTTCCATATTCCATGTTCACATGGGACATACCTTCAGCCTTGAGAGTGAACATGTCTTTCCAAATGTTTGCTAGGTCAAGGCTTGAAGTGTATTTAAGCAGTCAGTGTAAACTGCATGATGTTTTTCTGGAGGAGAAAACAAGAGAAATTTTCTGGCCAAAGTTATGAATGCTCCATCCCTGGGAGCGTTCAAACTCAGGTTTCATGGTGCTTGGAGCAATCTGGTTTAGTGGAAAATGTCCCTGCCCATGGAAAGGGAGTTGGAACTAGATGATCTTCAAGTCGCTCCCAACCCAAACCACTCAATGACTTTATGATTCTCTGATAGCCAGGATTAGTATTCTGGCCCCCTGAGGTCAACTCCATATAGTAAACCTGACCCTCTTCCTTCCTTTGACACCCACAGTGCCTCTGCCCATGGAGGCTTTGCTTGAGCAATGATGAGGAATGGGAAGAGGCCTCTTCTTCCTGCCTTGCTTTAAGCAAGTGCCCCAGAAGTGTTCCTGTTCACATTAGAATGAATGAAAGCCCCACATGCCATGGAAGCTGTGCTGCAGCACATGGGAGAAAGGATTTTTTCTTCCGAAACTCCAGTATCACCTTGTCCAAGATTTAATAGCATTGCAATAATGGCTAATACTGCACTGATAACTTACATGGGCACATTTGAAACATTTTAAGAAGCACATAAATATTTTGTGTGTTTAGTTCCTGTGTAAGTTCTTGTGTAATTTTCATCTAAGTCCATTACAAATGGTTGCCTAGGTGACTTCTTCCTAAATAGTCACTGGTTCATGATTTCTAATCTCCCTGTGTTGTTTTTCATCAGTTTTGCACAATTCTTTTTTTGTCACTGCATTATGGTGCTTGACTTCCACATTGCCATTCTCCTCTTTTCTCACAGCACTTTGTATGGTTAAGTTTAGATGTTAATTTTTCCTTAGCTATAATGTTATTTGCATGCCTCTCTGGTTTAACAATTAGCCTAAGCAATCCAGTCAAAATACCACTGAAAATGTTCCTATTACCTCCACCAGTATCTCAGAGAGAACTTAGTAATAAAACTAAGAAAATATTGTTTCAGTTTTTAGCAAGTATCACTGTAACCATATTATTTTTTATCAATATATGAATATTTCCTACACAGGCTTCTTATTCACTTTGATGCATAATATTATCTAAAACTTTGTGATTACAGCCTCTGTAGAGCCATATAGATTCCTTGTTGCAAATAAAAGGTGTTCAGATGTTACTTTTTATAATATAAACATCAAGAAATATTTTAATATATATTGCTTTTTAAAAAAACCTATTCATTTCTTTGGATAAAAAAAAAACAAATATGAAGTACAGACAGAGAACTATTAGTATTTAAGTTTTGTTTTCCAAGTGTCCCATTTTGTGGCCTTGGAATTAACATTTAACTTTTCTATGACTTCACAGCATCATCTGTGTAACGAAGATAATACTCATCAGACTGGAGCAAAATGCATTAAAAGCTACTTAAATTCTTGCTTTAAAGACTCGTTAAATGAATGGATATGTTTCGATCTATTTTAATGACTTTTCTATCAAGCTGTTCATTTAGAGGATTACATTTTCATTAAATTTTACAAGAAAAAATGTCAATACATGGAAAACTTTTGTTTGATCCACAGTTCCTCATAATATTTATATTGTAAACAATGGATCACTGTGATATTGCCTGACAGCTGAGTGGTACCGCTTAGAAACGGAGCTCTACGCACTTTGCTTTCTTTTAGCATGGGAACTGAAAATATTATCTACGGAATCAAAGATAAATAATTATAAATTCTAAGTGTTCTTTTTTAATGTAGAATGTAGAGTAGCTATCTGTGGGTTTAAGAGAAAATTTCAATGTCCTTATGACATTTAATTTCATCTACTATTAAAAAGAAAATCTCTATGTTCTCAACTCACTAAAATTTTTCTTTAATGATCAGTTCCACATGTCGAAAAATACTAAAAATTAAAATGCATTGAAATAAAACCAGCATGCAGCTTGCCATTAGTGATCAACTAGAGGTCAGCCTCAACTATCCAAGTATCCTAAGGGACACTAAAAGAGCTTAAACAATCGGTACGTTGGATAATAAAAATAATCTTCAATGTGATATTCAATGTTGAGTCTCAGGACATGACTCCATTTGAAATATGAGTTTGTTTCATAAATCAGAGGGCAAAGCAGATGAGACAGGGAAAAGAATGGTTATTAATTTTACAATTCATAATTCTTCTCTATTTATTGAATTAATTTGATTGAAACAAATCACCATCTTGTAGAAAGTGAAATAAAAGTGAGTCAGAAGAGGCACAGGTATGAGCCTGGGGCACTGATCAAACCTCTGATCAGACTGAACAATGCCTAAATGTCTTTTGACTTATTATTTCATAATTTTCATATCCTTTCCTCTTTCCAAATGACAACTAATTTTGGTTTTATCCAACCTGTAACGAATAAAATTTTCACAGAGTCCAAGCTAACAATTGTCTTTAAAGCTGAAAAAAACCCCAACAAACAATATATTAACACCATCTTCTTCAGAAATGTTTTCTGAAAGATATCTTATTTAAATTTCTCTCAAAAAGTGACTGTTATAAAATCATGGTTTAATACAAGCAGCAGAAGAAAATTGCTCTGTTTTGTAAGCTGACTGCTCAGCTTTTGTTGATTCTGCATATTGAGGAACTGTGATAAATGATGGTTCTTAACAGGAAAAGGCCTTTGTAAAAAGACATTTCCAGCAGAAAAAATGAATATCTTGTTAAGCTTTCAGACATTTCACCATTTGGTACTGAGTCACTGAAGCATCTGGCATGAATTTCAGCACCTTTGAACCATTTATGCACTGATAATGTTGATACACACTTCTTTGTTTGTGGAAAAGAAGATATGAATACATTCATTATGCTTATGATGGAGAAGAAGGAATGAAGCTATCAAAAGTAAATAAAAAGATTTAAAATTTAAAAAAGCAAACCAAGAGCAACAGGCAAAATGAATGCAAATGCTACATTCATTTTTTTGGGAACACAGTATCTGAAATCTTTGCCAAGGTGATGATACATCATTTTTCAGATAGGATGAAGTTGAGGCAGCCAAAAGAAGCCTGAAGGAATTACTGTACCAAGATATTTTTGCCTAATTTTTAATTTCCAAACTACATTATTTTGACAATAATGGCTTAAAATCAAAGCTGAATGCACCATTTGGGCTTAGCATAGCCAAAGAACAGGGAGAATAATCTCATTACTGAAAGCTAAACTGCTTCAACAGGGAAGTTGAATTCTCAGCTGAATTTTCACAAGCTAAAAGCAGCATGAACATTTGGGAAGACATGATTATCACAATTAATGACAAAGCAACATTTTGTCTACAGCTCCTCCACCCCCACAAGATCTCTTACTTCTTCTCCAAAAAAACCTAAGTACTGTCATCTGCACATGTGAAGAAAAATATATTTATTAAAATGTAAATTATTAATGAACAAGAAAAAATCCATTCAAAATGTAAATCCAGGAGGTCAGCAATAAATAATTTTTAGAAAACACAGACTTCCTTATGTTATTTTACAGTTATTTTCAATAAGAACATACTTACAGATGTACAAGATAAAAGGGAATTGGTGATGCTTGGCAATGACAGCACAGACCCTATTTTAATATGCTTTTCTCTGTTTATTTCACCAAAGTACTGATATAAATGAAACCAGAATCAAACCTCTTTTTTTGGCACTAACAACTCTCTGAGGAAAATCTTTTCCACATGCAAATGCCTCAGCTTCAACCTGTCTACTTAGAAAATTTAGATGGCTGACCCATCAGAGTTCTTGAACACCTCTGAACATCTCTACAGCCAAGTTTATTCAGTAAGTCTTCTGCAAGTCATACCAATTTTTACCTGCTTTCCTATTATTCTAGTTCTGGAATCTTCTTTTTGCTAATCAGAAAAACACTGGAGCAATAATCAAAATATTTTAATGACCTGGGAAATAATGAAAGAAGAAGAGCAAGTAGAATCTGGCCCACATCAGAGCAGTGTAATTGTAGTAGGCCTTGCAGTTGGGGGGAAGAAGTAGATGCTCTGTTTTGAGTCTATTAAAGCTCATAAAGTAGGAAGGAAAACAACAGAAATAAAAGTACAACAGTTGCATATAAAACTAGATAGAAAACCATGGCTACAGAACAGTTATATGTAATTCACATAAAAATAAAAGAAAGAGAATGTTGCTGGAAGTTTGTTGAATAAACTAACTGTGAAATATTATGTCATGATGTTTTATCTGTGCCAAGGCCAGCCACTCAGGAAGATGCTAAGTAAATACTTGTGTTTAGCAGTAATTTCTTCTAGAGGGAATAAATGTTTTAGTGAAGGAAAGACAAAAGATGATACAGTATGGCAGGTAAACTTTTCACAAGTATCACTGAGTAAACAGCATTACTGAGTGAAGTACAGACCAGTTCTGTGATACTGAGTTCTTATTGGACATCTCACCTCAGGAACAACTTCAAAGATGTTAGATCATACATACTGTAGTCACTTTATTACTGATTTATGCTACCAAAATCAACATAGCAAGCCAAATTTTAGATTAAGCAGATTCAAAGAATTAAATTTGGATGAGTAAATCAATCTTTGGAAAGGCTTTTTTATATTATCAAAGAAAATTAGCACTTTATTAATTAAACCTATTTTCTAGAAAAGGAATGGGAATACCTCAGCTTTCTTTTTTCACAGAAAAAAAAATAGCCTCCAGTCTCTCTGTCTTCCCTTTGTGTTTTAGAAGGGAGGACTGCTCCCTGGTAACACTGCAGGAGGGACTATGCAACTTCTGTCACCCTCTGTATCTGTAGCTGTACTCAGAAAAATACAGGATCATGGTAGTCAAGAACTTACATTATTGCTGGAATCAGCAACTCTGATCAGCTGGCAAGTAGCCATGAAGAACATAATCTATCAAAAGCCTACTGCTATCCCTGAGGCTTTTATAACCCAAATAAACATACTTAGGTGCATTAAAAATTAAGGAATCATAATATTATATTATTTCCTTGAATTGATGAAAAAAATATACTAAGAGGAACCATAATGAGTGCTTGTATATAATCTTGTAAATAATCTTAATGTCACAGTAAGAACAAGTAGCTTTTGATGTAAATGTTAATGTTATGTCTTATGGCGTTTGTTCCTTCATGCTTTAATATTTTTGGGAGGAGAAAACCAAAACAACAGAAAAAAAGTCAAGCTTCAAGTAGCATGTAAATTACATCCTGAGAGATGTTCATATTGAAGCACTTAATCTTTCAGAGAAATCCTCAGCCATCTGTTTGCATTAGATTCAGAGAGATGGCTGAAAAGAAGTAGAGAACACACCTCAGATTAATTTACAGTGCTCTCATTTGCTGTCAGATTCTCTCATAACACTGAAGGTTTGTGACAAACATTAACACACAGCCCAAATGCTTATGCTTGTTTTACTACCTTAGAAAACATGCTCCTAAACAGTGAAATTCCCTCTAAAGGAAAACCAAAGCACGATGTCTGTGTTCACAGAATCAAAACACTAGATGAGAACGTTTGTTCTCTCAACACACATCTTTTACATCTTACATAAGTGATAGTTCCTCCACTGTCACTTATATTTTTCTTTTTTCTTAGTACTTACAAGAGTACTAAGTGAAATATCTAACACCAAACTTAATGTCATGATTACCTTCAGCAGAAGCCATTTCATAACAATTTTATAAAGCAGCACCACACTTTCTGTAGCTCTGGCTCCTGCAAAATTTCAGACTTTATTTTCTTTTCCTTTGAGAGCAAAGCCACATAGTTCATGGGAGCACTATGTGAGGCAGCCTAGATTTCCCCCCAAATAAACAGCTAAATCTAAGAAATATAGCACTGTACATGGGCCTAGACTATCTGTATATTCCACTGAAGGTTGTATACAATCATATTTTTTCTCAAATATTTGTCAAAGAGTTTTTTCTCATATTGAAAAAATGTTCAGCCGAATAAATAAAAGAATTGCAGTTAGATCTGAAATATGCTCCCAATTATGTTTGAGGCACCTACAATTTAACTATTAATGCTGTCACTACCTAAATCCATTAAAACAAAGAAGATAAAAAGTAAAAGAATATATATATATATATATCACTTTACAGGCAGGAGGAAATGCTAGTGGTCCTTTACTGTTTTAGTTAATATTTTAATTATCAAAGCATAAATTACTCAAAGTAATTTTGATGACAGAGAGAATTTACAGAAGTGCCCAACTACACTCGACCCCAAGTCTGATTTTTCATGTACAGAAGGCACCCATCAGTATTTTTATGACTATTTTTTTTAAACTATTCTCATATTTGTGTTTGTTAAACTATTCTCATATTATTCTATCCATTAGAAGCAGATAAATATATTAAAGAAATGGAAGGATAGGTATGGTCATGTAGTTTGTTTTTTTGTGCCTCCCAAACCAGTGAAACTTTTTGATTCCCAAATTCAACACAGAAGTATCTACTTAATGTGTGACAAATGTTTTAGGGGACAAATGTTTTTACCTAATGATAGCAATAACCTGTGATAGTGATCTCAAATTGTTTAATTGTTCTTATATTTAAAAGATAAGTGTTTAAATGATATTTAAATGAAAGACAGAAATTCTCAAATGCCTCATAAATTAGCTTTGACCTTTCTGTTAAGCTGCCACTCAAGTCCCTATCAACCTGAGCTGAATCGGAAATGCCTCCTACTCTGGCAGCTAAGCAAAGGCTTCTATGAAATTAATAAAAGCTTTTACCTATTTCTTCACAGAAAGGAGTCTTAATTCTGCTTTATTTTTATGTTACTATGACAAGTAGGCTTTTCTGAAGCAAAGAGAAGAAAATGAAGATTTAATAGGGCAATCTCAGAGAACAAGATTCTGTAGTTCCACATGGCTTCTCACAACCTAAAGCAATGATTAGTTACATAGAGTTCCAGTATCATTACCAGGCAATATTTATTCTCTGCACATAGCTTCATTTTGAAATTAATAGAATATACTTCCATATTCTTTTAGTGCTTTTTTAGATCTGGAAAACAATTTTTATATTGTTCTGAAAGAAGACTCCAAAGATTTAAGAACGATATTATACACTTATTAACTATATTAACTATTAGCTATAAACATTATCTTTCATAGATCTTGAGTATTGTTTGTTGTTGTATAAGACTTTACATCCATGTAAATATGCCTTGAGGTAATAATCATGACTACAAATGTTCTTATGAGAATCCTTCATTCCCTGAAAAGATGATTTTCTGAGAGGAAAGAGGATATTCAAGGTTCTGTTGAAAGCAGAAAATGAATACATTTATATTTCAATACAATTTACAATTATGGAATAGCATAATTTGTAAATTGGTCTGTCAAAGAGGCTCAATAATAAAATATTGTAAAAGATAAAGATAAAATTAATATTTATTTTATATACAATAGGAAAATCAGTGTTAAAAATTGTCTTCAGAAGTTCCCTGCTGTTGATTTTACCTAGATAGTATTTCAAACATATACTACAGCAAAAAGAAACCTACTGAAATTTACGCAGTCAACTTTGAAATTACCCTGAAAATTCACAAAAGCTGAGTCACCTCCAAATTCTCCTTCCAAGTTGCATCAAAAAACCCAGAACCAAGCAGATAAAAATGTGTGACTAGGATGGTGCTAGAACATTGTGACTTCAGCATACCATGAGATATTTGATTTTGCTAAACAACAAAACAGTTTGAGAATGATACCTCATTTCAGTTTTTCTAGACAAGTTAATACATCAGTAAATCATTGAGATGACAATGCTGAGCATCTGTATTTTTAAGTAATCCCTTGCCTTAAAAATAAGTTCAGTAAAACTAATAATAGTGATGATGATGATGATGATGATGATGACGATGATGATGATGATGATGATGATGATGATAATGATAACAAAAAAAATAACAATAGAAATAATAACATTAATAGAACTTATTTTCAGGTCTAAAGTCAGGGGGCTAAGATCAGGATTCTTCAGACCAAACTCAGTAACCCACAGCATAATGATCTCCCCAGGGTTAGTTGTTTAAGCCCTCTCTATATTCAGTGGAGAGCACAAATGTTCTCAGGAACATGATTCATTTCATCTCCTGGAGTAGCTGTCTAAAATAGGTTAGATGAATCATGCCCTAGATGTTTGTTTTCTTACCCAGTTCTAAAGGGCTCTGGGTTACTGGCTCAGAGGTAGCCAGATGACATCAAACTGTGGGCTCTGTCTCTTTCAGTAAGTGTGCCCTGTGAAAAAGGAATAATCTTTCTGGTCCTCAGATATTAAAGTAAAACATCAGCATATAATATTGTCAAAAAGAGAGACACTGCACATAAAGTAGTTGAAGAGGTGGGAAAAAAAATAGCTCACCACTTTGCTGTTGACATACGCTTGAAAATAATACTTGTAATAGTGCAGGAAATAATGGCATAATTTGTATCTATTTTTCAACCCTGTTGAAATGCTCTCCATAAATAGCATCATTAAAGAATGTAATGGCTAAATGTGTAACCCTGATATGCACCTACATTTCTGAGATGTGATGTACCCACTGCAGCAGTGATATGAGTTACAGGTTGATTGTTATGAGTTTAAGTCCTTTTCAAAGACTGTGATTGTAACCATGTTGCTTTTGGTTTCTGGCATTCACCCCCTTTTGGTTTTGTGTGAAATGGCATCAAAAGCATTGAAAGGACATTTCAAAAAAACTGAAAAGTCAGATTTCTACTTGGTACTACTACATAATGGATCAGCACTCTGACATCTGACATAGAAATTGTTGAAATACTGCTTGATTAAAAACTTAGCAGCAAGTTACCTGATTACATATAAGTAAATGGTGAAAGTGGTTTGTTTCAAAACCATCTTAGAAAAACATAAACCCATCCAATTAAGTGTACTATGGCAAGAATTTGTCAGAGCTAAACTGTTGGCAGTGATCAAACACGCAAGATATCGCTGGTTAAAAAACTGCACTTGTAAATTTATTCCTGATGCTGTGGAGATGATATCAAATTGACACAGCCATACAGACAAAACAGAAGGATATTCCAGCTTTTTAAAAGAACAAGTGAAGAGGCAAACAAATAAACAAACAGCAAAATTTGGAATCTGTATCATCACTGAAAACTAAAATAATACAATTTGTGAAGGAGCCAATAAGTCTGACAGCACAAGCAAAACCATTCAAGGAAAACACTAAAATGCATAGGATGCCTCTAAGATCTAGAAAATAAAGATCAAGCCAGAAACTGGAGATCTTGATGCATATTATATCTTTCCCAGAGAGAGAAAGTGCTGATAATGCCTAGATGATGCCATCTAAGTTTAACTCCAAACAATACTCCCTAAACCTTCCACATAGTTGAATGAGGCCACTCCTTACTACGAGCCAAGGAAATCTGTACAGACACCACTTTTCCACTTTGCCCTGGAATTTCACATGTATAAACCAAATCATAGTTCAAACACCACATTTAAAGGACTTCTGATGTCACTCCCTTTAAGTCTGATATGTCCAGGGAAATTAAATCAATCACATTTAATAAGTATAGGAAACCAATTACCTTATTTAAAAAAGATCACAAAATTACAGAATAATTTAAGTTGGAATAAACCTTTGGAGGTTGTCTGTACCAGTTTCAAGTCAAAGCACAGCTAAGTTCAGAATCAGATTGCTGAGGGATTTGTCCAGTTGAGTTTAGAGTACTTTCATGGATGAAAATTATGAAATCTTTTTAGAGGAACTGTTCCAATTTCTGACCACTCTTATTACAAAAAATTCAGGTTCATGTTTTTCTGGTACACAGCCTGCTGTAGCATGTGTGTTGCCTCTTGCCCTTTTCATGTGCCTCAAAAAACTGCCACCTTATTGTTATTCCTGTTATCCTATCATATATATGTCTTTGAACACTGGGGACAGCTGACCCAAGTATTTAATTTTCTTTTTAATTTATTCCTGTATAAATGTTATGGTTGTTATTATATTTTTATTTATACGCTTTAGTATTTTATTTTTTCCATTTTCCTTTTCCACTTCATTCTATCTCTACTGTGCTGACAAAACTTCATTGTTGAGCATTCCTACATTCTACAGATAATATTTATTATTTCCTGATATCTCTCTAGAGGAAGCTATTTACCCTGCTTGCATGGGAGTGGATTTTTTTCCTCTCTTACTTAAAATAAAAACTTTATGTAGAGTTAGCTGCTTTAGTTTAACTTCAAAGCCTTCTCCGAACTGAAACCTGCAACTCCTAAACTGAGGAAACTGCATAAAAAGCCCACATACATCATCAGAATTTACACTTTTTTAAACTGTGGGAACATAAAGATGTCCTCTTCTAGGTTGTGTTAACCAATAATCCACTTTCTTCTGCCACAAGCTAAAGGCTAAAAATTCGTTTTGGTGTCATATTTTTGCTTCTTTACTCAAGCAATGCAAGAAATTACATTACTCTGATATATCAGTAGGCAGAAATACCCATGTGGAGTGGCCATGCAGCAGCTAGAAACCCAAAGTGGCTTCATTGATACACAAGTCAAAAACAAAATACCAACTATCATGATAATCAATAATGTTATGGTCATATTATGCAGTTCTTGTAGCTAATCATTATTTTTAAAAACTAAAAATTGATCCCAACTTGTATCCTAATCTGTACTTCTGAGCATTTACTTCTATTAACTAATACCAGCAATGTGTCACGTACCAAAAGTGTCCACGCTCTGATTCAATGGTTATATTCAGCTAACTTAGAGATTTATTTATATGATAAGTCCCAATTTGCATATATTCTTACTTAAACTCATATTGAATAACTGAAAAAAAATCTGATAAAAACTATTTCTGACTCTTTCTGACAAGCAGACCAGTAAAGTAACTTCATATTTTACCAGAATCAACTCTAATCCTGTGCTACCTCAGGTTGGCTAATGACTGTTTAGTAAGAAACGAGAGGAATTACATCCAGGGATAGCTGTGCCCTACAGCATTAGTAGCTTTTCATTCCAATCAGTATCTCAGATTTTACAATCCCTTTATGACAGAATTTCTGATATGATTTCTTTCTCTAACACCATTAGAGAAATCATATTACTAACCAGATCTCAGTCTGACACCATGGGAGGTCTATTGTAAATTTCTGAGCACAAACTCAGAACAATTTCTTATCCCCATCCTTTCTCAAAGTAAATTTACTCAAAGGCAATTTGTTTAATGCTGAAAGGTACAGTCTACCAGCCCTAAAAATGGGGCATTTGCCATGACAGTCAGGTCACTTAGCTGAATAAAAACATTTCAAAATGTGGGTGTTCGTTCCTTTTCTTTTTTGTGTGTGGGCCAAAATTTTTGTACATACTTTTAGTTTTTGTTAGTTTCATTTTTACTGAAAGTCATTAAGACTAAAGAACTGAAATTGGCAAGATTTTCCTATGTAGTATACATATTCTACCTGCCTAAATCTACCTTCTGTTTCAAATGAATAAAGAATGAACTGTATTATCTGTGTCTTTTAAAAAAAAATTTATTTTTTTTATTTTTACCCCTGTGGTAAGTTTTATAAAATGGGAGAAATTTCAGACAGTGAGAGTACAAGAATAGGTAGTTTGTAGCTTTAGGGTCACGTTGGTAGGAATTGACCCTCACACCCAATTCAGATACTGGTGCATTATACCAGTGAAACTACTATGGAATAAATATGTAAATCAGAAGGAAGACTTGATCTAAAAAACCTTAGAAGTATGGAGGCATTTATGTATTTTTTTAGCTGCGTGGGGTAGAATGCATCTTGCATACTTAAACACATACTTACAATCTCAGAATTAGTTCCAAGTAATAAGTGACATCAAAGGCTTTGTCATCTGTCATCTGAGGAAGTCATGCATCTGGATAATATCACCTGAGGCCTTGCAAGTCTGCCAGTAAAGGAAAATTCTATGCAGATCAGGGCCCTGTTTTTAAATCAGGCTTTCCATTCTTTTTTTATTTATTCAAATATAGGAGAAAATCATCACATCAGTCATGCTTGGAAAGAACCATGAAGTCAAAAATTACAGATTACAAATTACAAATCTGATTCCATGTACCAAAGTATGTCTTCACCAGGTGACCTTGAACATGGAGCTGCTGTCTGTCTTGCCCTACAAGCTGTCGAGTTAAGGACCTGTTGAAGTACAGAGTAATAACTACAGCATTACAATATTTACCTGTTATGCAGCAGCAAGTATCTCTAGTACTGTTTTCATCAGTTGAGAGGCAGAAATACACATCTTAAAACCACACGTGGCATTGTGTGCTTTGTAAAAGTAAAACCCAACTTTTTCTCTATGATTTACACAATCTCATCAGATTAATGTGAGGTGCTGGGGCTGACTGACACCACACCATTTATTTAAGGAGCTACTTGTATACATGCTGTCTGAATGTATGTTGTCTGCATCCAAAATCCAAAAGTTCAGCCAGAAAAGGGTTGTTGGGGTGGGGATGAGGTGCTGTGAGAGGGCTGGGGGGTGGATGGGACTCTGGTGCTGCTGGTTGCATCAGACAGTGGTCATAAGATAGGGGTGGTGTGGCTGCAGGGAGGTTCCAGGTATCTCCCAAAGCAGTGAAACAGGCTCAGGGGCAATCAGAAGAGTGGCAGCTGCAGGAACAGTGACACACCTAAGTGGTGTCACACCCACACCATGGGTGGCCCAGACAAGGCAGGGACCCTCTGATGGGCCATGGCAACATGGGTTGAAACACTTCACTATCTCTGGCCTGGGGCAGGATGCAGCTCAGCATAAATCAGGTTTGAGGGTGGCTCAGGTGTGGGTATTGATGGGCTGGAAGTGAGAAACAGGGGACGTGGCCCTGAGGAAGGCTGGCAGGGTCAAAACTGTGCACAGGAACCAAAACTGAGGAAGGCAGCCTTTTGACAAGATGATAGGCTTGCCACTCAAAGAGGAACTGAGAATAAGCAATAATGAAATAATTAGTATGGAATTGAAGAAAAATGGAACAGCAAAAGACAATCTTAAAGTAAGATAGGAAGGGGAATAGCGATGCAACTGCAACAAGCTATTTATTATCAGACCCAGAAGCTGCTTTTAAATGCTGGGATGAACTGACAAATGCACACCAGCGGACCTTTTTCACATGAGTCACTTTCCCAAAGCTCTTTCCCCGCCGTTTCCATGCCAGCTGCCGCGGGGCAGGGATGCTCCCGTGCATCCCGGCGGGCAGAGGCGGCAGCCGGAGCGGCCGAGCGCTCTCCTGTGCCTAGCACCACCTAGTGAGCCTCGGCCGGCCGCTCCTCCTCCCGCTCCGACGAAGGCTCTAAAAAGGGGATTTCCCAACTTTCAGCCCGCAGAAATATTTGGGGAACTGTGCAGATTCCTCGGAAACTTGAATTTAGAGGCAGGAGAAAGACCTGTTCCAAGTGACTTTGAGGAGCAGAGCAGGTGTGTGTTATTGTAACAGCA
Organism: Notiomystis cincta; assembly: GCA_013398075.1. Lineage (NCBI taxonomy): Eukaryota > Metazoa > Chordata > Aves > Passeriformes > Notiomystidae > Notiomystis > Notiomystis cincta. The sequence goes on along the minus strand of VZRX01003975.1, from coordinate 12,401 downwards.
GGATGGTTATCAAGATGTTCCTTAGATGTTGTTAAAAGTTCTGGCTTAACTCTAATTAGCTAGCTTGAGTGCCTCTCTTTTTATTAATATTATTGTTTAATTGGATGGGTGATTAAAGTAAGTAATATTTAGTCTTCTATTATTGTAAGATGATATTTTTTTTCTCCTTAAAAATCAATCTGTATTCTTCTTTCCAATCAAGATGAAAACTAATTTATAAAATACTTACAGTAACCAACACTTCCCTGGGAAACATGAATTATTTTGTACCTTAAACAGTTGCTACAAAGAGCAGAATCAGAAAATACTATATTATTATAATAATTATTAGTACAATTGCCATGCACTTCAGTCTTCAGCACTTCATGAAATTAGGTGCATATGAGACACATTTCACTTGGATAGAAATTGAACTTAGAGAGAACATTATTAGTCAACTACAAATCAGAAAACAACTTTCAGATCTTTCAATTATTTGCTCTGGACATCTAATTCACTTTTGAATCATAAAAGATAGAGGCAAGGAGAGGAAGGTTAAAAGTTCAGCAGGTACCTGAAGACAGAATGCAGCATTTCTTTCACAAGATCCATTAACTGAAGGACAATCAGAGGAGGAGTTTGGTGTTATTGAGGCTCTACTTTATTGTGTTGCTTTCTGATAATAAACTTGTTGATACCTTTCCCTCACTTTATTTCTTCCATTCCCTCCTGCCATCTTTAAAATACTGCACATTCAGTAAAGAGTGTGGAGACCTTAGGGCCATCCAGAGCTTTGTATTGTATTTGAAAATTAGTTGTCCTTCTAGCTGAGTTTATGTACTATGCTCACACTACCAATCTGTCTTCAGTGTTTTCATTCAGGAAAGCAGTGGTGCAGCAAAAAATTTTAAAAAAAAGGCCAAGGAGCAAATTTGGGTTTACAAATGTTAAAAGTAGTGTTCAGTATCAAGATATCAATAATAATCTAGAGGTAAAATGTAATGACTTTTGGATATATGAGTATAAATGAGAAGTATAAATGTCATGGAATTAATGAAGAATTTACTGTTTGCTTACAGAAAATAAGGCTAATTTTGAGAGATAGTTCTCTTTCAAAAAATGTTCCTGCCACTCCTTGAATGTCCTACTCATTAGTTGCTTAACACAGTCTGACTACATAAATTTAGGTGAAGAAAATTTAAATAGAAAACTTGCCCCCAAGGAAATCAAATGAAATGTGCAATGGACTTGAGGGAAGCCAGGGTCTAATTCAAAGCTACCAGACATAGTTTTATCCAAGATATATGTATATTTAATTATTACTTTCTCTTCATGCAGGCACCCTTCTTCCATTATTCCATTGTGAATGCCTGTATTTCCCTGAAGGAAAATGTTAATGCCTTCCACCAGGCCTGTCCCTCAAGTAGTTTTCTCCACAAAAAAAAAAGAAAAACACAGGGAGTAAATTGGGTATTAAGATAATTCAGCTCTGCCTAAGAGAAATGTTTCTACCACTTAAGAACAAATTACCTGCTAAGACCCTTGAGGCCACCTGGAATTGCAATGGATTTTGGTGCTGGATTGTAACTTAGATTTTTTACCAGTACTTTTTTATTTTTATTTTCTTCTGTTTGTGGACACTTCAGGGGTTGGGGTTTTTGGTTTTGGTTTTTTTTTGTAGTTTTTTGTGTTTTGGGTTTTTTTAGCTGGAATAGTAGACCGCACATTAAAGAAGGTTAAAGTCATTCAGAGGATTATTAACCAGGTATTAGACACCATAATTTAGTCAATAAGCCTCGAGTAAAATCTGTAGAACTAGCTGGCATGCAGAATTTCCACATGCTGAGTGGATTTTTTTTTTTTGTTTGCTTTCTTTTAAATATAGTTTCAGTTCAAATGGACCTGTTTCCCCCCACCCAGAGACAAAAGAATTTGAAAAAAAAATAATACTGTATCCTATATTTCTAAAAGTATGTTTAATTTTTACAGCTTCCAGTGAGTGTTCCTTCACAAGAATAGGGCTGCTGAGAATATGTCACCTTCATGAATATTGCTAACAAAAAAGGCAATTTCAAGAGGCATTGAACAAATCTAAACCCAAACTTTGAAGTTGGCTTTGATTTATATCTCTGAGTTAAATACCTAATGTTCCTTATTCAGTGCCTGGAGGGAATTAAGTACCACAAAATAGACTTAATTATCATTTCCTTAGTAAGTATCATGAAACCTAAACCAGGGAAATCTGGGAAGGCTGGAGCAGCGACTGTCCCTTTGTGGTGGTGTGGCAATGAACTGAGGGTTAGAGGGGGATTCCTGTGTTGGATCAGAATCACAGCTATAGCTACTCTGACTCTCAGGAGTCAATATCACCACTTTTCAAAATGTGGAGAAGAATTTTTATTTAAAGTTTAAGGGGTTTAAAACAGAAACCTAGAACCTACCATAATAAAGCTACTTGCATAGGATTTTAAGCACTAAAAAATTATTTTTTCATTACTGTTTGTATTTATATTTTAATTAACTCTTGCAGAAGGGACTAGGATTCTACTCAGCATATTCTATAATTCTATGACTCTAACTTCACCACACAGGTTGAAAGCTTTTCCTTGGAACTGGCTGCTGGTAGGGCAGGAGTTGCTGAGAGCAGAGGAAATATTTTCCTCCCTTTAACCTGGAGCTTTTGCATTAAGAGATGGATAGCAAACATCATCTATATGATAATTATTTGAATAGGAGTGGTTTTGTATAGGACTTAATACAATTGTCACATAAAGTGAACTTTGAGGACTATTAATGTCTTGATCTGCTTAGTAGACAGAGAAACATCCAGTTTAGAGGTCTTGAACAAGAAGAAACAAATGTCAAGCTGGTCACAGTTACCAAAAAAGGCACAATTTTTAACCACATACAGAAGAAAAACTGTGAATACCTTTAGAAATTTAGTAGAGAGAAGCAGGTTAAATTCACAGTATTTAACTTGTAAATATTGAAAATTTTCCTGTAGGGTGGCTGAAGTGTTTACCATGTTGTGTTCTTTGAAGGACCAATATTTTTTAAAATAGAATTATAGAATATCTTGGGTTGGAAGAGACCTGAAAGATCTGGCATGATGTCTGAAGGCTTGGTCTTGCAAGATATTATACCTCCTCTGGTCTGAGTAACATAATTTAAAATATTATAAGACTGTCTCCATGAAAATTCTAAAAAAAGACCTTTATCTTGGATAATAAAATGAGTTACAAAAGCTGGACTTACAAAAGGACAAGAGAACATCTTGTTAAAGTAAATATGTCAGAGAAATATAATTCCTGTGTTACAACACAAGACCTGCAAATAAAGACAGATGGGTGAATGGCCTAACCCACTCAGTCATCCCACCCTATTTGCCATCCTGAGAATGAATAAAAGGACAAGTGCTACCATTTCACTTCCTCATTCCTCGTGAGATTGTATTTATCAAGTGTACTTTTACATGCAGCTGAGGGTGTTCTCTACATGTGTTAGGGACAAGAAAACTGAATGAGTAATAGGCCAACTGAGCAGCAATATGCTGGTTAAAAGCATCACCATTTCAAAATATATTTATGGGAGCTGAAATTCAACATCATATAAACAGATACAGCTATGTTCTACAGCCATATCTCAGCTTGATTCTGGGACTGGATTTCAAGGCATGGCTTGTGTTAGGTAAAACATTACTGGTTGGAGAGATATACTGCATACAGTGAACTAAAATATGAAGAATAAAAATTAATAAGAATAATGAGAATATAATAAAAGTAATAATGTTCTAATAAGAATAACTTAGTTAGTAGCTGGCATAATCTAAACTAATTTTTATAGTCTAATCCTCCAAGTTATCTAAGTGAAATAGCAATTCATATTAACAATACAGTAAAAACCATTTCACACAAAACATATTCCTATATACTAAAGTCCTTCTTTTTCTCTCACATTATGATCCAATGTCCCTCTTGTCTTAAGGTTGACAGTTGTAGTTTTCTTCAAGCAGGAGTTGGGGTGATAGCTGGGCTGAGTTGTCAGCCTTTGTTTGTCAGTTGCGATGAATTGAAGTAGGAATCAAACTGAGTCGAATAGAATAGAGTATTTGCATTGGAAGGGAGGTGCAATGATCATCCAGTCCATCTGCCTGACAGACCAAAAGCTAAAGCACATTATTAAGGACATTGCCTCTTGAACACAGGCAGGCTTGAGGCATTGACCACATCTCCAGGAACCTTGTCCCTGTGTTTGACCACCTCTCTGTAAGAAATGCTTCCTAATTTTAAGTCCAAAAACTCAACCCCTCTCCCTTTGTCAGTGTGATGTTCACAGTGGGTGAGAGTTTCTTCCTCTTTCTTCTTGGGGTTCACTTAGAGTTATATTTAAATATTTTCTTATTGTAGTTTTCTTGCTCATCACATTTCCCTTGAAGTGAGAAAGTTTTCTCCCCCAGCCCCAGCTGATATCAAGGACTGCTTCTTGCAAGGCAGTGCCTCCCCACATTTGCCAGATCAGGTTTTACCATTCTTGGCGTTCACAGAACTTCAGCTCATACAAATATGAAGCAATAGTTACTTTGTCACGAGGTGAATACAAAACTCAGCTGAAATGAAGACAAAGACAGACATGTTCTGACACCCTGCAATACTACATAATTTCAACTCTTTTGCTGGTTATGGCAAAAAACATATTTCCTGGGTTACACAGCTTTTTGGACAATTCCTGACAATCGTCTTTCCTGAAAATTTTCTTGATCAGCCTTTTATTTACTCATCAAGATGAAATATCTGATTTGGAATTTAATGATATGCAGCCTTCAAGCTGAGAACATTTTCTCTCTTGCTCAATAGGCATATTTACACTGTTTTATCTGCAGCCCTCAGCTGGAAGTCACCGGGTGTAATAACGTGGATGTGCAAAATCCAGGGAGTGTGGAGATTGAGTGCCAATAATGACTATTCAAGATTGAAAATCAATAGTACATGTGACACAAAATTGCTGTCTGCAAACTGAAAGTGCTTTTCAGATTTGAAGATCTAGCTCTTTGAGAGGCGTTTCTAATCAGCAACAAGGAAGTAGATGTACTTATTTATAAGTGAACAAGAATATAAGGCCCTTTCACCTTGGGACTAAACCAAATTCTCCTATCACATGTAAGAGCCTAAAGATAGCTCAGATTTTCTGTGGCTGACTCAGATGATCTGGTACATTAGCCCAGACAGTGCTGTCTGTATTGTCTTAGACCCTATTCATCTGGCTGGAAGATGGATATGTTCATATATATTGATTTCTCAATCAGTATACTCATCCTGAATAATGGATAAGATATCAAAACTGGAACAAATTAGCTATATGGATCTTATTTCTACAAATTTCTACTTCCACTGCATTCATAGTAAGGAAGTTATTAAGAAGTGAATATTTGTACTTTTCGTTGAGTTGTCTCTTAACTTCTTGAATGGAAAAAGTGCATTTTTATTCCATTTGAGTATTAAGATCACAACTCTTGAAGCTTCAAAAACAAAGTCAAGATTTCCAACAAATCTGACAGGACGCTGGGGAGATGGCAGATCCCTGGGTGGGGGACCAGGGGTTTCAGGGGCTCCTGGGTCAGCAGGACCCAGCAGACACCTCAGCCTGGCAGGGCAGGGCACGTGGGGGTCAGTCACAGCCCCTGGCACCAGTTCCTCCCTGGGGATGCAGAATGTCTGGGACAGCAGCTGGTGTGGGGTGTGTCAAGATGCAGACTCTGAGACCCATGGGTTCTCCATGGCTGTGCCACTGCAGGACTTGAAGCTCGGTGGGGACAAAGAGAAGAGGCTGTGCTGGCCCTGGGACACGCTCTGACAGTCTCCCTCTCATTAGCCATCCCCTTTATAGCCTCCACAGCAGTGTTTTCCTCACAGGTGGTAAGGGAGGCAGTGAGAGAGAAGAGAGAAGACAATAAAACTCCCAGCTGTTGGAAACATCTGTTGAAGCCTCTCTGGCAGAGCTCCACTGCTGAGGTGAGCTCCCTCAGCAAAGCAAAGCTCTGCAGAGGTGGTGTTTGGTCACTGATGTTTGCAGCTCACATAAATGTACTGCAAGGCTGCTGAGCTCTGAACAGCCTCTTTTACTGACATCAGTACACTGCTCAAATGAACTTAAAACAACGAATCTGTCCATATGTGTCCAAATTAGCACTTGCAGAACTCCAGCCAGAGCATGGCAATAATTCTCATCCTGAAACTGGAATTGTTACAAGTAGCTGTTCATAAATAATGTTCCAATTTTCAAGCTGTGTCAATTGGACACAGACCACGAGGCATATCTTTCTTTTACCCGTTTTGTTGCCAAATGGGGTGTGACTATTTGCAGATACAGAGTACACATTTCATACACCCACTAACACACAATAAAGTAGGATAATTGCACTTACCTGCTAGCAGAATCAGAATGTAAACACAGTGAGGAAGAGAATTAATTTGAGTAATTTAAAACTAGCATTGAAAGATTATTTGTACTAGCCAACACACTTTGCCTCTCCATTTCTAAGAATGCATTAATAAACTTTTTTTGGTTCATGATCAAGTCCTGTACCCTCAGTATCCAATAAAATTAATGAGGCAATTATTTGGCAAGTAAAGGTAACTCAATAGCTTATCCATTAAGAGCAGTCTAATAAATAGTCATAGCTTGGACCTTGTTCAGCATAAACTCAGCCTGTATTCATCATAAAGAGATTTAAGAAACCCAAAAAGACAATATCTTGAAGAAATTAACCCAAATACATTACTCCTATGCCCCGCCACAAAAGTCTAAAACAGCTTCAAAGATAGTTTTGAATGTGTGTGTGAAGTGATTTAATTTTCTATGAGCATATTTAGAAGATGGAAAGGATCATAAGAAATTGTAACAAGGTTAGTCAAAAGCTTTGGAAAAGAGTGCCAAGCAGCAATTAAAATAAAAATGGAAGATTAAGGTATTCAAAGGGTGCTGCTTTTGTTATTACACTCTTCCCATGACATCTACTTGTGGCCACCAGAGGAACCACCAGGATACCAGAACAGTCACTGGTATGAAAAATCTACTGAAATATTATTCTAAAAAAGTTGTTAGTTTAAGGTATTGGATCTAACAAGTCTGAGCATAAGGAAGGGCAATTTTATATAACAGAAATTAAGAGAAAAAATAAGATGGATATATACTCAAGTCCTCAACAGACTTCTATATCAGTATTCAGGAGCTGGTACAGTGCATCTGACCAGAGTTCCCTTATATATTTGTTTCAGGATAAGAAACAGTTCCATGGATACTGATCTCCAGCTTTAAACAGTTGTGAGGCAATTGAAATTAATATAACCCATATTTTACCTGTCCCTTCACTTTACACAATTTATGTCTCTTAATTCTTACTACTACTTTTCTTTAAATTTCTTTAGACTTAGCACAACAGAATTTTCCTTTTCATATCCATCATACTCTAATTGATTCACTGAAATTGGAGAATCTTAACTGGTTGCACCAATTTCCTGTCATCATCAAAACACCCCTCTTCTTCCCCAGAGTGTAGCTCATAGCTAAAAATAGCTCCCAAAAAATCATTAAATCATTCCTGTGATTATCTTCCAGTCTATGTTTATCAAAATTAATATCACTGGCATAAATAATTTTAGCTACTGAGTACCAACAAACATATTCCCTGTTTTGGGACAGTAAAATAAGTAATAGAGACAAATAGTACAGAATATGCATGATAAATCTGGGTAGTTTAACTTGCAGTCTCAAAGATGCAAGAGCCCTAGGAAGTCAATTCAGGCTGAAAATGTCCTTAAGTCACATGGCATTTTTTTTCCAGTGACTTAAGAACGAATGGCCAGCCTCAACCCAAAATTTCTTTTCTGAGTTTGATTCAGCCCACAGTATAATTTTTAAGTCATGTTTCCTGATTAATTTTAAACATTTTTCAATGGAAGAATGAGCTTTGATCTGCTTTCAGGACATTTACATCTTTTGTATGGTTGCTCTTAGACAAAAATGTAAATTGATGCTATGCGGGATAGGCTATGGTAATTATGATTATTGTAATTGGTTACAAAATGTGAAAAGAGAAAAGTGGGAGTGGGAATTAAAAACCAGAGCAAGATGGAGAATCTCAGCTTCTAATGTTATAGATACAGAATGTGCACTTGGCTTGCAAAAGCTTCCACATGCTTGTCAAAGAAAAGTGAAAACAGGAAACAGAAAATCTGGGAGACCTTAAAGACAAATGTAAAGAGACTGAAATTTGAAGATTTAAAGGATTAAAACTATGTGATCCTGAAAATTTTGGCCATCATGTCCAAAGTTCCTGAACAGAGCATGAGAGACATAGATCCTACAAATAAAAGTAAGAGTTTCCAGAATCTCAAAGGACTAATTTGACTCAGGTCTGAAAATCCAATCAAAATGCAAGGAATAGCTTCTCTTTACTCAAGTAATCTTTCATGCAGACAGATTTCTAGATTACAGAAGATTATTAAATCATGCTGCTTTACACAGCTTCACAGACTATATCGTAAATTTTCAAATACAAAACTAAAGCCAGGCTTTAAACCAGTATCCTTTAAAAGCAGTCTTAAAGTACTTTATAATTGAAGCAAACAAATATATTTTCTGCATTGGAGAAAAGAGGGAGGACTATTCTTACCCTTTTATTTAAGAAACAACTTTTGGTGTTACCTTAGGAACTTTGTCATCCTTTATCCTCCTGGAGGAACTGCTGGAGAGAAAAGAGTTCTCTTCCAGCTGTGCTGGAGTTTAAGAAAATAAGTTGTCTAATTTAGCTGCCTTTAGCCAAGGGGTGACTGAAGGTCTCATGGACACAATTTTTTTAACTAATCTAATCACTAACAATTTAACAAGAATTAGATAACCACAAACAGGCACAATTTGCTAAGTCTATTTTCTCTTTTCCAATTTTTCCTAATACGGACTAATCATTAAATTGAAATATCAGAAAACCTAGAATGACTATATTTTTATGTATTTAGACAACTTTGGCGCATGGAGTTTGATTATTGGTCAGGTGATGCATCTGTGGGGAGTAGAACAGTTAAATGCACAGCTCAAGCCATAAATATAGTGAAAACAATAAAAATCCTTCAGAGTTAATTTGAATACTGCAATTCAGGAGACACAGTGAAAGTAAATGACATTCATTGTCAACCCAAATGTTTTTTGGTTAGCTGGACTTACAGGGAATTTTATTTCTTTAGGGAAAACCTGTTAGTTAACTAATCTTCCAGTATGAGAATGGGAAGTAGAATGCTACACTATATAAAAATCCACACTGATTTCTCACCAAGAATATTAAGGAGCAGATTTGCCAGATTTTCCCAAATGTACCTTTGGGGTTCAAAAAACTTAGTTTATTTATATCTTGCAGATAGGATTTCCTTGATCTGCACCTGATATTCCTTGGGTGTAGTCATTCACTTAGAATATTGCTGGAGGCTCAACATGAACCACTTTCTATCACTGCAGACACTGCAGTCTCTCAAACAATTCAAAACACAAAGAAAAACTGCTGTCATGAGTCCCTGGAGTGGCCTACAGTTACATCACCTTTCTCATATACATTTTTATTTTTTATTATTGCTATAGGCCTAATTACATTTCAAAAACGTTGTTAGAAACATGAGAATATAAAAAGCTTTTTTAAAAAATGAAGTGTGAAGTAGTTGATGATCTCAGGTAAGGGAACACAAGATCAAATTAACATATTTAAGAGACTATTCAAGTACATAGACAGATACATCAATTAGAAGGTGCAGACTAATGGACCTTAACATTTAGTTGCTTTTGCTGAATTATGTTATTTCTTTTCATGCCACAGAAAGAGTTTTACATGCAAGTTTCCATCTGTCCTAGGCCATGACCTGATACAGAAGCCTCTAATAAAGTTGAGTCCTGAGTCACTATTTTGGAGGTGGTGACATTTTGTAATCCCAAACTCCACCGTCTGCAGGAGGATACAAACATGAATTTACATGGTTTTTTTCTGAATCAGATTGCTTTTATGTGTCAGGAACTGTAGGTATAATTTAAGTCAGATTTCTCAATGTGAATTTAATAGTGGTTACAGGGGAGGAAGTGGAACCTTCTTGCACTTCTTTGAAAATGGAGTCTGTTAGAGAAGATTCTAAATCAAAGGGTCTGACACATCCTGCCATGCATGTGAAATAATCCTCTGCCAAAGTGCATTACTGGAGTGATGAATTATGTACCAATGCCTTCACTACATGTAATGTTAGAGTGTGATTCTTATTCTAGTTTCACATATTTTTTTCACCCCTTGCTTTTCCCTCCTCCACAAAACACCACAAAGGCAAACAAATAAGATGATTTTATACCTGAGTCTGTTGTTTTTTATTTTTTCTTTCAGGAGCTCTCATTTCAATTCTAGAATGGTGTTTAGATTTTAGATATTAAACAACTTTTAATTGTAACTGCTATCTGGGCTGAAAGCATTAATTAGTGAGAATAGTCCAGGGAAATGAAGGTAGTCAAAGTGCCCTCATTTTTAAAATAAATTCAGATGAACAAACTTGTATGTCAGCTGGTTTCCATCTCTAAAAGCCCTGGCATTTCACTCTGAGGTAATTGTGAAACAATTCCATCAAATGGATTTCACAAAAGTCATCTTAATGGAGAGGCCAGAAAATATATTTATTACAGGTGTTCTATGGCAGAACTTAAAGACTGAATCTGAGGGCAGGACCCCACTTAGACTATTCACTGTATGGAAAGGGAAAGGGCTGTCCTTAAGAGCTAATGAAACAAGTTATGAAAGAAGACAGAAATGCCCAAAGTCACATTGAAAATTGGTAGCAAACTAACAGATTAGAAGCCCATTTTTCTTTCTCTCTCTATCAGATTTTTTCTAGTCTCATGGACAGAAGGTCATTTAGTCATAAAGGAGATGTCAGGGACCTGACTTTGGCACTTGCAAGTGTCTGTGGTTTCTGTGATGGAAACAGAAACCCCTCAAAATAACCCTGTGGTCTGGGCAAAGCATTTACACCTCACACAGACTCACACAGACACAGACACACACACTGAAATCTCAACAAAGAGTAGTTTTGTCACATTAAAATATAAAAAAGGGATGCAAGGTGTGCAGAAACACTTTTCTATAAATTGGACTTCCAGCTCCCATCGCCACAGTGACACAAACAATGTATCTTTCTGCTGTTATTCCACAGACACTCGTCTTGTAGACATGCAAAAAAGTGAATAATCTCCCTATTGCTGCTGAGTCACTCTCAGTGTAACACTTGCCTGTGTTTGTAATGAATCCCACTAATGAGACAGGAGGGCAGCACTACGGGGGAGCAAAACGTGCTGGGGAGAGCTGGAGGTGTGCCTGTGGAAATAATGCTGCTGGGCATCCTCCTGAAGGAAATGTTTCAACTCTGACATACCTAGAAAAGGGGAGCTTACCAGACCAAAGAAAAGTCATTCATCTGGTTGGATTCTGGGGACAAATGAAGCAGCAAATTAGGGCTAAATAAGTCTGATCCAAACCATGGGACACACCTGTCTTTCCCAGCTGGGAAAGGGAAGGACTGAGAGCAAAACCAGCAGACCCATCCTTCTTACTTAGGCATTGCTGGAGAATATGCCCCAGGAGAGAGTGCCATGTTTGTGAGTGAGGCTGAGTGACATGGCTATTCTTTGTAGTCTTTCATTTTTGCCAGAAATATATTATATAGATGTCTGTGGCATCTTCAACAAAACCAGGAAAAGGACAGGCTTGCATGACTAGTTTTCAATGTGGGATATTGCAGTGCCCTGGCTGTTTCTGTCAGGTGGCACCAGGCCTGTGGGAAAGAGCTTGCATTAGCTTCTTGGGCAAGAAGTTCCTGTCAACATCATGCACTGTGGCTTGTTTTGTTTGCACTTCAAAAGCAACTCTTTTTTCTGCAACTTTTAAGCTATACTAGAGTTTGGAAATGCAGAAGAAATTATTAAACAAGCTCTAAATAGAAAAAGTATCTGTATATCCTGGTTTTACTACTCTCGCTGAGAATAATATTGTATTTTAAAAATCAGCTGGACAGGTTTTAAGTTTCCATCAAAATTAAGGATTTTTAATATCTTTCTTTATTTCCAAACATCAAGAATGAAAAAAACAGACATTTCTTGAAAGAGTGGCTTGAGTTCAAGTTAACCAGAATAAGCTGAAAATCACAAAGTGAAAAATTTACTAATTTTAAAATTTCCCTAATGTTATTGTTTTCAAATGATTGGGTATGACAATAGCCCAGTGTGCAAACAGGACCACTTTGCAATATGTATTTGGCCCAAAACTAAAAAAAAGTGGAAGCATAACTGTGATTCATGAAGGGACGAGATCCTCCCAGTAGAAAGAAAGTGAATCTGAGGGTTTATTCAGA
>VZRX01003973.1:0-18867 GCA_013398075.1 Notiomystis cincta | reverse complement strand
AGGCCCTGGAAGTGGCTCCAAGGCTTCCCTGGATCCTTCTCTCCAGGTGAACACCCCCAGCTCTCCCAGCCTGGGCTCCAGAGGGGCTCCAAGCCTTGGAGCAGCTCCATGGTTTTCTCCAGACTCACTCCAGCAGCTCCTCATCCTCCCTGTGCTGGGACCCCTGACCACAAAAGAAAGGCACAAAAAATTGCTGAACTAAATACAATTTGTCTCCTTCTCTGGGCGATGGAATTCAGGGGGGTTGAGGTCTCCTCTGACTCTCTGGCTGGATTTAGAAGGCCCAGAATTCCTGGGTTTGGCAGGCATGGGAAGCAGCTCAATTTCTTCCTCTTTCCAGCATCCCTCACACCCTGACAAATCTCCCCCCTTGTCCTCCATCCTTCCTTTGACAGTCCCAGTCTGATTAATACAAATTTTTGCCCCAGTCTCCAAAAGCCAAGGGGTGAAATTTGATGGAATCATCAGCGTTTTATTCTGTCTGTGGTAATTTCAGGGAATGATGATGATGCCTCATCCAAATGCTCTTGGACACCTCATTATTTGTGTGGGAATGCTCCATTTCAGTCCTTTTTTCTGCAGAAAATGCAGGAAAATCCCTCCTGACTGCACAGGCTGTTCAGCATCACTTCTCAGGAACCAAATTCTGCATATTTTGGGTTCAACTCTCTCCCAAAAGCACAGACCTACTGCATTGGGATTTCTGTCCTCCTGGATTTCTGTCTATCTCTTCAGAGCTGATGGAGCTGATGGGAGCTTCCCTCTTCCAGTGCAGGCTCTGGTTTCAGGTAGTGAATTGTCCCTGGAGGAATTTTTTTCCTCCATTTACTCCTGGGAAAGGTCCGGCTGCTCTCCAGCACTGCAGAAAATTCCCTTGGAGCTGGAGCTCTCTCACAACTTATCCTCACTCACTGACTTTTGAATCCTGTGCTTGCATAAACCAAGTGGGAGAGGGAACAAATCCCAGATTCCAGGAGCCCTTTGGCCCATAGTTCACGAATATTCCTCATCCATGACACCTGTTCCAGATCCATGTGCTTTTCATTGCTCTGTGTGGGATGTTTTCCTTACTTGTAACCTGGGAAGAGGTGACTTGGGCTCCGTTAAAACTTTGGGCTGTGCCAGGATCTTGTTTATATTTTAAGGGATGAAGCAGCAGCTGCACAACCAGAGCCAGGAACAGGCAAAGGAACAGGAACAGTTTTGCAACCATTTATTAGCAATAGTCAGAGAAGATACAAAATCCTATTTACAGTGAAATCATAGGAATGACCGCTCCAAAGGACTGGGATTTGGAGCTGGGTGAGGACTTCAGGTGGAGGACATGGGAGGAGGAGAGCAGCCCTCCATATCCCACCCCAAATCTTGCAATCCTCAGCCTCCCAAGGAACTGCAGCTCCCCGAGCAGGACAGTGCTCAGTATCCATCAGGGCTGGCTGGGATGGGATCTGTGTGGAAAAGGGACCAGGACACATGCAAGGGACACAGGAGGGCAGCAAGTCCCCCCCACCCAGGTGCCTGGAGCGGGTCATGCCAGATGTTCCCAACAGGAGCAGAAAAGCCAGGATGCAGGGACAGAAAAGCCAGGATATATCAGCAGAAAAGCCAGGATGCAGCAGCAGAAAAGCCAGGATGCAGCAGCAGAAAAGTTTCTCCACACCAGAAGGAAAAACAACAATTCCAGAGGGGGCTGCAAGTCCTTGTGTTCCTCCCCAGCTCCCAGCAGGGCATTTTGGAGGAGATTTGGGACTATTTCAGAGCCAGAGCTCATCATGGAGCTCCACATTCCTCCCTCCAAGACTGGAAAGCACAAAACCCTACAGGAAATGGCTGTGAGCAAGGAAAGGCTGCCCAGCCAGTGCGCTGAGGGCCAGGAAATTCCCTCCTGAAACTCTTATTTCATCCACTTTTAGGGTGCCTCCTGCACCATTCCCAGTCCTGCCTGCTCAGCAATCCAAGGATTTGGTTCTCCTCAGCAGGAACTGCAAGTTGTGAATTTCTGCTGTCATCACCTCATGGTGTCCTTTATCCCTACATAGAATTTGGCTTTGGTTGGGGTTTTTTGTCTGCTTGGGGGCCTTTTTGGTGTTTCTTGTGTCTGGCTGGGTTTTTTTGGTCTGGTGGGTTTTTTTAGGGGTGTTTTGGGGAGAAAGACAAGGGGAAGGCACCACTTGTGCTCATCAGCGCAGCCACAGAGGGGCCAGAGCCTTTCCATTCTGTGCACAGTAACTTTCCCTGGACACTGGACGCAGGTGGCAGGAGGACAGGACGTGTGTGGGGCAGAACCCGGGGCAGAGGGAGCAGGAATGTGCCGTCCCAGCGCTCTGGCAGAGCCTCTCTCCAGCAGGGATTGCTGGGGGCAGCTCTGTGACGCACCGGCCCAGCATTCCCAGCAAGATGGGAGATACCAGCTCCTATCTGCAGGAAGGATCACTCTTGGAATGAGAGCAAAAGGCCCCTTATCTCCCTGGGGAGCTTTACAGTCCAAGATCAGCCAGCTGAGCCCCAAACAGGGAATGTGAGCGTGGCCACGGTGGAAAGTTACCTGAGCACATCCAGAGCCCGCGCTGACATCGCTGTTTGGGACAGGAGGAACGGAAAACAGCCAGGGAAAGGGAATGTTGGTGTTCCAGTGGCCTTAGGCTCTGGGAATAACCCCTTAGGAATGCTAATTTGGAGCAACCAAGACAATTCCGTGAACGTGTCAGATCCTTAGGGTGGGTCACAGGATCTCAGCCCATTTCCCAGCATGGAAACTCAGCCTTCTCCATCTCTTCTCTGCCATTTCCTGGCAATATTCCTTCCCTGGGATCCCAACCCCTCCAGTGAGGAGCCACACTCCAAAGAGAACCGGCACACTCCCCTGGGTGGGAGGTGGCCCATGGATCCCGGGGAAGGGAGAAGGGAAGGGAGAAGGGAAGGGAGAAGGGAAGGGAGAAGGGAAGGGAGAAGGGAAGGGAGAAGGGAAGGGAGAAGGGAAGGGAGAAGGGAAGGGAGAAGGGAAGGGAGAAGGGAAGGGAGAAGGGAAGGGAGAAGGGAAGGGAGAAGGGAAGGGAGAAGGGAAGGGAGAAGGGAAGGGAGANGGGAAGGCGCGGGAAGGGAAGGGAAGGGAAGGGAAGGGAAGGGAAGGGAAGGGAAGGGAAGGGAAGGGGTGCAGTGGCACCAGGGATGGCCTCAGAGAGCTGCACGTCCTGAACAAACAGGTTCCCTGTGCCTGGAGCACCAAAATCCACACTCTACGTTTCCAACAGCAGGAGCCACCAGGAACAGCACAGAGGCCACCAAGTTCCAAGAGGGAAACAGGGCAATGCAAGGATTCCCCAAGCCTTTTCCCTTGGCTCAGCTGCTTTTCCTGCCGGGATCTAACCAAATTCCCTGCTCTGCTGCCCTCACTGTTGTTTTGTGCACTTTCACCCTGTGACAGGCAGGACTCAGAGGGCACCTCCAGCAGCCCCTGGGGCCGGGAAGGTTCTGGCCTCCTTCCCCCAGTCTCTGGACCGGTTTGGGCTGGGGGGGAGTGGGGGGAGCAGAAGGGACATGACACTGAAGCCCTGCTTTGCCCTCTGGGTCACAAAGGCCTGACAGCAAATGTACAAAGCTGTGGGAGGGGCCCGGGGCTCCTCAGTGCGTTGGATGGACCAGAAAGGGAGGGATTGGGTCACAGGATTGGTGGTTTTGAACCCGTTCACCTCTGCTTTTCAATTTAACCCCTCACATTTGCCAGCACAGGGAGGATCCTGCCCTGCTGCCCTCACTCCTGGCTGGAGCCAAAGAACTGCAGGAAGAAGGAGAAGATGTAGATGATGTCCAGGTAGATGTTGAGTGCTCCAAAGATGTATTCCTCGGGGCTCAGTGAGTACCGGCGATTCCCCATCAGCATCTGCGTGTCCAGGGCCAGGAACTGGAAGGGAAGGGAGGAAACCCCAGGACAGTGACAGGGAGGGTTGGCCCAGGGAGGCAGGAAGGGCTCCAATGACTGGAGATAGCCCCGCTGCTTCCCTGGACCTGGGACAGAAATGCAGCCCCTTTTTATGGGCTGTAACCACACTTTAAGAGCTCAGAACAAGACAGTGAACGAGCTGAAACTTTCCCCTTTCCTCATTTCCCTCCTGACAATCAAACCCTGCGTGTAACTCCCACTCCAGGCCCTCTTCCCTCAGGCTTCCTCCATCCCATGGCCAGCTCTGGAGCCATCCTCCCTCCTCCTCCTCCCCCAGAGCCCACAGCTTATTATTCCCACACTTCCCCTGGGTTGGGAAACACCTGCCAGGGAATGAGGTGGTCACAGGGTGACCTGGCCCCAACAGGACCACCAGAAATCCCAGGCCTGACTGCAATCCACCATCTGCTCCTCCCACCCTTCCCTCCTTCTGCCATCCTGCTGTCCCACCTGAGTCTAGAGCTCTGCAAGGCTGCACCATCCCCCAGGAGGTGCTGTTTTATCCCCCCCAGAACAAATCCCAGCCAAGCTACCCTGGCAGGGCCAGGCCGAGGCTCTGACTGATGTTTATGGGGTAATTATCAGATGTTGAAGCCTCCTTGTATTTTACAGAAGGATCTTGAGCTGTGAATCAGCGCCAAGCTCCCTGTGCTCCCTCGGAGTGACTTTTATGGGTGATAAAGGCAATTGCTCAACTGCTCTGATTCCCAACGTGCCCAATGGGCACCACCTCAGAGCCCAGGGCAGCCCTGGGCTGAGTGCTGGCTCCAGGGAACACTGGGCACCTTCCCAGACACCTCCCCCAGCTGAATCCCAGCACAGAGACTCGCTCTGGAAGAGGCTCTTGGGAGGGACCACCGGGAACGAGCCAAGCCTTTCCTTGGAGGAGCTACCCAGCTCCAGGGCTTTTGCCACCTGTGTAAACTCTTCCAAAGCCTTTTAATCCCCAGTCTCAGCCTTCCCTGTTTTTCTGCACCTCTGTGAGCCGAACTCATCCCAATCCTTGGCTTGCTTGCTCTCACCCAAGCAGCTCTGAGTCGACTGTGCAGCCTCATCCCTGGATCCCCTCAGTCCCGCGGCTGTGCCGAGCTCAGCTCTACCTGCTCCTCTCCAAAGGTACTTTTGGCCTGTCCCCACAATCCCTGCAGAGCAATCCAGCCGGGATTGCTCACCCCACACAGCTTGGCACTCACACCATGCCCAGCTCCAGCATGTTCACAGCACCTCCCGTGCTGGGCTCTGCTCCCGCCAGGATCATTGCTCCAGGGCCAGCCCGAGCTCTGCAATCCCTGTCCCAGCTCCCTGCGAGCTCCAAGCTCCTTCCCAAATTGCCTGTTACCCCTGCTGGGCAGGGGAGCAGCCACTCACCATGGTGAAGATCCCAGCCCCGAGCAGAGCGTAGATTGCATGGAGCCATGGGACCTGAAGGACACGGACACACACATGGACACAGGGACATGGACACAGGGACACATGGACACAGGGACACATGGACACAGGGACACATGGACAGGGGGACATGGACACAGGGACACATGGACACAGGGACAGGGGGACATGGACACCGGGGGACATGGACACCGGGGGACATGGACACCGGGGGACATGGACAGGGGGACAGCCGTCAGAGCTGGGCAGAATGGGCTACGCAGGACTTCACTCCCAAGGGATTTGGCCCCAAGGTGGAGGGGGAAAGTTGGGAAAGTGCTCTAAAAGCCCAGGTTGCATTTGCACCACTTCCAACTACAACAGTTTCTTTGGGAATGTTTCTATGGCACAGAACAGGACACTGGGCCTCAATTTCCCCCTCACTGTGGCCTTTACATCCATTTGGCTCCTAAACTTCTCCATCAGGTGTTTGTTATTCCAAACAGCACTTGGCCCCAGTGACTGCCCTGTGGGAATCATGGAATGGTTTGGGTTGGAAGGGACATTAAAGCCCACTCAGTCTCACCTCTGCCATGGGCAGGGAGACCTCCCACTATCCCAGGGTGCCCCAATCCCTGTCCAACCAGGCCTTGGACATGTCCAGGGATGGGGCAGCCACATGTCCCAGTCCCAGCACTCTCCTGATGGGAACACTTTGGAGCACCCCCATAACAGATTTACTTACCCAAACACAGCTGGTCCCACTGGAAAAAACACCAAATACTCCAAAAGCCAGACCCAGGTTTAATTTACCTGAGGGAACAGCTGGAGCTGTGTCAGGGGAGGTTTGCATTGGATATTGAGAAAAGGTTCTTCCCCCACTGGAACAGCTCACCAGGGCTGCCAGAGCTCCAGGAGCATTTGGACAATGCTCAGACATAAGGTGGGATTGTTGAGATGTCCTGAGCAGGGACAGGAGCTGAACTGGATTATACTGGTAGGTCCCTTCCCCCCTTAGGTTACTCCATGATTCTGTGATTAATTAGGAAGCACAATTTAAATAAATTAATCCATGGGAGTCACAGGGGGAATTTCATTGGAATTGGGACCAGAGGAACTGCTGTGGCCCAGAGGAACCAGGAGAAGGTGCTGGTTCAACCTGAGATGGGTTCAGTGATGTCCTTGGCTCTCCAGGGATTTCTCCTGCCTCTCTAGAGTCACCTCCTGCCTGCTGGGCTCATTCCCAGGCTGCCTCTGACTGTGCTTATCTTGCCATGCATCAGATAAGGAGGAGCTGTCTCTCCAGTTTCATGGCTGTGCTTTGGCACTGGGAGCTGCTCCAGCCTCACGTTCCCACTGGGGAGAGAAGCTCAAGCCCAGACAGCCAAAATCCAACCCTTTGGAATCCCCAGGCTGGATTCATCCAGCAACTACTCCAGGGTTGGGACTGGTGGGAATCTCCTGCAGGTATCCCTTAGGGAATGACTCAGGGCAAAGGAGCTGGCTGGAATAGGGAGGGATTTGGGATGGCAGGAGCCTCTCGGGTGATTTATGCCACCTGCCCAGCCCCACCCCCCTTCCCTCATCCATCCCCTTATCCCAGGGGCTGCCAGCTCTTTGGGACTGACACCTCCTGGTATGAGACACCCTTGGATGCAGCCCAGTCCTGCTCACTGTGCTTGGAAGCTGCCCCAAGATTTTCCCTGGGCGCAGCTGGGGCCAGGAGTGGCTGGAGAGGCCAAAGGAAGTGGCTGGAACTGTGCGAGGGGTTGGCAGGCCTTGGGGACACACAGGGGATCACTGTCCCCTGGGGACACACAGGGGATCACTGTCCCCTGGGGACACACAGGGGATCACCGTCCCCTGGGGACACACAGGGGATCACCGTCCCCTGGGACCTGGCTCCTGAGGGTCACTCAGACCTCAGGGTCATTGCTGACAAACTGAGGCCTCAAGATTTGAACTCTGCAGGTGCTGGATGTTAGTCCTGAGTCCAAGTCCTGCCCTGGATTTGGGACAGAGTGTAATGTGCTCATTGCCCTGGTTTTACTGAGGGGAAACTGAGGCCTGAGCAGACACCTATGCTCAGGTGAGACCCCATCTGCATCCAGGGGAGTCCCAGCACAGGAAGGGCATGGATGTGCTGGAATGAGTCCAAAGGGGCCCATGGAGCTGCTCCGAGGGCTGGAGCCAGGCTGGAAGAGCTGGGAGTGTTCACCTGGAGAGGAGAAGGCTCCAGGAAGAGCTCAGAGCCCCTTCCAGGGCCTAAAGGGGCTCCAGGAGAGCTGAAGAGGGGCTTGGGACAAGGGATGGAGGGACAGGACGCAGGGAATGGCTTCCCACTACCAGAGGGTAGGGGTGGATGGGACACTGGGAAGGAATTCATCCCTATGTGGTTGAGGAGGCCCTGGAATGGATTTCCCAGAGCAGCTGTGGCTGCTCCACCCCTGGAAGTGTCCAAGGTCAGGTTGGAGCAGCCTGGGGTGGTGCAAGGTGTTCGTGCCCATGGCAGGGATGGGGCTGTGTGGGCTTTGAGGTCCCTCCCAATGGAAATCATTCCATGATTCCATGGTTCCACTGCCAGGAACCACAGGAAATGTCCTCAACCCTGGGCTGGTTCCATCCTTGAGCTGTATCCCATTGTCAGTCCCAGGATGACCCCCTGCTCTTCTGTCCCCTCCGGGCTCCCGCCTGTTTTCAGGGAGCTGGGCCCCCCCTCCCAGCCCGCCCAGTTTGGCCCAGTGCAGCCCAGTTGGTCACTCACGTATTGGTAGGGCAGGATGACAGCCAGCACCAGTCCCCCCAGGAAAAGCACCATGAGCAGCACAAAGAGAACGCCCTGGTAGGACGTGAAGTCGAACTGTGGGCAGAAGGGAGGAATGCACTGTGCCAGGGGCTGCATCCAGGGACCACCTGGAGCTCCCAAGTCCCACCAGAACTCTCCCAGCCCAACAGCCACTCCCTGGCACAGAGCCAACACTTCCCAAATCCCCCTAAGTGCCACAGGGAAGGGCTTGGGTCCTGCCACACACCAGGAATCCCAAACCCATCATATTCCTTTGTGTCCTTCTGTATCCCACAGCCAACTCTTAAAAAATCCCCAGTTTACCACCATACAACCTCTTCCAGCCCCACTGACATCCCTGACACATCCCTATCCCCCAAAAGTCCCAGATTATTCCCACCTGTCAGCATCTTCCAGTCCCATTTACACCTATGGCACATCCCAATCCACAAAAAAATCTCATTTTATTCCCATACATCAGCATCTTCCAGCCCCATTTACATCCCAGCCACATTCCTCGCTAACCTGTGTTCTGATCTACTCCAACTTTATTGTGACATCCCCACAGCCCTCAGGGTGGTCCTGTATCCAGAGCCTTCCAGTCATTCCAGCTCTCCCTGGCTCCCTGTCCTGTCCCAGCTGTGCCCCTTCCCAAAAGAGGCTCCCACAATCCCACCTTGCTCTGGAAGCTGAAGATGGTGACGGACAGACAGACCAGGGCCGTGATCCCGAGGCACAGCAGCACCGACTTGGTGTTGTAGTAACTGCAAAATTACAGGAAAACCACATTTGGATCATTCCCACAGGGATGGGAAGGGGGGATTTAGACAGGCAGGAGCTTGGCAAGGAAAGCATGAATCCTATGGGCACAACCAGCACTGGAATTATCAATATTTCACATTAATGTTAAAAAAGGAAGGATAGAAAAAAGCCTGCATGAGTTTTCCTGCTGTTTTGAAAGACAGAAGGGAGTCAGGAGGGCTGGGCTTTCCAGAGCTCCAGAGATGGACTCCAAGTCCACCAATCCCACTGTCCATGGACAGACAGAATGGGGAGGATCCTGACTGGGAGGTAACAAAACCAGGATGACAAAAGTCACCGCAGCATGAGGGGAAACCAAGGGAGCAGCCCCTGGGCTCATGCCCAGTCTGGCTTTTGGAAAAGGGCAGGAAGGAGGGACTGGAGCCAGGACAGAGGCTACAGACTCAGGCTGGAATGGTTTCCAGGTTGGATCAGGATTTTAGCTGCAGTGCCAGACTCAGCCCTTGGAAAAGCCAGTCCTGCTCTCCCTGGGGGGATTTGTGTGGAGTCACTGGAGTTTTCCCCCTAGAGCTGCTGAGGCCGCGGATTTCTTTGTCCCAATACATCCATCACCCGCCCTGGATCATGTCCCTCTCCCCAGGCTCCCATGTGAGCCAAGAGCAGATTTTCTGTTGCAAATGAGCAGAAGGGAACAGGCTGTGGGATACAAATTCCTGAAACTGCTGGAAAAAAATTCCTTGGCTAACTGTAGCCCCACCTGCCTGGGACCTGCCCAGTGAGAAAGGTGAGATCACTGAGTGGTCACCTCCAGCCCATCCAGGTGCTGCCCTGTCCTGGCCCTCCAGGGCTCTCCTGCAGGATTTGGGATACAGGAATCCCCCAGTGCTGCCTCCCGTGGGAGAGGGACAGGCCTTGGAAACCCTCCTTAGAAAGTGTTTTCGCCGGGAAGCTCCAGATTTGTGTGGCTAGTGGAAGGCCTAGACAGCTCAGGTGGCCCAGGTACCTCAGGAACAGGGAATTTTTTCAGGAGACAGGACACAGGATACAGGATACAGGACAGTGCCCAACCCACCTGGAGAGCATTGCAGTGAGATAGGCCATGGACAGGGTCTAGGGGAAAATGGAGCCTCGTTAGTGCCCTCATGTCCCAGGAGGAGACACCACAGGGAATCAGTCAATCCCAGAGAAAAGGGTAGGGAAGCCTCTCAGACCCTCAGTAGAAGGAATTCTGGCAGCATTTGGAACCCTCCAGTGATTGCCACAGGAGAGGGCAAAGGGAGGGCAAACAGCACAGGAGCATCCCCTGCTCCTGCATCCCTTCTGCACAGAACCCAACTCCCATCCCAGCTCCCATCCCACATTCCAGCTGCCATCCTTGCTCCCATCCCAGCACATCTCAGTTCCCACCCCAGTTCCTATCCTGGTTCCCATCCCAGTTCCCACCTCCGCTCCAATCCCAGGTCCCACAAGACTCCACAGATTATTTTTTGTAATTTTTTAACAAACAGAGACTTCCTTTTTTTCCCAGCTTCTCCCATCCCAGTGCAACCATAGCTCCTCAGCCCAAGCACAGGACAAGAGGATGAAATTCCCACGTTTCCCCAGGAATGCCAGCCCTGTGTGTGTCCTTGGAGCCACTCTGACCCCAGGGCAGATGTTGGCCAGATGTGCTACTCACAAAGATGCTGAGCAGGATCAGATTCCATGGGAAGTATCTCCTGCAAAGGAAACAGGGGCCAGTCAGCAGCAGCCGTGCCAGGGAATCAATGACTATGAGGGTAATTAGTGACTGTGAGGGTAATTAATGGCCATGAGGGTAATTAATGACCCTGCTGGGTAATTAACATCCATGCTGGTAATTAGTGCCTTGTGCACAAGTGCCAGGGTACAGTCACCCTACTGGGAGCCATGGGGCATTTGGGGTCCTCCCGGGCCAGCAGGACAAAGGTCTCCAGGATTTCCTGCTCCACTGGGAGCTGACTGGAGCATCCTCTGGAATGTTTAATTCCCAGAATCCACAGCTGCAAACGGGGCAGTCTCTGCTGCAAAGTCACAGCTGCAATTGGACTCCTGAGCTGCAGCAACCCAAGGCTACATCAGGCCTGGAACAGCTGTTTCCAACATCTGGAACAGGTTTCACAGAGGAGCTGTGGCTGCCCCATCCCTGGAGGTGTCCAAGGCCAGGCTGGATGGGGCTTGGAGCACCCTGGGACAGTGGGAGGTGCCCTGCCCATGGCAGGGGTGGCACTGGATGGGTTTTAAGGTCCCTTCCAACCCAAACCATTCCACAATCCCAAGAAAACACAGCTGCTGCCCCATCCCTGCCCCATAACACAGCTGAAATCCTGAGGAAAACATTCCTGCTGCATTCCCCAGGCTGGCCCAGATCCCAAAGCGATCTCTTTACCTGGGCCCAGAACAGCAGGCGAGGATCAAGTAGGTGACGAAGAAAACGGCACTGCAAGGAGAGAGGGAGAGTTCAGGGGGGAACACCAGCCTGGGATGGTGGTGCAGGTGGGAATTCCCACAGGATGGGGATGCTGGAAATGCAAACATCCTGGCAGGCGTGGATTGAGCCAGTTCCTACCCGTGGAGCCTCTCACTAAAGCTCCTTCCCACTCTCACTCTGTGAGTGCCCGTCCCCAGGGTGGGACAAAACATCCCTGGAAAAGCAGGGGGCTGGACTTAGAGCCAAGGTTGGGTTCAGGTCCTGGAGAGCACCAAATGTGTTAATGATGAACAGGGCAGGAACTGTATTTGTGATGGCTCTTAGGAAAAATTCCTTCATGGAAAGTGAGGTCAGGGATTGGAAGAGGCTGCCCAGGCAGTGGTGGAATGCCATCCTTGGAAGTGTCTAACAACCTGGGGATGTGGTACTGAGGGACATGGTAAGTGGTAGGTGGAGGGCTGGTGGTTGGACTCGATCTCCAGGGGCTTTTCCAACCTTCATGATTTCAAGATTCCGTGAGTTTCTCACATGGAGATGCCAGACTTTGCCCCTCGTTTCCAAACCCTTTCTGGCTTGGTGGGATCAAAGCTGGGGGTTCTTAAACCAAGGGCTGGAAAACTCACTGGGCTCAGGCAGGGCTGGAAGTGCTGTGCTGGAGGAGGGAGCATTCCCATGGTACATCCCTCCAGGAAAGGGAAGCTTGGAACTCTCCATCCCTGGAAGTGTCCAAGGCCAGGCTGGACAGGGCTTGGAGTAACCTGGGATAGTGGAAGGTGTCCCTGGCCATGGCAGGGGTGGCACTGGATGGACTTTAAGGTCCCTCCAACCCAACCCAACCCAACTCAACCCATTCCAGGATTCCATTGCAGGAGTGCTTGAGGAAGAACCGAGGCAGGGAAGGCCTGAGGGAAGAGCTCAGGGAAGTGCTCAGGGCAGGAGGAAGCTGCTTGGGGAAGGGCTCAGGGTAGGAGGATCCATTCAGAAAAGGGCTCAGGGAAGAGCCCAGTGCAGGAGGATCCTCCTGGCTCAGCAGAGTCAAGCATGTCACGGCTGCCCAGCCCCACCCAGGTCCTGGCAGTTTTTATCTCACAGGATTTGACCCCTCTCAAAGCACAGCAGCCCCAGAGCCGAGGGAGGCTCTCCTGCCTGCAGCTGGGTGTTCTCCAGGCTCTGGAAGCTGCTCTCTTGCTTTTCCCAGCGCCTGGGGCAGCGGTTCCAGACATGCCGATGGCTCCCGATAGCCACTGACCCTCGGCCAAGGCAGGGAGGTGAGGGCAGAGCCCAGGGCCACAGGCAGGGCACAGAGATAACCCAGGCCCAGCTCTCCCACTGGGAAACCAGGAAAGCCAGAGTGGACACGGCTGAGCAGCTGGAAAGGGACTGTCTGGAACACAGGGCCAGCAGGGTTGTCCATCCCTTGTCTGCTCTGAATTTAGTCCTGCTGAGGTGCCACCTCAGCAGGGGGAAAACATCCTGGGGCTCCCAGGTTTATTTTACACAGGTCTCTGGTTAGGAAGGAGATCCAGGCACAGACAGAACAAGCATTTGGAGACACGAGAATGAAGGGAAGGGCTTGGATCACTGGGCAGGGAAAAAAACAGACAAAATAAGTCATGGAATGGTTTGGGTGGGAAGGGACCTTAAAATCCATCCCATCCCCCTCTGCCATGGGCAGGGATGCCTTTCACTATCCCAGGGTGCTCCAAGCCCCAACCTGGCCTTGGACACTGCCAGGAATGGGGCAGCCACACCTCCACTGGGAAATCCATTCCAGGGCCTCACCACTCTCACAGGGATGAATTCCTTCCCAATATCCCATCTATCCCTGTCCTCTGGCAGTGGGAAGCCATTCCCTGTGTCCTGGCACTCCAGGCCCTTGCCCCAGTCCCTCTCCAGCTCTCTTGGAGTCCCTTCAAGCACTGGAAGTTCCTAGGTCTCTTCTCCCTTCTCCTCTCCAGGTGAACACTCCCAGCTCTCCTAGCCTGGGCTCCAGAGCAGAGGGGCTCCAGCCCTTGGAGCAGCTCCATGGCCTTGTCTGGACTCTCTCCAGCAGCTCCCTGTCCTCCCTGTGCAGGACCCCAGGGCTGGAGCAGCTCTGCAAGTGGGGTCTCACCTGGGCACAGAGGGACAATGACCAGTGTGTAAACTCCTCCAGGACAGAACTCCCCCAGCTGCCACAGGGGTGTTCCTACTGGAAAATAGGAAGGCATAAACTCCATCTGGACAGGGAGCTAGAAGAGGTGACCCCAGGGGCTGTGGTGGAGACCTGAGCAGGGCTGAGCCTCCTCTCCCTGTCCCCTGTGAGGTGACACTGCCTCCAACCGTGGCTGCCCACTGGAGCACCTTTGGCTCCCTCCTGGTGCCCAGAGCTGCTGGATGCTCCCATTCCTGCTGTTTGGAGGGTTTTCCCAGGTTATATAAGCTGGTGTCTCATCTCCTGATCTGGGTGTGAACTGATTAAAACTGAGTTCACATCACACTTAATGAGCAGCACTGACCCCGCCAGCAGCCTGGAAAGCACAGAGCCAGGAGACCCCAGCACATGGAAGCTCCATTCTGGGCTGGTCTGGGCATTCCAACTTCAGGGCTCTGGGATGAAGCCCCAGGAGTGACAGCCCCACTCAGACATGGCTGTGAACATCCCAACACCTCCAAATCCACCCCCCCATATGCACTGGATATTATGTAATGGAAATTCCAGCAACCACCTGGCTCTCAAGGGGAAAAACCAAAAATTCAGCCTCCAGGGTATCCTGAACATCCTTCCAGGTGTCATATATGGGGTTCTACAGTGTTTTCCTGGATGGCCTGCAAGGAGGTCTTTGGAGCTTCCAAGGGGACACTCCCAAAATCAAGCCTCTAAGGCACCCTGAACATCCTTCCAGGTCTCATATAGGAGTTTCTACACTGTTTCCCTGGAAATTCCCCAGTTTTCCTTGCTTTTCTGTAGGAAATACTCAGGTACTTACTTTGATTCTGATTTCTAGAGCTATTTTTTGGGAAGTGTTTGGAGTTTGCCTCTCTTGTGTCTCTTGCTCATTCAGGTGAGATTTTCCATCTTCTCACCTCAGGCTCACTCATGGATTGGTTGCCCTGAGAGGTTGTGGAGTGCCCATACCTGGAAGTGTCCAAGGCCAAGTTGGACGAGGCTTGGAGCAGCCTGGGACAGTGGGAGGTGTCCCTGCCCATGGCAGGGGGTGGCACTGGATGAACTTTAAGGTCCCTCCCAACCCATTCCATGATTCCATGCCCTTCCCCAGATGCCCCTGGACACTTTGGAGCAATTCTTCACATGCAGGACAGGGAAGTGTTTGGAAAGTGTTGGAGAGTCTTCCCACATCCCCATAGCCCCACAGCCCCATCCAGGGAGCACACAAGGCCACAGGAAAAGCCAGGGATACTCACTAGGAAGCCCAGTACCAGGCAGAGTGGGTCTGGATGTAGCCCTTGACTGGTTCACTGCAAGACAGAAGGAAAGATCCTGAGCAGGAAAAATCCAATCCCTGCCAGCCCCCTGCTCAATGAACCCTGGGAACAGCCCCAGTGTGGGGAATAACCAGCCCTGGGTGAATCCCCTTGGCAGCCTGAGCCTGTGGAGAGGAATTCCAGCTGCCAGGTGGGAAGGGCAGCACTGGTCCCCCAATTCCACACTGGAGCTGGCTGGGAACGACTCCCACAGGGGATTATGGAGCCCAAATCCTCAGGCTGGCAGTGATCCATTATTTATTCTGGAGGCAACATGAGCCACTTGCACCCAGTGTGCTCAGACACCCGAGCTGGAGAGGGGGACGAGCAGGGGAGGGAACTCAGCCCCTGGAGCCGGGATCTGGTAACTCCCACAGGGAACACCCAGCAGTTACTGTCCAAGGGCAGCAGCCCAGGGGATCAGCCAGGATGGATGGGTGGGAACGGGAGCAAAAGGAACCTCTGAAGGTTCCCTCAGCTTTGCTTTTCTATTGGAACACTCGGAAAAAAAATTCAGGTGTGACTCAACCCCCAGGAACCTGCCCAGGGCCTGGGTCCCGGGTGGCTCTGGACCCACTGGCACCCACCAGAAAGTGAAGAAAGCCACAATGACAACGGTGACCAGGAGCTGGGCCATCAGGATGGCGTAAACCTGCAGGGAGAGGTGATCCATGGATGTCAGAATCCAGCACAGCCGGGCCCCTCCAGGGGCCGGGCGCTCCAGCCCTGCCGGCCCGGGGATGAGGGGCGTGTCCCTCCCTCACCTTCCTGATGAACACCCTGCGCACGTTCCGGTCCTCCCAGCTGAAGGTCGTGAGCAGCTCCGTGTCTCCCGGGTACCCTCCGCTGCCGTAGCTCGGGCTGGTGCCTGCAGAGAGGCCAAACAGAGAAGCTCCCACCCCAATTCCCCCCCAGCTGCTGGAACCTGACCCCAGGGACAGATCACGACTCAGGTGTCCCAAATTCACAGGTTTTCCTCTGCTCTCTTCCCACTCCTGTGGCTCATTAGGAATAGAGAGGGGAACACTTCCACAAACCATCCCAACACCAGGCTTAGTCCCTGTCTGAGGAAACACCAAACCTTCCACAGCAATTGGAGGGCTGGGATCATCCCTTGCTCTCGTGTCACCAGGTATTAAAGCATCTCCAGAACAGCTGTGACTCAGCATTCCCAGCAGGAGCAGGAGGATTCCCTCGCTGCTCTCCTGAGCTGTGTTTGCATCATGGCTTTTGTCAACAGTGTCCCTGCTCCAAGAGCAGCTCCTGGCAGCTCCCCAAGGTTCATCCCTCAATCCCATTTCCATGCAGGGACTCAGGGAACAGTTAAGCACCGAGCCTGAAAAAGGAGGAAACAGCTCCAGTGCCACCAGTGAGAAAAATCTTCCCCCAAATCACCACACAAGTCATCTTTGCTTTGCCAAAACAGTAACAGAAGCCCCTGCTGCTGGTTTTCCCTACCCTATCCCTGGAAGTGTCCATGGCCAGGCCAGACAGGGCTTGGAACAACCTGGGATAGTGGGAGGTGTTCCATGGCAAGGGTGGAATGGGTTGAGCTTTAAGGGCCCATCCCACCCAAACCATTCCATGATTCCATGATCATTCTGTGCTCTCTTTGCTTCCCTTGCTGATGTCCCCTCCTGTGCCACTGAAGTCCCCCCTGCTGTGTTTCCACAGAAGGACTTTTGTGTGATTTTCCTGCTTTACATTCCCATCCCTGCCTGGTCCACAGATGCCTGCCCTCCTCCTAAAGCTTCTGAGCTCAAGGATTCCCAAGTCCTTCAGGAAGATGGAGGAAAGACCCTCTCAATCTCAGAGCAGACACCAGCAAAGTCCTGATCCTGGACTTCTGTTTCCTTGGTCAAAAGTTGCTCATTCGCAGTGCAGGAGCCTCACACAGGTGCCCCCAGCAGGAAATAAGTCCCTGGTGCTGTTCTGCTATCAATAAATCCCTTGGTCCTTCCTTCCTGCCCCATTGGAGCTGAACCTCCTGTATGTTCTCCTGGACCCCTCATTGGGCCCACAGTGCCTGGAGCCCAGAGGATCCATGGGACACTTCCAAGCCTCCCACACCAAAGCAATCCCAGCACTCAAACTCCCAACTGGCCCCTAAACACCCAGTTGGCCTCTAAACACCAAATTGGCACCTCAGTGCCTCAGAAGAACGGAAGGGTTTTACCCTCCTCCCTCCCTCCTTCCCTCCCTGGCAGTGTCCCCAGCATCCAGAGCATTTTATCCTCCTCCATCCTGGTGTCCCCACATCAGTCCCCCCATCCAAGGCCACAGCAGGACAAGCGTGTCCTGAGCTCATTGTCACAGGAACAACCCCAAATCCACGTCCTTCTCTCCAGTTGCTCCCAGTAAGGTGTGAGACGTCCCATGGAGTGGGTTTCCCACCTAGAGACCCAAAATATCCCATCCCGTCCCATTTGGGACTCACATCCCTGTTCCTCCTCTCCTCTCCAGTCCTGAGGGGGACCTCTGCCCACTCTCCCAGGGGCTCACTCCAGTACAGTCATGGCAGGACTTACTGGGATCGACGTAAGCCCAGCTGGGGTGGAGCGGGGCCGCCGGCGGGGCAGGGAAAGCCCTGGATTTCATCCTTTCTCCCGCTGTCGCCTCCTCATAGGATGGAGGAGCTGGGGGGGCTGTGGCATTGTCCTTTTTGTCCCCCTGCCCCTCAGAGCTGGGGGGTTTGCTGTTCACAGAGAGCTGCAAGGAAAGGGGCAAAGAGAGAGAGCTCTGAGTAAAACTATCCCAGAAACCACCCTGAACAAGGACCTGGCACAGACACAGTTTAGGGGGGGAGGGGGCTCTGCTGGAAAAGGGGTCAGGAACTGGGAGACACCCAGCAATTCCTGGGGACTGGACATGGGCCCATCCCTGCACCCCCAGGAAGGGGCATCCATGACTGAGGGGAGATGGGAAAGCCCCTGAGTTGTTAACAGGGATGAGAAGTTCCAGGCAGGGAGGTCTGAGGGGAGACACGGAGCCCCCACAGTGCCTTGGGCTCAACATGACACCAAAAACATCCAAGGAATTCTCTGCTTTTCATCAAACTTCCTACATTGCTCCTTAAAAAGAGCTTTCAGTTCCTGAGCAGAAAATCCTGAACTCTTCATTCCCATTTACACCCATTTTGGGGAGTTGTTCCCAGGAATGCTCTAGCTTGGCCCTCTGGAATTTTCCCCCTGGCTCCCTCCTCTCTGGCCATGTGGAGGCCCAGCTCTGCTGCTTCCCAGCATTCACAGGACTTGGGATTGCAGCAAGAAGCCAACCTGAGGCCACCTGAGCACTCTCCTCTCCTTGGGAACATGATCCCTTTAACCTTCCAGATCAGCCTGGGATAAACTGTCAGCCTGGGCTCCTTGGCTGCCCATGGAGGAGCCAGCTCAGCACCCAGATGGTGTCCCCCCAGATCCCAGGGATGCAGGGCTGGAATCACAATGAGCCCCAAAGGAAGCAGGCACTAACACAGCAGAGTGAGAAGGGCTTCAGTTAAAGGGGGAACAGGCTCTGAAAACACAGGAGGGGCCGGGCTGGGATGTGTCCCATGGGCAGATCGAGCTGTGCCACCTCCCCTGCCAGCCCCCAGGGACTGTCCTTCCCTGTCCTTCCCTGTCCCTTGGGTTTAGGGGGACAAGACCATGCAAGCCTCCCCCCGCCCCCCCAGATATCCAAGGAGATCCAGAGGGATGAAGCTGCATCCAGAGCGTTGCCATGGTGATGGAGCATGAGCTAGCAGAGGATAAACAACCCCCCTTCCCCGGTCCGAGAGCATTGGAGAATCCCAAAATCCAGAGCCCCTGGGCCGGGCAAGAGGTGCTGGGGCAGTGCCGGGTGCTGCCAGGTGGGGACAGGGATGGGAAAGCACAAACATCTCACGGAACCTCCCGGGATCGGGGCAGGGGGGAGAGAAACGGCCACAGGTCCAACAGGGTTTGAGCTGTGCATCCATCACCCCTAAACCAGGCCCCAGTCCCAAAACCAACCCCAAAACAGCCTCCAATCCCAAAACTAACCCCAAACCAACCTCAAATCCCAAAATCATCCCTAAACCAGCCCCCAACCTCAAAACCAGCCCCCCAGCCCCTTCCACCC
>VZRX01003972.1:90580-133934 GCA_013398075.1 Notiomystis cincta | reverse complement strand
CTGTGCTGCTCTGCTGTGCTGTGCTGCTCTGCTGCTGTGCTGTGCTGGCCGTTTCCCTCTCTCAGAGGTGGCTGTGATGTGGTTCCTGGCAGCCTGAGCCATGCCAGCCCAGCAGAGCCCCTCACCCGACCCGGGGAGCCGTGTGCCTCATCCCCTCTCTGACTGTCCCACCGGGCAGCCCGTGCCTGCCCCTGCAGGGGACATCAGTGACCTGCTCAGGCCGAGCTCTGGCACTGTTAATAGAGCGTGGCTGCCTCATTTGTAGGCTCTATTCATCTGACAGCTGAGAATTGTCAGTAGTGATGCTTCACTCCCTCTCTTTTCTCCAAGGTAGTGATTTGTCTACGTTATGGGTAGGTAAGCTTGACAAAACATTGCACATTAGCAGCTGAGACAGTGTTTGAAATGGGAAAATTGCTAGCAAACTGCTCCATTAGAGACCCAAATAACAAATTCTTTCTTTCCCTCAATGAAAGGGAGATAGTTAAGGCCCAAATTAATACGTCTGTCTCCCCAACTCTGCAGGGGGAATCACTCTTCAAGACGAATGGCTTCATCACTCCTGAGTGTGAGCTGGCTCTGCTGAGTCTCTGTTAGGCAGAGTTTTTTATCCTTTGTGTTTTGCCATCCTGAGATGATGGGGTGAGCAACACAGGAGCCACAGGAGGAGGTGATGAAAAGGTTTGCACCTCGGTGAACTCTGAGATGGATTAGCATGGGAATTTGAGTGCTTATTCTTTACCCTGGGATAGTTTTTCATCTTTAACTGCATGGTTTCCCCTTGTTTGGTTTGTTTTGTTTTGATTTTTTTTTCTCTGATATGTTCACTTTTTACTCTCATTGCTGCAAAGCCATTTAAAAAAAGTGGGAAGAAGGAGGACTTTATCCTGTCTAACATCATGTTATTACAAGAAAAAATGGATCTGAGTCCAGTGGGCTCTCATACTTTCCAATATCTGATGATATATTAGAGAAGAGAAAGGAAATTGTTCCTGTCCTTTGATGTTGTTGTCAAAGCCTCTAAAATCAAGCTCGGGGGGGCAGACAGAGCATTGCTGTGTGTCAGGAGGGGGGAGATGAGCTTCAGTTCATCTCAGCACTCAGCTGGCAGCAGGAGACATGGCACAGCCACAGGGGGAGCAAGGGAGGAACAAAAGCCACTGGGAGTTTGAACATGGCCAATTCACTTTACCAGTTTTGTGAATTCCACTTGGCGAGTCTCTTAAATAGATCTGAGCATGAAATTCCACAGGAGAATCAGGAAAGATTTTATTGAGTTGTGAGAAACCTTAAATGGGAGGAGGGGTAGTTTAAATTATCAAAATTTAGCCTTTTAGGACTGTGTGTCTTGTACAGATTTCTCAGATGTACTGTAAAATTATTTTATAGTATATTCTGGTAATACTCCCAAAAAATGAATTCCCAGATGTTGGTTTGCACAGACTAGCACAGATGGTTTTATATTGTATGACAGCACTCCATAGTACAGGGCTAGACCATAAAATCCACAGTTTTCAAAAGGTCATCTTCTAGGTAACCTAGGTAATCTTCTCTGAAATAAAATGTGCATGTAAAATTTACACTTTTTCACTTTTTGGAGGAAAAAATGACAGCATTAGGTAAGAATACTGGTTTTCACTTTAAAATAAAGATGGCACCTCTAGCAGTTTCCCATTATATGGTTTCTAATTACACCTTCATCACCCTGAAATTGCCAACACCCCTTCTGGCAGAACCTGGAGTATCCTGAGACTTTTAATCCTGTACTCAACATGTCATGTATGGGCTGAGATGAGGGGAAAGTATTAACACAAACAAGATGTTTCCCATTACTTTACTTGTGTAACTGCATTGTGTTTTTCAGGCTATGTCTGCCATTCTGTAACATGTATTTATGTGAAAAGGACACAGAAGTCAGATTAGTACTTCACTGTGTTACAGCACAGGTTTATTTAATGCAGCCCTGGACTTAATGCTCTATTTTGTGCCCAAGTTGGAGCAAACACACCCTAAGAGAGCCCAGAATGCTCCTCTGGTGCCACCTGCAAGGTGGAGTGCACAGAGCAGAACCTGTTCTGTGCAGCCTTTAGTCCTTCAGTGGCCAAGGGCTTCGTGGAATAAAAAACTGTCAGGTGCTGTGGTGGAAATACAGCAGCAGATGACAAGAGCTGTGTCCATCTATTTCTGTACACGCCATCTGCTCCAGATTTTGTAGGAAAGGGTGAAGAGTTCACTAGGTGGGTTCAGAAGACAACTCCCAAATAACTCCTGCTCCAGTCTTCCTCTCCACTTTTTCTAGAAATGTCCTTTTTTATTATTTTATTTTTTATTTTTTATTTCATGGGACCTGTGTCTATTCCAATTTTGGAGAATTTTTTTTTCCACCCTATTGAGAGGAGAAAATTCTGTGTATATTTCCACCCTCGAGTCACTAAAACTGCCTTGGAATTTTGCTTGTAGAAACCAATGTGTTTCCCTCCATCCCTGTATTTGGGTTTCCCTGCAGGGACTGCTGTGCCAGCCCTGGGGGAACCCCCAGGTGCCATCCCCAGGGCCAGGGAATCAGGCAGGCATGACCCTCTTTTGTTGCTCGAAGTGTCTGCACAGAAACTCTGGGGAGGAGTTCAACACCCAACTGGCAGGCTGACAAAAAGCCTTTATGGGAAGAGTGTGTGCTGCTAATTCTGGTGACAAACACCCAACAATAGTGACATGCTGGAGCTCACAGCAATTTGCATTTCACTGTCGACTAGCCAGAAATGAAGCCTGTTATATTTAGACCAACTGGAAGGGAAATCTCAGACGCTAATTCAAATCACAAAACAAGGAGTAGAATTAACTCTGATCACAACCTTTAAAAAAAATAGATGGCTACAGATATAAAAGAGGGCGAGCACACTGGCTGTACAAGTTGACTGTGCAGATATCAAAATATTTGTACTTAAATAGCTTCTTAGAGTGTAAGCTGTCAAATTATTTTCAAGGGGATTTTTTTCTTCTGT
The DNA here is from genome assembly GCA_013398075.1 of Notiomystis cincta. Classification (NCBI taxonomy): domain Eukaryota; kingdom Metazoa; phylum Chordata; class Aves; order Passeriformes; family Notiomystidae; genus Notiomystis; species Notiomystis cincta. The sequence goes on along the minus strand of VZRX01003972.1, from coordinate 130,932 downwards.
TTATGAAAGCACAGATCACCAAAGGGATAGAGAGCTTACACATTTTCTCTCTATTATTCCTGAGTACTTTACAAATCTTGATTTACTTCTCCCTTCTCCCATTTCACTTTATTGTCATTCCCTGTTCCAATTTTTTTTTCTCCCCTCTGCATTGCTGCAGCAACTTGAAATGACTGGAGTGCTCCATTCCATCATTCCAATATGTTTTTGTATTTCAATTCTAAGCCATTTTCAGATTTTTTTGCTATTTAAACTGTTGCTTTTTATGACACTTTGGGGGAAAAATACACAACATTTCAGTAGGAAGTAAGAGCAAGGTAAAACACATTTTGGTCTCAGTCCCAACTCTGTAGAAGTTTAGCTACCATGGTCAGTGGAATTTGTTGTTTGAGGATCCACTTTTACAGTTCTAATGGAGATGAACATTTAGAGTTCATCTGAGGAGAAGCCATTCCTTTTAGCAGGAATTCAGGGAACTTGCTGACAAATACTTGAAAGTACTACTGGGAAGGAAGAGAAATTAATCTCAGTAGTTGCTGTATGTGATATCTTAAAGCTGCTTACATTTTATGTCAGTGATGGATCCCTTTATGGTACTTCATAAGGAATATTTCTTTCAAGCCATATCTTAGAAATAAAAACAGCAGCATTTTCATGTAGTCTGGACCATATTTTAGAAAAACTTAAATATTTGGTAGTTGGAATAGGAAGATGTAGTTCCTTTTTTGCCCTTTTAACATAAAATGCTCCCCACCCTCTTAAAAATCTGAATTCATCTTGAAGTGAATTCACTTTGGTTTTTAGCATGTTCCCACAGGTTGTTGCTCCTGAACTGGCCTGATTGTTTTATTAATTTGTTTACTAAGCTGTCACAACCTAGCCTGGCTTTGAGTTTAGACAGCTGCATTCTATTTACAACAGCCAGTCATCTGTATTTTCTATTTTCTACCTTAACTTTAAAATATGCCTACTATTCTTTATTAATTCTAGGGGCTTAAAAGTGCAATTTCCTTAGCTTGTGACATTTTTTTCTAGACCAATTTAGCAATCAGAGAAATTCTTTTATTTTTCTAAATTGTTTTCTCAGTATTTTCTCTGTTTAGTGGACTTCAAAATAAAAACCATGTTTTGCATAAACCCCTGTAAAATTGCTTTATATCTATATAAAATGTGCTGTCATATTTAACATGATTCCTGTCCTGTAGCTGTGTAGTTAATGTGTATATTGCTTTGTTTGTTTGCAGACGTTTGGAACAAAACCTCATCAAAATCATTCCCCCTGGAGCTTTCACCCAGTACAAGAAGCTTAAGAGAATGTAAGTTTTAATAAGACCAACATGCAAGAGCAATCATGAATCTTCTCACTTTGAGTTCAGTATCTTCATTTCAGGAACATATTGGCAATTCTGTGTTGAAGTCACTGGGGATTGCACAAATCATCTCCTCAGAGTGTGAGCAGCAATGGAATTTGGTTCAGGATGCCTGACAGTGCATGAAATCCTTAATAATGCTTAATTTCACTTCCTATTATAAACGATGGGATTCAATTAGTTGTTAGCCTGTTCAAACTTCAGATCTGCTTCCTCAGAAGAGATTTGAAGTTGTGTTTCTTTGGTCATCCCTTCTGTGCCTGTTTGGGGTGGCTGACCCCACTTACAGCAGGAGTCACGTTCTCGCAGAGCAGAGAGGGGTTTTTGTGGTGCCTTTGATGTCCTGATGCTGAAATGGTTTGACTGTTTACAAGAAAACAAAGAAACCTGCCAGAGCTTCTTTTCTCTGTCGCTTAATCACCAGTAGATACCCAGATAATTCTTCCTTTTATTACCTCTTATGTTTTCTCTTTGGATTAAAAAACCCCACAGTAATCCTGATGTGCAGCAGTGCTGTCATGCAGATAGCACAGGGCATTCCCCCAGTCAGGTTTTGCTTTCATTTTTGGCTGATGTGTGAGAGATGATGTGACAGTTGCACGATGACACAAGTGATGGTAAAGCAGGTTACCCCTGCTTCACCATGGGATGGAGATGCTGATGTTGCCACTGGAGCAGCAACTCCCTGAAGTCATCCAGGCTTTGTAGCTCAGTGCTAATGCTGCTGAAAAAGTGCCTTTGCAGTTCCTCTCTGATGAAGACACTGTCAGCTCATTTCACAGAAGACACTGGATTATCAGATAGTTGATGCTTTGGGAAACTGAAATGAGCTTGAGCTGTACCATTGATTTAAAGGCAAAATTGCTGTGTTTTCCAGTCTAAACTTAGCAGCTGAAGAGCTGTAAATATGGTTCTTAATATTTAACAGGTCAAATCATCAATCTTAGCTGGTCTCTATTCTTCTGTCTCACTTTCAATATAGCTGTATGTATTTTTAAAGAAGTACTGTATTGGATAGTAAGATGGTAATTTCAGTGAATAATGATGGATCCCTTTTCAGTGACCTAACATGTAAGTTTTTTATTATTAAAACCACTACATAATTCTTCCTAAGGTATGACTCATTTTAGAATTTTGCAATGTTTTACCATCTTTTCATTTTTCATTGATTAGTGAAGTCTAGTTTTATGGGAGTTGACCAAAAAAATATTCCTTAATGTGACGAGCTGCTCAATCCAATGTAGCACTTAGTATGGGAAATGATTAATGTTAGAATTTCACAGCAGAATTCCATTAGCAAGTGGTGCTAACAGCTTTTTGGGGTATAATTGGCATACTCATTGAGATCTGAACTCTTAATGAAATAGTAAGTTACTGTGCCAGATGATCTGTGCCAAAGCTTAGTTAACGTGACAGGATCTTGAGGGAGAACTTGGGACAGGTATTTGGGCTGCAGAATGTCCCATAACAAACCTGACATTTTGCCATTTGTTTATCCACCTGTCTCCTTGTTAAAGTTTTGTTCCTGCTGGACAGTGAGGCTCTGAATTGAGCAGCAGTTCTGTTACACATAGTTTAATTGAGGACGTTTGTTTCAGTATTTAAAGAGATTATTGACATCATCTTTTCAAGATTCCCAGTCCTGTTAATGCAAAAGTATACTAAGATTCTCACTTAAAACAAAAGAATCATCCATCCTTTTCCTTCAGAGGAAGGATATGTTCAGTATCACTAAAGTTGTTAGCCTTTCTTCATTTCTGTCACTTAGATTTCAACGAGCAGTGCCATAGCAGGAAGATTATCAATGTAATTAATGGATGCCCTACTAGGGGTACAAATGAAGAACATTAATATAATTGTTATTATTACTATTAACTACTATAACAATATTTTTATATCATTCAGAGGATAGTATTAGAATAACCCTGTAAATTGTATTGTATTTTTCTCCTTCTGGAGAATAAATGTGCAAGAATGTTGGTGATAATAGTCCTCACTTGCAGCTCTGTACTCTCTGCATTTCGACTTTTTACTGAGTATTTCTGCAGGATAATGAAGTTTCCTTAACTAATTTGAAAACTGAGATTAATTATTAAATTAGGTCCACTTGTCCAGCATAATCTTGATATGACTTGATATTATTAGGTCAGGATGTTACCAGAAAATGTAAATTAATTCAAGTGTTATACTTGGATGTAGCTGAAGTTTGCTGTTTAGAATGTCTCTTCAACAACTTTCAGAATGGGAGAGTTATTTTGGTGATTGAGTTTTAGTAAAGGAGCTGAAATCTCTTTTGGACTTAATCATAATTTCCCAAATCTCCTGTCTCTGTTCTGAGATTTTTTAACTAACAAGTTGTAGAGCAAGACTAAGAGCCAAGTACATGGAATAACTTTGAAATTTGTGGTTGCAGCTCTCTAGCTCTGATGCTTGTAGTGGCATTTCATGTTGTCAGATTAATTTTACCACATTTTAGCAGAAAACACATTGAGATTTCACAGTAGCTCTGTGGAGTTGTGACATTTTTAAGCAGCTTCTAAAAACTAAGCCATATATGACATGGATTTTGCTGAGTACTCCTGTCAAACGAGAACAGTCCATTTTCTATGTTAGAGATAATCGAGGAATCTGTTTTCAATAATGTTAGTCAACAAAGAGAATATTCAACCAATGCTATTAATAGTTTTGCATTTGGCTGCATCTAAAAATGAATCTGTTTTGTTTCAAAACCTTCTACAGTGAAGACATTTAAGCCATACAGTCAGGCATGTGTTACTCAGCAGCTCGCAGAGTATCCTTGCTCCCCCGGTGCAAAGTCAAAACCAATTTATGTCCCTAACTGGTGAGTGAGCACAGCCACCCTCCAAGGTGTGTGCAACAACCTTCTCAGAGATTCCTGCCGTGCTGTCAGAGGGGCAGGGAGGGAGCACGAGGTGCCTGATGTCATCCCTGCCTGAGTGGAATCCTGATAATTTTATACATTTCCAGTTGAAGAGGCACACTTCCCCTGAGTGATTCAGATACCCTAAGCTGTGAAAACGAGCCTCATGCCATCTAAATTGTCTTAGTTGTGCAGCTTAGAAAAGCCTCTCTCTGTCTCCATGTAAAGGAAAGACAGAATAGGACAATCTCACCAAAGCAGGCCAAACAAAGGGAACAAAAATACAAGGACAAAATCGAATCCCTTTCTCTCAGTCAAGGCAGAAGGAGATGGAACCTCCTCCTCCGACAGCAGTGGAACTTGGGCTCTAATGGAAAGGAAATAATGTGTCTAATTATCTTCTACTGCTGATTGTAGTGCATCTGCATGAAGTGAGAGAGTGTCAGTGCCCAGCATGGCATTTCTGCACGTTCAGGCACCATTAGTTATACACTCATTAGCGTCCAGACACGGGGAGAGAGGAAGGATGGAAACCTTGAGATGCAGCAAATCAGTGAAGCAGTGCTGAAATACTTCTTCCAAGAGCTGGATGCCCCTTTTCAGATGTTTGTCATTCAGCAAAACTCACCTTTCATGTGACTTTAACAGATTTTGATACATTACTCGATAAATAGATGGGACTGATCCATTTCATGCTTCTGCTTAGTAGGTAATAAGCAGCAGTCAGTCTCAACAAGTTTCACAAAAACTTACAAAAATAAATATTCCTACTTAGACAGTGAAGAGTTTGGCTGCTGTAAGTTGAGCTGCAAAACTGAAACCTTGCATGAATCCTGTCCTGCCAGGCAGGATGTTGTAACAGAAAACATCAGTACATTGCAAAACTTTAAAAAAGAATCAAGCCTTAGAAAAGTGACCAAAAAAAAACCAAAGAAAAAAATCCCACTTTACATGCCTAGATTTGAAAAGAGTTAGAGGGCTTGACTAAAATCTTAACAAACATAATTTGTAGCTCAAAAGATGTAGAGAATGGAAAAACTTCTTACTTTCTGATTAGTAAGTTCTCATTCAAGCCATGTTTATTTAGAGTCCACTTGGATCCATAGCATGTGCCCCAGTGGAAATATCAGTGAAGATGTACATGAAATACTGTATTCTTCAGCTATCAGTGAAGGGATTTGATCCTGCTGATGCAGGCTGATATCAGCTGTCAGGGAGTGCAGTGAGGTGGCTGAAAGTCGTGTCCCAGCTCAGCACCTGGTTTAACTGATGGACAGAAAGTCTGGATGGCAGTGACAGGCAGGATGAGGCTCCCAGCTCTGAGCCCCTGGCTGCCAAGTGTGGTAGATGGGGCTCCTTTCTAAAGCTGCTGTGGCACAGTCTGTATTTATCTCCATGCTCTTGGCTCGTTAGGATTCAAACTGAAGAGTATTTTCCAAACCAGGAGCACACTTTACTTTAAGAATGCAGCAAGCAATGCTGAATCCCACTCCCACCAAAAGGGTGGAATCCTGTGGGCTCCCTGGCAGGGTCTGCACCACGCTGGGGGTGCCCACAGTGCTGCTGGCTTCAGAGCTCCCCAGTTCCCATTCAGATGCTCAGAGGCTTCCCCCAGTGTCTGAAAACTTCACCAGACCAAGGCTGTGGTGGATTTTGTGCTGCTGGTTTTCTCGAGGCCATTAAAGCCCAGCCCCCAGTGCTGGGCTCCCCAGGGACAGTGCCTGCCTTGGGACCAGGGCTGGGCACTCTGCTGATCCTCTCTGTTGTTATGAACTTGGCTTTCCATGCCTGCCTTGAAATGTTCAGACAGCCCTTCTGCTTTGTCATGGGCTGCTCCTCGGGCTTCAGGGCCACCCCACAGGGTCACAGAGCCATCTCCAGTGTTAATGGCTCTTGGGGTGGTTTTATCAACATCTCTGTTGTTCTTCAAAGTTCTTCATAAAATCCTTTTTTTAACATCCATAAAATGAAAGACCTTATTAAGAGGAGTGCTCTCTGTTGAGGCTGTGGCTTGCCATGCTGGTGTTTTCTGATCCTTCCTGAAATTTGCCTATTTGCCCTTGCATAGTTCATCATTTCTCTGAGATAATATGATCTTTTATTTCTGGTTTTATACCAAGTGTGTTCTTCCAATAAGCTACAGCTAAAATATTTTTGTCAGATTCCTGTTCACTAACATATTTTTTTAATCCTTTTTTCTCTTTACAGAGACATCAGCAAGAATCAAATAACTGACATTGCACCTGATGCATTCAAAGGCTTGAAATCTCTCATTTCATTGTAAGTAGAAAATAGAACTGAATGGGCATTTGGGGAGAGCTTACATGTAAGAGGAATAAAAATGATAATGTGCTGTCTGGGGGAACATATGTTTCTGTGTGCAACTGCCAGCTTGTGTGAAGCATCTGATCTTTTGTAAATCAAAAATTGGTGAGGAAGTTTAGGAAGGAGGACTGTACAAGTCTCTCATAAGGCTGCTGACTTCTGCACTCCTTCAAGCCAGTGCATTACTCAGTGCACTGGACAGGTGCACCTGCAGGCTGCTCCATGCACCCCTGTTGCTCATGGCACATCAAAACCTCACCTTAGCTCAGACATCACTGCTGGTGTTAATCAGGGAAGAGTTCCATGCTGGATTTTCCTTCCACAGTAAAGAAATTACACTCTCTTGGGAGTTTTCTGATTTATTTGGTTTTTTGGTTGGTATTTTGGTTGGGGTTTTTTGGGGGGGTAGGGGGTTGTTTGTTTGGGGTTTTTTGTGGTGGTGATGGTGGATTTGTTTTTTTTTTTTTCTTCAAACTAGTTAGGGAAGGACCTACCCTTTGAAAATGTTTATACATCTTAGCTGTAATCACTACTTTATTAAGCTGGAAGGGGACTAAGATATGATTTCATATGCAAGATAAAAGGAAGGTAGGATCTCCTGACAGCCATTTGTTTCTCTTTGTAGAACACAGAAACCTGATTTAGCACCACGCTGAATTTACATGCAGCAATATTTCAGCCTAGGTACCCATAGCACTGTTAAAACAGTCGAGCTTTTAATGGGCAAAAAGAGCAATACAAGGTCAGAAGCACCATATAGAGGATAAATTGGAATAGAGTGGTAGAAAGCCCCATATTGAGAGAAGAAGGAAGCACAACTAGAATGATATTTACCTGTGTTAATTTTAAAGACAGTATTGAAACAATTATCTCATTAATATTCATATAACACAGCTTGGTTTTTAAAAACTGTAGTGCCGTGTTTTTTATTCTCTGAATACTGAATAACTGTGAGAAACTGAATAAATTGTTGACTAGAAGACTATCAGAAGTATTATTAAGTATTAAACTCATGTTGCAGTAAACCTCTGAGCCAGAATGCAGAAGGATTGGCCCTTTTTTGTGCCCTGAGTCCAGCTGGGAGAATGCCAGAAATATATATTAAGTGTTGCTGGTGTTTGTTGAATAGTTCAGGCAGTGTTACTCAACATGCTGTGGAAATGGTCAAATCCCTCACTGCTGTCTGGAAACAATTCAGCAGGAGAGTGACATTTACTGAACAGTTTTGGCTCCAGCAGGAAACTACTGCTGATGCTGCAGTGCTGCAGCTTCCTGGTCCTGGCAAACCAGGAGTGAGCTGGACAGGCAAGACATTTCACTGGCCTTGACTTCCCCAGGCGGAGCTTACTCAGCTTTAGCACAGTGAATTCAGGTAGCCCCAGGTGGCCTCAGGACTGTGGGATGAAACACATCAGAGTGGACAGAGGGGAAATGAGAATATAAACTGGGCAGGAATTCATCGTGTTTTGACTCGCATACAGAAGCAAGTGACATGGCTGTGCCTTCTCTGCCCAGTCGTCCAAAGCCTTGTTTTAACTAAATGATGTTTGAATATCTTTGTATCCAAGTGGGTAAAACAGTGCTGAAGTTAATGCCAGTAGGCTCCAGCAGGGAGGAGAGAAGGTGGGGACATAGATGCAGCACTGCAAAGGCTCTAGCAAAGGAGATGCCTCTGAGTCTTCCCTTTGCCTCAGTTTCCCCTCCACCACAGACACACAAAGCTGTTACACACAGTTTTCTCCTCTCCTTGGCAGCCTTGTTTCTAGGACAGTATCAACTCCACTCTTGAAATTATCAGCCTCCTCCTGTAGGGTCAGTTGTCTGCTGTGCTTTTACTTTCTTTTGAAAGGTTTGGCCCCTGCTGTTTGTTGCAGGTAGGTCCTGCAGATGTTTTCCCCGTGGTTGACACGCCATGGTTAGTTCCTCATCTTTCATGAGCTGTCACCCAGACCTGGCAGGTTATTCCTGTAGTTCTTTCAGTTTCTGAGCCCTAGATGTCCTTATGGAGCAAGATTATCTGCTGGTCAGCAGAACCTGAGCTTCTCTGAAGAAAGCTTCCCCAGATTTCTGCCCCTCAGAAGCAGAGGATCTTCTTCTGTCTGAACTTTGCCAGAGCCACCAGCCCAGCTCAGTCAGGCTCTGAAAGTCAAGTGCAGGAGCAGAGGACTCTTGGCAGTGCCAGCCCTGCCAATGGCCTGGGTGGAAATGGAGTGAGACAGGGGCTCAGCAGTGTTTTCCCTCTTAGCAGCTCAGGCTTTTTGGTGCCCAAGGCCCCAGTAACTTCAGTCACCTGCCTGGCCTGAAGGAACACTGCTCTGCTTAGGCTGAGAGCAGCAATTCTTGTTCCTGCACATCTCGGTCAGATGTGATTGGTGCTTTTTACATTTTCAAGAGACACCAGCGAGGTTCACTCTCTGTGCAGAGCAGCTGGACTTCTCAGCCAGCTGAGTTCCAACCAGGAGAAAGGAGGGGAAAGTATTAGTGCACAAATGAAAGTAAGCATCTTGGTTTCCATTAAAAATGAAATGCTGCTGTACTACCTAATATCCTTGCTGCTATTTTTTGGTCTGTTTTTCTTCCCATTTTGTGCTCCTCCCTCTGCTCCCTGCTTGCATGCAATTGCAGTGCTCCCTATGGGTCTGCAGAGCCAGAGTGCTCCTCTGGAAGGCAGCCAACATTGTTAGTCTGGCTGCCTAATGCAGGCCTATATTTAGTGGGTCCTACTCTGCTTTCTTCTGAAGTCAGCTGGCCTTGGTGTTTCCAGGCAGAAATGCTTCTCAGAGTACTCTGCCTGTTGTGCTTGTGTAGAGATTGTAGATAAAAAATGGTGTATTGCAGTTTTCAAAACACAGGAATGTTTATAACAGAAGCTGTTTCCTCTAAAATGTATAAAACTTAAATCTTTTAAAAGTGCTAAGTGATCCATGTGCTAGCAGGTCATAAGTTTTTATTGTAAATCTATATATTTTCTCTAACAAGAAATTCACCTGTGGGAGTCATACAGGCCACAAAATGGTTATTCTTCAAAGCAGCCATTTCTACCTTGGGTTTTCTCTGCTTTTAGCAAAGGAAAGGCAAATTTGTTTCTGTAGGGTACTCAAGACTTCTCCATTCCCCACATGTAGGAAAAAAGAACTTATTTACTCTATGCCCATTTTTCAGTGGGATTTTGTTCCCTATTCATATGAGTCTTTGGAACAAGGAATTTCTACAATTTGGGGATGCACATAACTTTTTTTTTCTTCCTAGTTGTTGCAGAATAAGGAACCAGAGTCATTATGCTTTAGGAACTTCTTTTCTTCTTCTTTATAGAGTTTCCTGGCTTTTCCTTTCCTTCTTGTTGTGTTGGAAGAATTAGTCTTGCCATGCAATACTTCTTTCATATAAACATGAGAGCAAATAACAGCCTTGCATTGAGAAGTGTGGCAGAATTGGTTGGTTGCAAAGGAATGTATTACCTGAATTTGATTGAAAAGTTTGAGAACCACTCTGTTTGTAGTACCTGGTGTTTGTGTTCATGGTTAAAAGTGCCTCTGCAGGAGCTGGAATGTTTATTACAACCCAGAGCATGGGAGACAAGTTAGGAATAGTTCCATGTTTCAAGATTGCTGTACACGCTTTCTGAAGGAAATTAACCTTTCATTTAATCGACTGACTGGTGTCAGTGAGAGGATTGTATCAGCATTTGGTTATTGTTAATAGTATCAAAGATAAATGTTATTCTTGGGGTCAGTAAATGTCCCACAAATGTAGGTTTGCAAGGCCATACCCAGACAGTCTGGGGACGTTTTATGAGATATGACAAAGCAGTCTAAGCCTTCAGGGTATTAACCTGCATGAATAAGTTTTAGACCATTGCAGGGGGAGAATTCCTTTGGTTTTGTTCATATACTGAATTAAGCTAGTGAACACTTTAGCAGCTTAGATCAGCCTGGGCAAAGAGACAAGAGACAGCTTAGGTTTTGACATAGCAGTCCCATTTAGACCATCATCTCCTGGGTGATGATGTATGAGGTGTCATTCATGGTGATTTGAAATCTGCAATAAAACACTGTCTATTGCAATAACTGACAAACTTATTTTAAGGTAACAAATTGCTTTGGATAGTTTTACTGTGATTTATTTAGCTTAGCTTGTTCTGAAGAAATATGAAATAGTGCAGGAGAAAAAAATTACATGTCTAAGTTTCTTTTAGATATTAGAAATTTATTGCTGTTTTTATCCCTATCAATTCGTCCTCTTCTGAAAACCTGAATTTCTGTTGAGCCTGTGCCATTGTACATAGCTTGGGAAATATAATTCTTCCTAGCAGGAATTGTTTTCACAGTCTGAAGGAAAGTTAAAAGCATTCTGAGGACTGAAAAAGACATTGCATAAAGTCACAATTTGACACTTCAGTAAGAATGTTTCAGCCCAGCCAAAATAAAGGAACACTTAGCTGGAAACCATATGGTCTGAAGTAAGGGATTCTGTACTAGGCTTTCATACCTCAGAAAGCTCTGTGTCACCTTCAAGGGAAAAATCTCTGTATTCTGTGATCTGACTTAATGAAGCACCTAAATTGCAGCTACATTTGCAAGCAAGGTAGGCTGAGGAACAGAGCCATAAAATGAAGACAACACAGCAGTTACTGTTTGAGACACTTCCAAGGTGGTGTGTAAAACTTCAGTCCATCTGAAAGGCCCTGGATTGTTAAAGTCAGTGCCAATTCCCTCATTTAAAAATGGTTCAAGAGGTCAGAGTGGACAGAGACAGTGAAGAATCAGTGTAAATTTCATGTTTTAAGACCCTTCTGCTGAAGGTTTGATGCACCATTGACTATATATAAGAAAACACACCTGTGGCTACGTGTGCCTCTTGTGCTTTCTTTGTGTGATGTGTCCCAGACCTGCAGATCAATCTGTGCAGTGACTATTTTCACTGCTTAATCTTTATTTTAGAATTCTTAGTTGGATTAAACTGCAAAATCTGAAGTCTAGTAGTAACAATTAATTATTTTATTGGAAATTTAATCTCTAATGTGTCTTGGGATAGATATATTGTTAGGAGACTATTAAAATACGATGCCAGAATCAGGCTGAGGAAACACAATGCCTCATTTGTGACTGTTTTATATTTGTATAACTTCTTGTTGCAGATCCATAATGAGTCGTTAGGGTGCTTCTCCCACGGATTTCCAATGCTTGCAGTGCTGCCAGGGCTCTGTGCTTTATGTGCTGTGTTTTTTGTCAGACCCTTGCTGAACTGCTCTCCTAAAGATGAGAAGCCAATGAAGAATCAGGAGCACACACTCAAAATAATTTTAGTAATTTTTTTGTGTGTCCTAATATATGTTCTAATTCACTGATTCACTGTCTGTTGGCAGCAATTACTGAGCTAATTTCGTTTTTATTACATGTTAACTTTGTTAGTGTATTTTTAATTAAAAAAATGCTTTGGGTCTAAAATTTCAGGTGCTGTGGGATAGAAGAAGGGCTGTGCTCCTGTGCCAGGCTTGCACATTAGCCAGGACACCTGCATGTCCTGCAGCACATGGGAGGGAAGCAAGTGAACACCATTTGTAGGACTTGTAACCCCAAAGGGCAAACCTCCTAAAATTTACCTCTGCTGATAAAAGCACTGGAGATTTAAATGAAGTTCTGGAATTGAACTGGTTGGTTTCCTGTTATATGGCCTTTTGAAGTTAGTTCATTTTTTTGTCAGGGGTTTTTGTTTGGTTTCTTTTTCCCCCAGAGCTGCTGTTCTGGGAGCACTGGGGTGCAGGCCAGGAACGTGGGCAGGCTGGTGATGCCTGGAGAGGCTGCCCTAGGACAGAGGGCAGATAGAGGCAGAGGATAAAGGGCAGGGATTTATTGAAATGCACTCCCAGGGCACACCTTGGGCAGTGCAGGAGTCTCACAGAGACCACACCCAGGATGGACAGGTCACACGTTTTTGGGACAGAGATAAGTTTGGTCTGTTTGCATATCAGGGGTTAATTAATTGTCCAATTACAGCTTCAGGCAGTGCAGTCCCATTCCCCAAGCTTGCCCCCATTTCACTGTTGTTTACATTTTTGGGGACTCTGAAAAACAAGGTGGCCTTGGGTTTCAGGCCTGGAGAGAAATGGCTTTGTGTGAATAGAATGGGAGAACAGGAGCTGAGAGGCTGTGGGGTTTTAGAGTTTTACACTAAAGCAGTGCTGAGCTGAAAATACAAGAGCTAAACCTAAAGGCATCAGTGGCAGGAGGAGAGGAGGGTCCCTGCAGGGCCCCCCAGCCCAGCTGGCTCCACCAGCACTCCCAGGTGTGGCTGGATGGGAGCAGAAGCCCCATGGCCCAGCCCACAGCCACACTCCCTGGTGTCAGGGGCTCTCCTGCTGCCACAGCAGCAGAGGCCTCTGAGCAAGGCAGGCGGTCTGTGCCNAGGCTTGCACATTAGCCAGGACACCTGCATGTCCTGCAGCACATGGGAGGGAAGCAAGTGAACACCATTTGTAGGACTTGTAACCCCAAAGGGCAAACCTCCTAAAATTTACCTCTGCTGATAAAAGCACTGGAGATTTAAATGAAGTTCTGGAATTGAACTGGTTGGTTTCCTGTTATATGGCCTTTTGAAGTTAGTTCATTTTTTTGTCAGGGGTTTTTGTTTGGTTTCTTTTTCCCCCAGAGCTGCTGTTCTGGGAGCACTGGGGTGCAGGCCAGGAACGTGGGCAGGCTGGTGATGCCTGGAGAGGCTGCCCTAGGACAGAGGGCAGATAGAGGCAGAGGATAAAGGGCAGGGATTTATTGAAATGCACTCCCAGGGCACACCTTGGGCAGTGCAGGAGTCTCACAGAGACCACACCCAGGATGGACAGGTCACACGTTTTTGGGACAGAGATAAGTTTGGTCTGTTTGCATATCAGGGGTTAATTAATTGTCCAATTACAGCTTCAGGCAGTGCAGTCCCATTCCCCAAGCTTGCCCCCATTTCACTGTTGTTTACATTTTTGGGGACTCTGAAAAACAAGGTGGCCTTGGGTTTCAGGCCTGGAGAGAAATGGCTTTGTGTGAATAGAATGGGAGAACAGGAGCTGAGAGGCTGTGGGGTTTTAGAGTTTTACACTAAAGCAGTGCTGAGCTGAAAATACAAGAGCTAAACCTAAAGGCATCAGTGGCAGGAGGAGAGGAGGGTCCCTGCAGGGCCCCCCAGCCCAGCTGGCTCCACCAGCACTCCCAGGTGTGGCTGGATGGGAGCAGAAGCCCCATGGCCCAGCCCACAGCCACACTCCCTGGTGTCAGGGGCTCTCCTGCTGCCACAGCAGCAGAGGACTCTGAGCAAGGCAGGCTTTCTGTGCCTTCTCCTGCAGCAAAGGGCAGTATGGAGCTCCAGAGATGAGCTGCAGTGCAGTGCAGACCTCCCCTCCTCTTGCCTGCAGCCCTGGCATGGCAGGCAGACATGGCATTAGCTAATTTGGCTCTGTGCAGTGCTGAACATGAATATGAATTAGAGACAAGTGCCTGAGCTCTCATACCGACTTTTGTTTAGCTGCTAATCTGTTTGAATGCTAATGTGCCACATGCACATAAGCCAAATTAGTTTGGAAAATGCTTATTTTCCTTTTCATGGCTTCTAAAAATTGGAGCTTTGTTTTATTTTATAAGCTACTTGGATCTGTTTTATTTTGCTCAAAATAATAAAGATGTATAAACACATCCAAGGTTTAAAGCTCAGCAGCACACTGTACTATGACTTTCTGACTCTCAAATTAAAAATAAATGGTAAAAATTGCTCTGAGGGTCTTATTTTGATATTTGCACTCCGTACTACCATAGGATGTGAGTGTTGATATTTCTTTAAGGTTTTACTTTACCTCTACAGCCAGAATAACCCTTGGGCTGCAGTGGGGATGTTTTTACTTTCCAAGGGTGTTCTGTAAAAGTTGGCTTCTCAATTCCTCTTCTCTGCTGTTGTCCTATGCATTATTGATCCTGCTCCTTCACAGAACTGAGGGAGATTCTTCTCTGACATCCCAGAGTTTGCAGTCTGAACTCAGTGCACAGGTTACACACTCAGTAAAGAAGGGTTTTTTCAGAAAGGCTGGAAGGTGAAAAGGAAGTGTGCTGGGTTCTGTGGGCATTCATGTTTTAACCTTTTACAAATATTTTATTTGCAGAGGTTTTTGCTTCCTGGTACAGGTGCACACATTTTTGTTGAGAAAGAAATCTGAGAGTCAGCCTTTCACATGTTGCTTTAGAGCCCTGTGAAATCCAGGGACTTGAATGTTCTGTCAAATGATCCTGTTAAACCTCTCCATGTTCAGCCACCATTTCTGTCCAGCTTTGGATAGAGTATAAAAATCTTCATGTACTGCATTAAATTTTGTTGAAATAGGGAATTGTGTGTGTCTTCTGAAGCTAAAATTAACAATCAGAAAAATGTAGAAGCGTTCATTAGTCACAAAAAACACTAACTGGAGCAGCACATTAAAAACCACCCTCCTGACTCTGTACTAGATAGAGAAATTATGTTACATTTATTTAGAGAAAGTAGAATGCTGGCTGACCATTAGTGTCTTGAGTAGCACTTCAGTTCCTGCTAAACTGCAAAAGTAATGAAAAATTAGGTTTCAGTTTAGGTTTTGGCATTTAAATGGTGTTATTTTGTTTAGGCTCAGAAATGAGCTGCTGTGGGAATGGCCCCACAGGGGTGATGGACTCCCAGTGACTGATGAAGAGTAAACTGAAGTGGTGATGCTCTGGGAAGGCCAGGGGATACTGGAAGTGGTCTGTCATACCAAGAGTTTGTTTTTCAGTGTGTTCAACTCTTCCTAGCATTTCAAACATTGTAAGGCAGCGTGAGCCAGGATTTCAGCCAACATCAAGCCTCACATGGCTGTTTAATTCATTGCCAGCCTATTGTTCCACATCAGAAAGTGAGGGAATAACCAGTTCAGTGACACACAGGCAGCAAAGCTTTGGCATGAGCTGGTTTATAATTTCATTTTTATTGTAGGACATTTGCCATGTCCTATGTAGAGCACAGAAACGACAGAAATTCTGGTTTTCCCCAATTTGAAGTGTTTAGGTAAGACAAAATATTGTCAGACTCACGTAAGCTCCTCAGTCACTTTCTGGTTTTGATAAATGACACCAACCTGCAGAAATGACATGAGTAAATACTTCAGCCATGATTGGATTTCTGGTGTTCCTGTCACACATGATTCTGCTCTGATCACTGGGTAAGATGTCTCAGCATAATGGTGGTTCTGTTCCTCCTCCCCCTTAGCTCAGTTTCTAAGGATAATATATGTGCATTTTTCCATTAAAGAAATGAAATATTTTTAATGTTAAAAGTGAATCGTGGATATCAGGTCATATATTTATGGTTGAGTAAATGTACACAGTGACTCTCATTTTTGTTATTAAAGCTTTACCGATTTTTATAATTAATCTATACCTAAATTATTTTTGAGTTCCTGAAATATATGTCTATTTCCAGTTCAGGATAAATTTCTTTATATTAGTTCATTGAAATGGTAACAGCAGCTGGTGAAGCCATAATATTTTATCCAATGATGCCTGTGTCACATTTCGTGCCAATTACTGTATCTTGAGAGACTCAGTTATATGAAATTTTATCTGCAACCAGCTTGTGCTCTCTGGCTTTTAAATTCAGAATTGCTGATCAGAATTCTAGGTTTTTGCATCAGACAATGTGCCTTTCAGTGGCTAAAATATTTCTAAAAAGGATGGGAAAAAAAAATCCCTTAACAGAATGAAAAATATTTCAGATACAGTTTTTGGATGATGTCCAGTTTCTACATTAAAAATGCTTTCCAACACCAGACGAAGCCTGAATCATAACGACTCATTTAATGCCATGTGCTCCCTGAAAAGAAAATGAGATCAGTGGTTAAATGAAATGCCCACAGATCCTGGGCATGGTGCACCATGATCAATAAAGATGATAATGCAGAGATGTGGGAGGACACTAAACTGGGCTGTTATTTAAGATTTATTTTGTCTTCCTGAATCTTTCAGAGTGCTCTATGGAAACAAGATCACGGAGATTCCCCAGGGCCTTTTTGATGATCTTGTGTCTCTGCAGCTGCTGTGAGTATGATCCCTTCTTTATTTTCCTGACTGGCTAGATTTACTGTTCTTTCGGCTTCTGACATGAACAGAGTCACCTTTTCCACTGAAAACTCTCTGGGATGTGCTAGTCTGTTGTTTCTGTGTCAGGCAAGAGGGAGGCAAGGGCTGAAAAACCTAAAAAAAGGGAAGTGTCAACAGTTTTATAGCACAGTGTGTGTAATGGATAATAGACACAGAGGATTTAAGAGTGGGGAGGAAATGAGAGACTCGGTCCAAGAGAGGAAATTTGGTCACCGGCTGATGCGTGGGTGGGGATGCCATCTGATGGTTTTTACACATTTAGCACTTGTGGTTGAATGTCTGGATCCTTGAGGGCTCCTGTGCTGCAAGAACCTGCTGGGGCAGGTGAGAGGGCAACGTGAGAGGTCTGATTGCTGCAGCTCCTGCTCGGCTCCACGTTCTCATTATGTCAAGTGGGGCTTCGTTGCAAGAGAAAGGATTTCACTATACATTGTTATTTAAAGTATTTTATGCCACACGTGATTTAACTTGCAGTCCTGATCAGGGTAAGACAGATATATAGATATATAGATACATAGATATATAGNGTGAGAGGTCTGATTGCTGCAGCTCCTGCTCGGCTCCACGTTCTCATTATGTCAAGTGGGGCTTCGTTGCAAGAGAAAGGATTTCACTATACATTGTTATTTAAAGTATTTTATGCCACACGTGATTTAACTTGCAGTCCTGATCAGGGTAAGACAGATATATAGATATATAGATACATAGATATATAGATATATATTTGGTATGTATTAATGGAGCAGAAAAAATTTCCTAAGCCAAATATGAAATTGCAAATTTCCCTCACTCTTGCCTCCATGATCACACTGGGAACCAGTAACTCCTTCAAAGGGAAGCCAGTCAGTAGAGGGAGCAGCAGGGAATGAGTCTAATATGTTTTCCTAATGTTCTGATTACCATCATGGATGATGCACTCAGAAAATAAAGGTGATATATCAAAAATGATTCAATTCTGGTTTAGGTCACATACAGCACTCCACCCCAAACAGTAAATCATATTTGATATAGAATATGAAGCAGCTTTTAGACATGTTACTTCAAGCCTTTCTGGCAATCCTGATGTAGCCAGCACTGAATTTCCCAATTATTGTCATTGCTGTTGGATGTGTCACTGTGATTGCAGCCTTTGCTGCCCTTATATGCCATATCAAAGCATAGATTTGGGTTAGAATTCATGAGCAAAGCCAAACAAGTAAAGTGAAGTAGTTGAAATTACTCTGTATGTTGAGTGAAGGACTACTCAGATATGTAATTTGTCCATAAAACCTTAATTACAGACATGAACCACCTTGTTCCAGAGTAGGACAAGCAAGAGCCCCTTTTTCTGGCAGCTCTTTTCCTCTTTCCTGCCCCAAACCTCACGAGTTTTCTGGTACTTCAGCATTTCCATGGCAGCCTCTGCAGTAAGAGAAATTTTGGGGATGGCTTGCCAGGTGTGAGGACAATAATTATGAAAGTGCAGACGAGCTGGGACTCGTCCTATTTTGACCTCTGATAAAAAAACCTGTTTCTTAAAAAATCTGAGCTTTACAACTGTCCTCTCCAACCCAAATATTTTACAACCCAAATAGTTACAACTTTGAAGTGATACTCTTCAAGACTTGTTCTGTCTAATCCAGGACACTTTAGAGATAGAATCTTTCCCAGTAGGAAAATATAAATAAAAAAAATCACTCAACACATGGCTCACCGTGTCCTATAAAAACACAGATCTAGAACTTTTGCATAATCATTAAGCAATTTTTAACTCCTTTATAGAATAGTCCTGGGATTCATGTAGAGCATCTTTAAAAGAAGATACAATTGTTTTTAGTCAGAATTAGCTCAAGTAATGCCTTGCTAAGGAGACAAAATCAGTGTGCCAGAGAACTACTTAAAGGTGGTGTGCTTCAACTATTTAAACTTTCTCAAGCTGAGACAATCTAAATAGCTTGTCCCATTTTGGAATTCCCAAAATGCCATGACCCTGGAGCCTTCTTGAGCATGTTTGTGTGTGAAGTGTCTTTTTGCAAGGAGAGCATTGAATGATCATGATTTAAATGCAAACAAATGTCTGCAGCTTTTTGGGTTGTGGCTTTGAAGCAGCTGTTCTGGGATTGCTTGTAGTATTTTATTGGCTACTAAAAAATATACAAATGGCACTCGTTGGTCTTAGACCTGCTGTTGAACAATTGGAAGAGTGCTCTATGATTAGATCTAATTTAGTGTTCAGTGGGCACTAGATTGGATTTCTTCTTATTAGTCTGGAGACACTCTGATAAGAACACTCTGATTAAGGTATCCTGGTAGCCTGTCTGATTTCCTGAGCTGGAGCAGGAGCAGTTTTGAAAATGTACTGGCTTTATGATAAAGCAGGACACAATGAGGAAAAGGGAGTCCTTGTGGGTCCTGTATTACTTAGAAGGGAAAAACTGTTATTTAGAAAGAAAAGATATTATTTAAAAGGAAAAAAATAATTACTGTGAAATTTCAGAAGTGACAATATTGTTATTAATTGTTTTGGGTAGAACTCATCAGAGTTTCTCAGACATGCAGTTATTGTTGAGTTTAAATGTACTGCCACAATATAGACCAGGATTATTGCACTGTTTTCAGGCTGAATTGTTCTGTGTAGGGGCCTAACACCTTCAGGCAGGACCACAGGTGCCAGGAGCCCCAGAGCTGGGTAAGGGGGTTCTCATCTCAGGCAGGGGCACATCCTCCCTCAAGTGCCCTGTTTGACTCTGGTGTGGGGAAATGAATTCAGAACAAGTTTTAGACCACCTGGCTGGCACCAGCATTCTGCATTTCTGCCCTATAATGCAGAGGTGGTAAGCCAGTATTATATTGTATTTGGCAAGAAAATAACTAGGCATGGTTACATAATAAGGGTTTGGGGTTGTTCTGTTGAGGGATTAGATATGGTTTTGTTGGGCTTTTTTTAAACTCAATGGGTTTAATTCAAAATGTTGTTTCTGAAGTTCTGTCATTCTAAGTAACTATCTTAAGCAGTCAACATTACCCACAAAGTAACTGCACTTGGATTTCTGTTAAATTGCTGATTTCACAAATCTTATGTGCTTGCTAAGTGTGCAATGGTAACCAAGAGAGCAGCAAAAACCATTCTTCAAGTCCAACTACACATCTGTCCTGTGGAGCAGAAGCTTTTCTTGGACCGTGTATTTTCCTTTTCCTTTCTGAAGGTGCCAGAGGAGAGAATGATAGAAAGATCTGTACCTACTGTACCCTATCCTCATACATTCTTCTTTTCAGCAGGTTGGGTCAAGTGCCTTCTGAGAATTTTAGGTCAATTTGGGTTTAAGAGAGCAATGTTGTTTTCCAGAAAGGGATAACTGGGGGTGGGTTGTTTTTTTTTTTTAGCTTTTGTGGTTTGTTTAATACAGTGAACGGAAACTTTAATTTTCCTGGGGGAAGCAGTGCATCCTAGCTGTGAATAGTGTTTGATTAATTATCCTTGTTTGCATTTCTTGCATTAAATACCAAAATAATGGCAAAGGCTTCAGCTGGAGGTGGAAGTTTTCGAGTAACCATTACCAGTCTGAACTCCTGTCCAGGAGGCCTTCAGCTGACCTTGGGCTGTCTGGAAACTGGAAGACATTTAAATGTCCTGCTCACCTGTCCTTCAGTTTCCCTGGAATGTGGACAGGCTCTTCCAGGAGCCCCCGAGCTTGCCAGAGTGCTGCCAGTCACTGTGCAGGGACACAGCACCGTCCCTCCGGGCCACCTTCTGACAGACAGACAGACAGACAGACCCAGGAGCAGCTCCACTCTCTCAGCAATGGGCAGCGAGCTTGTGAGCCAGCATTTGTCATCTCTGAGTAAGACACTTCCCTCCCTGCAGCCAGATTAAAACAAACATCCTGGGAGCCTTTTTATTACGGCGGCCGCTCCGCGGTGTCCCGCAGCGAGGAGCTCTCACAAAACCTCTGCTGTTTAAAGGGCTGTACAGCAGGGTAATAGGAGGGATGAAGCCTCATTTTTCAAATGTCTGGCAAGTATCAGTTTTCAATAAATCCTTTTCCTCGAGGAAATTTACTTTGCATCGTTACTAATCATGCGAGCGCTCGGGTGTGTTGATCCTAAATCTTCTGCTTGTGATCCCCAGGTTTTACTGAGCAAGAAAAATCCCCACAGTGGGCTCTGTTTTGGTGCTGCTAAACATCAGGAGATCTGCTCCTGGGGTACACATATATTAAAATCAGAGGCTTCTTGTGTTCCTCTCCTCTCAAAAAACAAAGCCAAAAGCTTACAGCCTTCTCCTCCTTCACCTAATATGTGGTCATTGGGGAAAACTCAGCGCTCTGGTTGGAAAGGACCAATATTCATAGTGGTGCCTGGAGTTTGACATATTGACAGATAAAGTGATGTCAGAAGTGGTGACAAATTATCACTCATCTAGCCTGGGTTAAAATTGGAACTAGATACAATATTTACAACTCCAGCAGACCTTAAAATGGACTTGTATGAAGTGACAGGTCATGTGTGTACTTTCACAAACTGCTATCATCAGTCTTCCCAAAACTCAACCAGACAAATTTTGGTTTGAGTGATTCTTCTTTTTTTTAACTTGCTTGTTATTCTTATTTTTCTGGGATGGATAAAGCAAATACTTGGTATCCCCAGCTCTTTTGAGATTGCTTGGAAAGTATCTCCATGGAAAGTTTGCCAAGTTTGAAGTGCTTGTGTTGATTTGTAACTCTAAATTAAATCCCAGTACTGAAGAGCTTAAAACAGGACCTACCAATTAGTTATTGTGTACTTTTGGGGCCTGATAGAATCTCAAACAAAATGCTGTGATGCACAAACTTATACAGAGTATTTAGAAACAACAGAATGTACATCAATTCCAGTATTTGGTATCGTATACATTGCACTATTGTATACATAAATATATTAACCAGCTATGTAAACAGTACAGAAATGTCAGAATGGAGAAAGTGCAGTTTTCAATTTCCAAGTCCTCAATAGCACAGTAGTCTCTTCCCCATAGCGATCTGGGCTTCAAGTGATGTATAAAATCTTCTTGTTCTGTTGAGTTCTTAATTTTTCTCATGGAGAATAAACAGGCAGTAAAAAAAGAGACCTGACTAGATGCAGGGGAAAACATTTCCACAGTGATGTCAGGTAGCTGGAGTAGGCTGCCCCAAAAGCTGTGCATCCTCTGTCCTTCAAGGTTTTAAAGACCAGACTGGATAAAGCTCTAAGCAACCCAATCTGACCTTGTAGCTCATCCTGTTTTGGCAGCCTAACAGAACAAGAAACCACTCGAGCTTCCTGGAATTCTGAATTATCCTGTGATCTGGTGACCTGCATTAATGAGTCATGTTTTGAGTGGGTTTCAGACCAGATGACCTGGAGGTCCTATGTAAGCTGTGTCATTTCTGGGCTCTGTGAACCTAAATTCTTACCAAAATGGCATACAAGCCTTTCTCTTGATTACTCAAAATATTTCTGGCTGCAGCAGAGACTATGTCACCCTCATCCTTCTAGTCCAGGACAGAATGCTCTCTGCACAGACCTGTTTAATAGCTTTAGAATTGCTTTCCAGCCATTTGCCTCAAGCTTTTTTTTCCTTCAGATTTCTGCATTTAGGTTGCTATTGTGGTAATGTTACTAAACTCAATAGCCGCCGTTAAAGTGAGGGAGCAGCATCTGCCAGACTCAGAAATACAATTACAGTCAAGCACTAATGAAAGACTGCAACAGCATCTGCCTTTTCTGTGCCACTTGTGTAGCCTGGCTGTGTGCAGCTTCCCAAAACAACTGCTCGTTCCTACGTCAGTGTCATCCGGCAGCTCCTCTGACGCCAGTGCTCCAAGCTGGACTCTCTGACAGAACCTCTCCTCATTGCTGTTACACACAAATCTACCTCTCCTAGCCCTGAAAGTCGTGAAGATGTGTTTGTTCTGTAGTGCATCTGAATTATCATGTGGTTATCTAGGATCAGCTGTGATCTCACCTGCAGGCACGAGTTAGACACTACTGAATTTCAAATAGCACAAGCCTGGGTGTTTATGATTCTGCAGGTAGTAGCAGAAGTACCACAGGATTGTTTTGTGGAGGGTGTTCAACCAGAGTTGCAGACTTTTGGGTTAGAAAAGGAATTTCTGAAATCTCTTTTTAAAATCCCACCAAAACAGGACTGTCAGACTGTGCTCTGTGCTTCCCTCTTGACTCATTATCAGCTTGCGACTTTTCCATTTTAATTTACTGTGAATAAATTTGTCATCACCATCATCCAGTTTCCTGAACATGGAGAAACACTTGAAGCTGGTTAAGCAAGCAGGATGATGATTTCACGCTGGTTATTATCAACTGAAGCACTGACAGTCTCTTCAGTGGTCAGGCATCACATTAGAAAATGTAAATTTTAGTAGATGTTTAAATATCTCGACACAGTGAGAGACAATCAAAATGCTCCCTGACAGTCCAGATCATCTTAAAATGTTCCTGAAACTTAATATAATTATTTTGCCAATAACTAAGCAGGGGCACACACAATTCTGTCATTAGATGTTGCTCCTTGTTGGCTGCTGGGATGACCAAGTGCTTGACTAGATATTGCTGTATTGACACTTCAGCTGTTTCCCCATGAAAGCAAGTGTTAAATCAAAGATGACACTTGCTTCCCTGTAAATTCCAGGAGAAAATCCTGAAAAACACATGCTGAATTTTTTTTGGACTTCTTGTAACAAGTGTTGTATATCCTGAGGAAAGCTTTCTGCTGAGAACCCTTTCTTTGCTGCCTTATATTGCCTCTGAATGTAGGGGAAGCCTTCAACAATTGATACTCTATAAAGGTCATGCCTGTTCAATTTGTATTCTGCTGTTACCCAGGCAAGACTGTTACCAGTTCTCCTCTCCCCTACAAGTCTCCTGTGCCTCTTACATCTGTTTTTTCTGGTGAGTTCTCATTTTCCCCAGTGGAGTCTGGCATGTGGGATGTGCCAGCCAGTTCATGGGATGCCAAACATTTTCATTCTCATCGTGTTGTCGTTGCTGTCAAAACACAAAGCTGGTGAGAAAGGGAGAGAAGCTTTTCAGTGCCTCGGTGCAGCTTTGCTCCCCCACACTTTCCTTTAGGCTCACTAATGGATTCAGGATAATTCCTGCTCTATCCTAGAGCACCAGAGTCCCTGCAGTTCCCAGCACGTGTAAAGTTGCCAGGCTGCCCTTCATTCTCCAAGTTTTGGGGTTATTTCCTGATAGTTTGATGACTTGACTTCTCTGAGATAAAAATGCAAACATAGCTAAGGGTGAAAGCCATATAAACATTCCCATTTGCTCTTAAAAAACAATTTTTTCAATCATTTTGGGTTTGGAGTTCAGAATGTTATTTAAATGTTAATCACTTGAAGCTGTGCTTGGGCATATAATTCAATTATGGGACCATCTTAATTATGCAGATGGTGCTTATGAGCAGCTGATACAATTACTGAGCCAATTCAGTGCACATTCACTTCGAGGGCTTAGCTGAAACACGTTATTATTTCAATGTGTGTGGACAAATCCACTGTTTGAGGAAATGGGTACATGGAGTTGCAATAGTGCTCTGCTCAGCCTGTTGTTTTCAGTGCTGTGCACACCACAAGGTCTTTAACCATTCTTCTGTATTCTGTGATGGTCCAAGGCCTGTGAGAGGTTTCTTCATGTTTTTTACATACCCAGAGGGGTGAAAATGGAGCCTTGAGTTAATAATCCATCATCCCTCTGCGTAGCAGGCGGTTTTATTTCTCCTTGAATATTTAAGCTCCTTTTGAATGGTGCCCCACATCTGGAGGCTGTGTGTAAATCTCATCCAATCAAGCTGATAACAAAATAGGAGAATTAGTGGAATTTACTTTCGCCATGAATTGGTGCAAAAATAAATACCATGTAATTCCTGCTAAAATAGGACTCTGATTTTAATGTTGTTCCTTCTTTTGGTGTAAGTCCAATAAAAGGAACCCTTAGAATGTTTTATGGCCTGATTGAGTGTTCAAGGAAGATCAGTGTTTCTGCTTCCTGGAATATGTTTTTCTCATCTGCCATTCTGTTAGTTTTAAAAAAACCTCTTATAACCACTTTGAACTCCATGTGAGGCCTGCCTTGTACACCTAATTAATAATTAGACACCATTAGGGGAGCTGGGAGAGCGAAGAAAGATGAAGTAAAGAACTGAGATTTATAGAGGGGAATATTCATAGCGGATATTTTAAAATAACTGAGAGTTTTGAAAGGAATATGAACCTCAATGCTTCTGGCCAAAAGTCATCATCTAACTCACAGTAAGTAGGAGGAAGAAAATTTTAGGGATGATGTATTCTGCTTCCTCAGTTTTTCACTTCTTCCCCCTGTTTCTCACTGATTCTGATCAGAAATAAGTCATTAATGTATCACCATCCACCCCATATGGCTGCCCCTGCATTACTGTTGAGTAGACTGTCTCTGCTACACAGGATAGGTGTTGTCACCTCAGAAAAGCTGTTTAGGACCTGAATTCCCACTTCTGAACCCTCTGCACAAGCACTTTTCTGTTCCAAATTACTCAGATGCTCAGAGGAGACCGTGTGCCTCTGTATTTGTGGCTGTATAGAGAGGATCAGTTGCTCTCATTTTTGGTGTTTGGATCTAAATAAATGTCTCAGATTATATCACCATGAACAGAGTCAGCCTGAATTCATGCCAGGAAACCTTGTCACACTGCAGATTCTATTTTCCAGCACTGGATTTTTCATGTCTTGTTGAAACTAATGGGAGAATGAATGTGAATCCACTGTATTCAGGGCAGCTGCAGGTCAGTTTTGCTCAGAAGGTTTGTTCAGTGGGATGGATCAGTGATGGTTTCCCTTTGTGCCCAGCCTTTACACAGGAGGGAACAGCACCCTGCCCAAAGCAGCCCTTCTGAGGCACCCCAAAAAGACATACTGGTTACCCACATGTGGAAATACAATTGTAGCTCAGTTGTAAATTCTCTTATTGCTGAGATTGTTCTCATTTTTCCTTTATGCCTTGTTAAAAGAACTGCTTGCAACATAAACTGGTGCTATAATACTGGGGAAAAAATTAGTATTTAATGAAGTACATACTTGTTTTCAGTTTTGTTCCTGGGATGCTCAGGTACCAAGCCTCTGTTGTGGGACAGGAACAGCCAACCCAAGCTGATGTGCATTCCCTAAAAACTGGGTGGGACCAGTGCAAAAGGACTGGGGTAGAAACCAAAGGATTTGTAATGCCTAAGAGCATGTCTAGGGATATTGCTCTAAATTCATTACCTGGTTCTGCCTTCTAATACCTTGTTAAGCCATTCCTTAGGGATAAGGTGCTCTGCAAGCTGGAAAGAGAAATGCACGATGTGTGACTCTGAGAGGAGGAAGATTGCCTTGGTTTGGACATACAAATGGCTGTAAGAAGCAAGCAGGAAGAGATGACATTTGCTGTTGGAGGAGGAGCTGTTCCTGCAGCCCAGTGGGAAAATTACCCTTTTACTTTTGGGGGAGCCAGCAGGAGTGTGGATTAGGTGTCACAGAAATACAGATTCCAGAGGGGTCATACTAGTGCTGCTTATGATTTCATAAAATTGTTTTAGCTATTAGTTCATGCAAAAATGTAACCTCATTTATCCATCATTGCCTTCTATGGGATTTTTTCTTAAGTAATGTCAAACTTCATTTTCCACAACATATAAAGGAGGAAATGCGGGTAAATCGATACTGACTTTCCTGGAGGCTGGAAAGGGGAGTTCTCCTTTGGAGCCCTCTCATCCTAAACATTCCTGGTCTCCCAGAGTTCTCCAAGTGTGCCTCCATCTCCTGTGTCTCACAAACACTTGCCAGAACAACAGTAGGAGCAGAGAACTGTAATGAGCATCCAAAGGTTTCAGGAATGCAAAGGCGGAGGAAGCATCTTCTGAATTACTTTTTGGGGGAAAGAAAAGCATCACGTGCAGTTAGCAAGCTTGTATTCCTTCCTGAGTGGCTGCCCTCTTGTCTCTAGTGCTGCCTGTGCAGTTTGCTGAGAAGGGAAGCTCCCTGTGCTGATAGAGGTGTCTTTAAAATGATGCATTTGCTTGCTGAGGAATAGAGGATATATTTTTCTTTTTGCCTATAAACATATTTGTCTTCTGATTTTATATTACTGTGCTGCCTCAGAGAGAGCCACAGCGATGCAATATTTAGTCCTTTAAACTCATTGTCAAGGCAGGAATTTTGTGCTTGAGATAACTGAGTTAACAACATCTATTGTTTTCAATTTACCATTTTTCTCAGGCTGGCAGCAGTCAAAATATGTAGATTTTGGCTTTGCTAAGAAGAATAGGTAATTTCCTGCCTATTTCCCTTCTAAGTGCAAGATACCACCTATGCAGATGACAGTGACAAATTAAGTGTTCTTGTGTTTGATTGTCTCAGCAGGAGATGCAGCTTGCTGTTGGGTTTGTGGATACTTATTATGTGGGGCAGAACTCTGGATGATCTAAGAAGCCTTGCACAAGTACTGTCCAAGATTTTCTAGCTGAACTGTTTAGTTCCACCAGCTGGTTGCTGTGTAGTTGTAAAATATTTTTTTTTTTTTAAATGGTATTTGAATTGCCTTTGTGCTGCTTTTCCACAACTGCACAGGACTCTGGTGTGAGTGAAATTCATAGAATTGTGGGACAATAGAGGCTGGAAGGGACCTTGAGTGATCACTTGACAACAGTCTGGAGACCCCCTGCTTAAAGCAGAGCCACCTTATCAGGTCAGAGCAGGTTGCTCATGGCTTTATTTGGTGTCCCCTTGAGAACCTCCAAGGCCAGGGGCTGAGGACACAGCTCCTGTGGCAGCCTGGGCCCCTGCCTGCCTGTCCTTGGCTGGGAGCTGAGTTTCCTGCAGTAAGATTTAGACCTTACATTTCTCTCTTTTTGTCTCCCAGGAGAAACATGTCTTTTTAATCTTCTGTGATCAAATTAACCCTGCACTCCTTATCAAAAGATTTCACACTCCCAGAATTTCAGTTGGACTTAAGGCAGCTGCTGGTAGAGAAAACTGAAAAACAAGAATTCTTCTCACTGTGGGCTGTGTGTATGTGTGTGTGCATGGAATAGCAAGGTGGGGAGTGATTTTTATTCCTGTGTATATTAAGCTGAAGGCTTCCTTAAATATTTGTGTGGAATTTTGATTAAATTGGGAAAGGGCTAGGCATACAAACCCCCCCAGCTTTTAGGTATTTTAAGATGGCTAGCACTGTTCTATGTCTGTGCATTCCCCAGCTATGAGAGTATTCGTGTCAACTGTGGGTTTTTCACCTTTTAAATGTAACAGGCAAGTGAAGCCTTTACATGTGGTTTGGCTTTGGTGACTAGGTTAATTCTTTATTTTCTTTTTTACTTTTAACCCCAAAGAAAAGTCTATCTTTATTTGATAATTACAAGATTAATGAATTCTAAACCTTTTCTCTGTTTTCAGGCTTCTCAATGCCAACAAGATCAACTGCCTGAGGGTAAACACGTTCCAAGGTCTGCATAATCTCAAACTGTTATCTCTTTATGACAACAAACTGCAGACCATCAGCAAGGGGCTCTTTGCACCTCTGCGATCGATCCAGACTCTGTGAGTATGCAGGCACAGCAGAAATGACAGCTCTCTCTTTCCCCACCAAAGATGCTGCATCTTTGCATCTGACATTAAGACAATTTGGGAGAGACATCCGAGTAGCAGCCCCTCCCTCCTTTCCTCCCTGAGAGAAAAGCAGCGAGGAAAGGAAGCGCTGCATCAGTTCAGCAAGGGCAGCCCTGGACACAGCCTGCCCTGGTGACAGGAGGGTCACAGCTGGGTGAGGCTCAGGCTGTTTGTTGGGGAGGCACTGTGTGCATTTGACTCTGTGCAGGATGTGAACAGCACACTCTGATAGGATCATTGCCTAACAGGTTTTAATGAGCCAGTGAGTCGGCATCTCTCCTGTCTGGGTCTGAGTCCTGCTGCGCAGTTCGTGACTTCTGTAACCACATTTCAGCTGACATTCCACTTAAGGGGAATGATGTGTTGTACTGTTTGATCCATTAAGAAAATCCACTAAACATTTTCCAGGAGTCTTTGAATTTGGAGGCATTAGAATACGCATCAGAAGCAAAAATACAGAAATGATTCAATATTTTCTAGAAGGCCTCATTTTAAAGCTGTGAGTAATAAGATAATAAGGTAAATAGTACTCCTTCAGAGCTGGAGTTGGCAGCCTGATATTCCAGTATTAAAATATGCATGGGTGTGTATGCATATACATACTGCAATATCCATGCACACACACACTATGGTACTGCAATTTTTGTATGCAAATGCACATTGTTTTAATACTGGGAAGGCATTGGCTGAATTAGTTGTATAAATGTTTTAAATAATATATAAATGAACTGATAAGAACCATTTCTTGCAGCAGAGTTTCTGCCACATCCTCAGGCAGCCACAAACACAACCTGAATTTCCAACAGATATTTGGCCAGTATGTATTGCTGCAAACCATTAATGTGCAATAATTAATAATCATGTACAACATCCCCAGTTCTGCCCCCCAGGTCTACCACGCTTTCTGCTGCTGCAGCTTGCTGTGTAGGCACACAGATACACAGGGGCCACAGAGAGGGTTCATTTATAGAAGTATATAAGTTTTGTCAGGTTAAAACCCAGGCTTTATAATGTTTATAGCCCTAGGGTATGAACATTTCCCATGGGTTTCCATGGGGTTTTGCTGGTGTTCCTGGTGGCCCTTATTTAGAATGGACTTGTCACTTCATACCAAGACACTTTGTCACGAAAAGCTTTGATTCATTCTCCCATTTTTAATACTCCAAGTGATTGCCATCTTCTGTGGTTTTTTGAGAGCTGCAAAACCAGGCCCAAATTCTGTCTCTATGTGATTGTTTTTGGACCTTTCACAACAGGAATGGCTCTACTGCAACAGAAATCTTGAGTTTCTTGAGACCCTTTCTGCTCTCTCTTCCCAGTCCTGGACAGCCCTTGCCCTGTTGTATTTTACACTTATTTTGTTCAGTGGCAGTTCATAAATATAACTGCAAACAGAAAAGAAGTTTCTACAAGTGGAAAACAGTAACAGAGTGAGAGGGTTCTTGTGAGGCCATAACTTTGTACCTCTGTCCAACCCAAATTGAAACATCTGTCTTTTCTTAACCTGTCTTTGCAGTTATTGGAGAGCTGAGTGCTGCTCCCTTGGAGGTCAGAGGGACTGATGCAAGTTAGCTGAACTGAGATTAGAACCTGGCTCTGGCACA
Organism: Notiomystis cincta; assembly: GCA_013398075.1. Lineage (NCBI taxonomy): Eukaryota > Metazoa > Chordata > Aves > Passeriformes > Notiomystidae > Notiomystis > Notiomystis cincta. The sequence goes on along the minus strand of VZRX01003972.1, from coordinate 100,974 downwards.
AAGACCTGGCAAACTCTCCTGATACAGTGCTCAGCTTTGTCAAGCAAAATAAATCAGAACAGCAGCAAAGAAATGTTGTTTCTCTCTGAGATGCTCCAGCAGATTTCTGTTACCAAAGTCTAAACACTCAGTTAAAATCAATGCTATAATACCTATTTCCAATTTCATAGGAAACAAGTTGTGAAAATTTTGGTGAAGGATAGAGTGAAGTTGTACCTTGCATAAACATTTCAGTCTTTAAAGTAAAACTTTTTGCTTCAGGAGAAAATACATATAAGAGAAATGCTGTTACACATGATGGGCATGTGCAAATATTAATTTCCTTCTTGTGAAAAGATTCTGGATCACTTCTACCTAAAGATCCAAGGTGCTTTACTAATTTACATTTTGAGCTGGCTGATAAAATTTCTTTTAAATCAGGATACAAACTGCTCTTCAGGTAAGGCACATTTCTCTCAAAAGGCAGCATGTCAAGCTCAGGAGAAACGGGGGGACTTGGTAGCCAGCAGCAGCTCTGTGTCCTTCACAGGGGGCTTTGCTATGTTGATTTTTGTTTCCTCTGCACGAGGACCTGCTGCAGGCGTAAGGAGCCGCGAGCGCTCGCAGAATTCTCCCATTCACGTGCAGCTCCCCGTGGCTTCCGCCGGGCCCGGGGGGGTTTTATTGTTGGGGGGTTTTTCTGTTTGGTTTTTTTTTTGGGGGGGGGTGGTGGGTAGAGGGGAGAAGCTGATTCAGTTACTCCCCTCCTCAGGTTCAGTGAAAAACAATGATGGAGCAGAGTGTCACAGGTCAGTGGTGATTAAAGACGCCATCCCCTCTCGCAGGCATTTAGCTCAGAACCCCTTTGTGTGCGACTGCCACCTGAAGTGGCTGGCTGATTACCTGCAGGAGAAGCCCGTGGAGACGAGCGGCGCTCGCTGCAGCAATCCCCGTCGCCTTGCCAACAAACGCATCAGCCAGATCAAGAGCAAGAAGTTCCGCTGCTCAGGTAATCCGGTTATGCAGCCTCTGCCGCAGGTCCAGAGCGCCCGCTAATCGAATTCTGCGGGACAGTGTTTGCCGTAATGGATATTAGGGGAGCATCTTTTGGAAATTGAATTTGGGAAATTCGGTTAGTTCAACAGAAAGCCAATTACCTTATGGGTTTAAAAGGGGAAAAAAAAGAGAGAGAAAAGAAAAAAAACAGGCAGTCTGTAGCTGTGTTCTCTTTAAAACAAAAGGGAAAAAAAAAAGAGAAAAGCTTGTGACATTTAATTGTAAAGAATTGCAAAATTATGAAATATTTAAGGAAAACAATGACAGTACATGCGAATCCATGTGGGAAATGTTATATTTTGACAGCGTGGAATCTGGCTGTGCTGTCGTTTGCATTCAAGCAGAGCTCGTACTGACCTAATGAGAGCTGAGCTCAAGTTTAGTTCCCACACCTCAAAGGCTGAGAACACTATGAGAGATTTTTATATGAGTGGAAATGGGCATTTCTGGTCTGGGATGGGAGGGAAGCTGGGGGTGAGGGAATGGCATCAATTCACGTGCTTTCAGAGACTCATTTTCCTTACATCCACAAGTAACACACACTAACTCCAGTAAAATTGCCATCAAAGTTGGTGAGATTTTTGGTTTCAGCAAGCTTTGAACCAAAAGGTTTATAATAATTTAGGCAAAGGTTTTGTGTTGTGGATGAGATGGAAAAATATTTCCACCTGAAATTAACCTCCAAAGTAACATAAACAGCTTTTTCTCAACCCTATCTGTTCTTTATTTATGGTTCGGCTGTCAGTAAAAGGACATTTCTTGCCTTACATAGCACAACTAAGCAGATGATTGCTTCTTCATGTGTTTTTCCTACTGGTTATATTGGTTATATCTATTTTGGATTACTGCAGTTTTGTGTACTGTAAAGACAAGCAGGTTTCAGTAAGCAAATCTATTAGTGTGTACTGAGGAGAAAAATGACTGTTATTGATGGAGTACCTTGCGGTGTTTGCCATGAAAATTACTATGATTTTTCTCTTTTTCCTTGGAAAAGAAACGTGATTAATTGTGTTCCTGGTGGTAAGAGATTAATGGCTCTAGATGGGGATGCAGCATGAAGCTGAGTGGCAGCAGCCCAAAACAATCCGTTGTGCTTTGTGCATCTCTGCGAGCAACATGCCGAGCTAAACCTTCCCTTTATGGGGGAAAGAAAATAAAGATAACTTCATTTGCAGTCAGCTTTTCTCGGGCAGGCTTGTTAAGGTCTTCAATGCCCTGTGACTAGAGCCACAAAATTTATCCTCAGACCTGAAATTATGATATATTTTATCTAGGTCTTTGGATTGTGTCCATCATAGTAACAATGTAATTAGCCAGTAATATTCATATTTAAAGAAACTGGAAATGAAAATGCATGAATGGAGTTTAGAAAGGGGATGCAGAAACAGATCTGTATAAACCTGTACCCAATTTGCCATTGTTATTTTCTCCTGCTTTTATTAATAGGCTAGAGGAATTAATGTTATGTGTGTGCATGCATGCTCTGAACAATGGCACAGGCGATTGGAGAAGGCAAACACCATCTGATACCATTTAGGAGAGGTCATAGCTAAGAGGAGCTACAGTGCAGAACACAGTACCTGCTGATGCTGAGAATAATATTTTGTGTGAGTTCTTATCTTGGGGGTCCTTTCCTTGAGGCATTACTCTGTTTTTCCCTGGGTCTCCAGCTCTACATCTGTATCAAAACCACATGGAAAAGGCATAAACCTGACTTATGAAGGAGGAGAGCAGGGATTGCACAGCTTCAGAGCAAAGATTTCAGCTGGATGAAAACTAATGCTGTTCAAAAGCTCAATAGAGAAGAGATCCTTGCCTGTAGAGTTTCCAGATGGTGATGAGATACGCTGAACTCGACTCGCTGTCTGCTCACATGAGACAGGGAACATCTAATGGCTTAGAAAATCTTAGTTTGTAAATCAATCCAGGGAACAGACATCTTTGGCACCTGTTCTGCTCAACTTGTCCCTTTGAATCATGGCTGCTTCAGGCTTGGCATTTCGCAGGAATTTTCCTCGTTTTCATTTCGAGGAATGTGTTTCATCCCAGGATCAAACACAGCATGTCTCTGTGCAGAAATGTCCTTGAGGTATGAGGAGCATTGGGCACTGCTTTGTGTCATCCAGGGATGACTCAATCCCACTGGGATGGCAAGGCTTAGAAACTTGTGTCCTCACTGTCTTTGGGGTTCTCCCTCTCTAGTTTTTACATCTTCTGCTCAGTGTATGAGAAAACAATTTTCATTTTGAATTCTTTTGTAAATGTGCATCTCTTTCTCAAAAGGGTTCTTTTTTCAGGATGCTGGTGTCTTCATGTAATTTGTGTAATAGATTTAGTACATGTCAATGGTCAGAAAGTTGTTTTTTGAGGGGAAAGCACAGGGATTATGAGGGGTTGGTTAAAGAAGAACTGTGAGGGGTTTTATCCTCACAGTCTTTGACCTTTGAGAAGAGATGAGGATGCACAGATAGTGGCAGATGGTGGAAGGTGTCCCTGGCTGTGGCAGGGAGTGGGAGAAGGTGGTCTTTAAGGTCCCTTCCATCCCAACTCCATGATTCTGTGATCATAAAGGGGACTGTCAGAAAGGACCTGCTATGAGAAAAAAAAGTGAGAGTTCGGTAAATTGAGGGAAGAAAGGGAAGTGCTTTTCCTGTAAGGAGAGGAGAGAGGAGTGGTTGGCAGCAACGGGGCAGAAAAGCTGAGATGTTTGAAGTTTCATCAGTCTGAAGTGGCATAGGAGCAGCAAGAAGGTAATGTCAGGAGGACACAGAAGCAGATGGGCTAAATAGAACTGTAATTGATAATTAAATGAAGCTGTGCAGACAGATCTACAAACCTCCATTCTGCACACTGTTTCCTTCAGTTTTTATCCCAGCTCCCCAGCATCCTGTTAGATAGCATCTAGCCAGAAGTCCTGGCCTTCTTTATTTCAATTGATCAGTTTTTTCAATTGAGGCACTTTCCCAGATACTTTTTCCTCCCAGAACCTAATGACTTGGGCTTTTACTGATAACAATGGAGCAACATCTGCAAAGGTTATGCGTGGCCATAGGAAGGAGCTTCTGTGCAACAGGTAGATAATGTACATAATTCCTTTTAAAAGGAGAATTGGAAGCATTACAGCATGAAATGAAGGAACAGCAGGGAATGGGACATGTTTTTGCTCAGGGCTGTGAGACAGGCAAAGCTTTTGAATATACCATCAGATATGTTTAAACTTCAGATTGCAATAGATATGATTTCCAGTGATTTTCTGCTTTCCACCTAATGCAATGCACCACAATAATAACAAGCCTCCCCTTGCTCAGCTGTCTCCCCACAGCTATACAACCTGAGACTAAAAAATCTGACACTTTTTCTTGAAAGAGAAATCAGAAGGATGGGCTGTGACTAATTCTCTCTCTCTCTTCTGTTTAGAAAAGGGAAATACTGTCATTTTCAGTGGCAACAGTGAAATTCTGATGATCATTTTCTTTTTGGCTGCATCTGCCCACTCTGACCACCTAAGGATCCAATGGTGCTTGACAGCCTTAGGTCACTGCCATTCTTAGTACAAGTAAGGGGAAAAAAGATCAACACAAATATCCTGCCCAGAAGCATTTGATTAAGTTCACTACAGAGCAGTTTTGTTTTCTAAGGCAGCACTGGGCTTTAGGAGTAAGGGAAATGAATCTGTGAGCAGATTGTGTTGTCTCTGTGGTAGCTTATTGTCACTTCAAGACTTGGCAAGTTCCTTGATTGCTGTGTGACACTGTGTATGAAATAGCTTTTGGAAAGAATTGCCCTTGCATTCAGCTGTGTATCTATTTCTCCCTGTGATACGTTTGCATTTTTCAGTATATTGTGCATTTCAAAAGCGATGAAAGTTCCACCTGCTGTACTGACACAAACTATCTCTGATAATGATCAAAGCAATGTGTTTCTACAAACATCACATCACAAAAGCTTTTTATCTTCTAATTCTTAGAAATAAGACTTTTATAAAGAAGATTGCTATTTGAAATACTGTGAAGTGAACCTGTCTTCCTGCTTCCTCCTGCATACATTGTGTCTAACTGCCTTTAATTAGTTACTTCAGTTCCAGACAGTGCTGTACAATCAAAAGGACAGGGGAGAACAGGAGGAGGAAAATGAACCATCTGCCAGCATTATTGTCTCCTTCTTGTTAACCCAGCCCAAAACAAAGTCAGCCTTTGTGGTACATTTGGGTCCAAAACTGGCATTTTTAGGGCTAGTGTCATTTCTCTCATGTTACCCCCAATTATCAGATGGTAATGTAGCTGCTTTTTGTTCACTGATAATTTTTAAGGCGCTTGGTAAAACCTCTCCTTGCTAATTGCAGCTTTTCTCCTAATTCTTTATGTGTCTTTTCCAGTCTCTGTCTTCCTTCACACTCACCTTCCTCGAGTTGCCTGTCTGCTTTGGAACAGAGTTGCTGTTTCTTGTAATCACCTGAGATTTCCTTCTCTCTTCCCTGCATTGTTGCACCTTTAGAAGCCCAGAACTGCCGTGGATGGAGTCAGAGGAGCACAGGCTGCACCTCAGGACTTTCTGTCCCCTCCCTGTGGCAGGTCACACCCTTCGTGTCCCTCGGACTCCTTGGTTATCCCCTTCTCTGCTCCTAGCGATGTGTAAACACTGTTTAGGATTTTTGAGCTCTCACACTGAAAGCTGCAATGCATTGCTGTTCCTCAACCAGTGTTTAAAAGTCATGACAGGTAGGTGCATTTAACCCAGACCTTCCATAATTTCTCTGATTGAAGCACTCTCCAGTGGCTCCCGTAATTCGCCAGTCGCTCTGACGACAGCTTTGCAAATTCCTTGCATTTTTAAAAAGCCAATAGTCATTTCCAGACCACATACTCCTGCTCCTCAGCACTTTCTGTTTGATGGAAAGCACAGCTATCCACCTGCTCCTGTGCCTCCTTGCAGTGCTACAGGGGCACGTGCTGGGGGATGGGATGGTCCTGCCCTTGGTGTGAGGGCTCCAGCAGCCGCTGCCTGAGCAGGCACCGAGCCCTGGCAGGCTCTGGGTTTGTCCTGGGTGCCCCAGACCTGCTCATGTTCCTGGGAAGTCTCATCTGAGGCCAAGCTCCAGCCTTTTTTCACCATGGCTTTGCCCTGGCATGAGGGGAAAGGGATAGGAAATGCTGCTTTTGGTTTGAGAAGCTGCATTCAGATTTCTGTCTGTGGTTTGGTTTGGTTTGGTTTGGTTTGGTTTGGGGGGTTTTTGTATGTTTTGGTTTTATTCAGTTGTGTGTTGTACCCCTTTCTTTCCCCCTGAAAGACACAAAGACTCAGCACAGATACCTTCAGAAGCCCTCTGAATATACCAAAACTGAGGATATGTTTGTGGTGTTTAAGAATTATTCTTGTCTGAATGGAAGGCTGTTTAACACCAATAAATCACCTGCAGATTAAATCCTACACTGAATTTGTAATTATGAATATGAATTTTTCATGGTACACTGAAACTGAGTATATTTGGGCTTTGGTTTGCATGAGTTCTTCCTGAAGCTGAAGTAATTTGAGACCACGACACAACTGCTGTGACTAATAGTAATGGAGCTGAATTCCCTTGTACTGTGGAAGTGTTGCTGTTGTTAAATTAATTTGGCTGTACTGGGTACTAATTATAGCCCTCTGTTTTCTGCACATCTTTGAGAGCAGTTCAGATCTTTATGTAAAATTTGAGTCAGTTACTCTGAGCCTTCCCTCGTCTGTGAAGAGCACAATGGTGAAGGGTTCTGGCTCTCTAATGAGGGGAAAGAATGGGAACCATTTCACTCAAGGCTTAACATAAACCAGGTGGGTTTGTTTGGCAGAGAGTACGGTTCTTAAAAGGAAAGTAAATTGACATGTTTCAGTTACAAAGTTTATTTTAGGCTCTGCCTCATTTTATTTTTGAGTTGAAGTGGTCTTCAAAAAAGCAAAATATCTGAACAGCGTTGTTACCCACCAACATCCTTATTTGCAATTATAGTAAAGAGGCACTGGAAAGAGGAAGGATGAATGTTGAATCTCAGATGCATCCATATCACTCAGGCATCCAAATAACACCATTATCCTGGATTCCCCAGGTAGGCAGAGTGCAGATGCCTCTTGAGATCTCAATTGTCCTCTTAATTAACTGTGTCAGAAAGCTGAGTGACTGATTGCTCTTTTAACCTCAGAAATGAATGTGGGACCAAGTTTGCTCTCTCCTCTCACGTTGCCATTCCATGGGTTGAGGTTGAGCAACACTTAACAGAGGTGCTAAGGGAGCACTTCTTGTGTGCATACTGGTCACATATTGGTCACATACTGGTCACATACTGGTCACATACTGGCCACACAGTGGCCACATACTGGTCACATACTGGTCACATACTGGTCACATAATGGTCTGGATCCTATCAGGATACAGAAAATAACTGGGGAGGTGCTTGCATGAAGAGAGCTCATCAGCTAAAACCAGTGCAAGGGTGTTGGTGCTGCAATTGGACAATAAATTTTTCATCTGACTGTTCTGAGACTGCAGCAGTCTCCTGAGGTGTTGCAGCCCAATGGGACAGTTAAAAATAGGGTGCTGTGTCCAAATTCTTAACAAACTGCAGGTTCAGTGTTTAACAGAATGTGGATTACAAGAAGTGAATGAACACCAAGAGCAAGCCATAAAATGCTGCTTGGCCATAATGTATCTAAAGGGAAGGGTTTTCATGGAAGCTGGCAAATAGCTGGAGTTGTATTTCATTTTTCATCTTCTTTTTTATGCAGAGTGATCTTGTGTACATCCAAAGGCTTATGGAATTTCTTTTTAATGTAATTTATAAAATAGTGTCTTTTCCTGGTATTTTGGCTTTCCTGTATTCTAGGGACATAAATTAGGATTTTGACAGACTTCTTTGTGTGCTAGTACCTCTCGTTCATTGCAGTTGATGATTAGTTTAGGCAGTTATTGTAAGTGGTGTTTAATTAGTGCAGCAAAGGAATAGAGACTTGTTCAAAATATTCTCATGGGGTTTCTCAGGAAGGTGTTTGCAGAGCTCAGGCTGCATTTGTTTCTAGTAGGACTGAAAGAGTTCATTGACACTGAAATTACTGAGTTTATTACAGATATCCCACTCAATATTATAATATAAAATTCTTTGGAAGATATGAACTGTTACTTGTCATTGTTTAACAGAGTGCTGTGGATTAATTTACTTGAAGAGCCCAGGCCAGAATTGCTGCTTTATTAAAGCAGTGTAGGAACAAGGATATAGGACTCTGCATCCTCCTTCACTGGAGCCATACAAAATTATTGGCAGGAATGCTAGTTATAATTTCTAAGTAAATGAGGTGTGGATTCCAGGGTTATGCATACTTTGAATTAATCAGGCAAGAAAATTAATGTGGTTTTGTGCCACACTGCACGAGTCAAAAAAGAAAATTGATAATTTAATGTTTTTATCAGTTCAGACTCTGGCTAGTTTGGCAGCTTGTAGAGATTGAAGATTTATTGTGTTAGGTTCCCCTAAAAAACTGCTTTAGTTTATTCCTTAGATTGCAAAGATAGACACAATCAAATTGCCTTACTTTCATTGCTGAACCAAAGCCACAGTGAGGGGTGGCTAAGTGAACACTGCACTCATTTCCTGAAGTTCCCAAGTAACTGAGTGTTGACTTTTATGCATAACTGTGCTGGGTCACAGCAAAATGGTGAAGCACAGCCCCTTGCTGTGTTATCTGTCATCTCTGCCCAGTACTCCCCTTGGTCTCCGTGTAGGTGATGAATAATCTGCTTGATGCTGACTTTGTTCTTTGGGCACTGCAAACCCCTTACTGAAGGGTTTAAAAGCACTGACCTTCACTGAAGTCCAGCAAAGCACTGTGAGCAGTTGCAGAGGACAGCCACTTTCTCCCTCATTTGGGAATCCTGCAAGTACCTTTGAGATGAGACTTCCAGAGTCATTGTCCACTGGCACAGCTCTGCAGACTCTGGAGTCAGGGAGAGCTCTGTTTCAGTGGGAGCAGTGAAGCCTGAACTGAAGGCCCTGCTTTATATGTCAAAGTTGCAGGAACGAGTTGCAAGAAGAAAAAAAGCTGTTTGAAATAATCCAGGATGTCAAAAGGAGAGAATGCTCATCTTCCATCAGAGAATGATGAAGAAATATGCTCAGAAAGAGGATAACAAAATGCTGTCTGTGTCTGCAGCAGCATGTCTATGCTGGAAAGTGCAGAGGAAACAAAAAAAAAAAAGAAAAGCAGAAAAGCAGTGGCAATTACAGATTGTCAGTGTAAGTGCCACCAGCATGAAGGGCCTCTGGGAGCTGCAATCAGGCTCAAAGGGCACTCAGGGAGCATTTAAGGCCACAGCTTGGCCATCAGCTCAGAATCTGCTGTTACTAATATGGGCTGCGGTGTTTCTAAGGTTGAATTTAAATAAATGGAGCAAACCTAAATGGCATTTTTACTGAAAGGAGAGTCCAGGAGAGAGTAAGTAATAAAAAGCAGCGTAGGTGGGGCATTCATTCACTGTGTGGTAGGAGCTGCACGTGCTCCCTGGGAGGAGCAGCTCTCTGGGAGTGTTTCCTGTCGTGTCAGCTCTGTCTCTGAACTCGCCCGGGCTCTGTTCGTGTTCACTAACCCCAATTGTGCTCCAGGGTGTTCCTGCAGTAGCATAAAGGATGACCTCTTGTATCCAGCACCTTTTTGCATGGGTGGAGAGGAGAGCAGCTCTCCGTGAACCTTCAGCTTGTGCTTCTCCATGCTGCTTCCTCTCAACGCTCCTCTCTCTCTGGCGCTGCCTAACTCTGACTCTGGCTGTCCATGGGGTTTTCCTTTGTGCTTGATCTAACCATGTGGTAGAACAATACAAATGGAACATGGTTCTGTCAAGCACCATGGAAGGCTGCATACTCCCTGCAGCATGGCATGCCTGGATACTTCTGCTGGGTCAGAAGCATCAGAAGGTGAGAGATCGCCCTTTGCGCTCGGGGACGGTGGAGCAGGGGCAGTGTTGCTAACCAGGCTCCTGGGCACTGCCAGGGAGCCACAGTGGTCTTTGCACACACTTTCCACAGGGTTTGCATGCAGAATAACCATTTCTAAGTAATTAATCTGCTTAATTGCTCTCGCAGTGAAGGAGTCAGGCGTCCTGTTGGTTGATAATATTCAAGGGTGGTTTCAGCCATACCTGCAGAGATGAAAAATCACTTTTGTCTTCTTGCCTTGTACATAATGTAAGCTGCATCTGTCTGTTTGAGCTGTCCAGTGAGTCCTTCTACTTTGGATGCCACTTCTGCAACAAGACAGCTGCCACTCAATGTGACTTTGGACCTGCACTGAGCAACCTTAATGTGCTGGCTTTGCATTGTAAACAAATGTAATGCAAAAAA
>VZRX01003972.1:39511-90555 GCA_013398075.1 Notiomystis cincta | reverse complement strand
AAAAAAAAAAAAAGCTTTAGAAGACCCTGCAAAGCATTGTCTTTTATCCCTTGAAAATGGCATGGGTAACATGGCCTGTGTGAAAACACCACTATCCAGTAATTCCATAGGGGAAAGCTGAACCAGCAAATCCAAATGGGCCATTTTAGCTTTGACAGCTGAGATAAGATCTTCAAAATACCTCTGCCTGACTTCCCCCTACACAGAGATAACAACACCTATTCCTAAAGGACTTTGAGAATCTCATAAAGAAGTTTTCTTATATTGAAATATTGCTTTGTCCTGCAAATTTGTCACATATCTGTTGTGGAGCTGTCCAAAGAAGGACATCAGGGATTCTTAGAACTTATCTGTACTTACTGATAAAAATTAATACTAGCAATGTGAAATTATGATAAAACATGTACCTCCCTTTTATTCCTATGGGAATTGTGATCTCGTGATCATATGAAGAACTTTTGAAATTCCTGGGTAATTTTTACACCAGGTGATCTTAGTGGTCATGATTTTGGTACCAAATTTGGTACCAAATTTTCTAGAATGAATGTATCAAGTCAGTCTTCAAGCCCTGCTTAGGCAGCCTGATTTCTGGCAGAACAGATCATCCAGAACTACTTTTAAGTCCTTTGGGCAAAGCTAAGTTTTAAAAACTGAAATCAGGTTTTCTAAGCAATGTGTAAAAAAGAAGAACAGGGCAAAAATGTATTATGCTCTGTTGCTTAATTTCTCCATGTGGATATCAGAAAGGCACACAGAATGTGTGAGCACTTGGAAATGTGATGTTTCATTATCTCAGTGCTGCTGTTTTGTGTGTTTGGTTTATGGTACTGAGGAATCACAGTGCCCTGGTACCTGATAGTGGTGTCACATTGGTTGTGAAGTAAAAATGTTATCAGAGTGACTAGGAAATCAAATAGCCACAGCTGCCCTCAGTTAATCAATACCACAGCTGCCCACACAGGCCTTGCTGTTGCCCTGGCTACTTCTTTTACAGCAAATTTAATTCTTCTTAATTTGGGGAATTGCTAGAAACTCCCAGGTCACGTTCTGTCCTGCATCTCTTCTCCGTGGCTCTCCATGGATGAGCTGATAGTGTTCAAGAGGTGTTCCATGCATGTGCTGGTGAACTGTGCTTCCTGAGTCCTCCTGTGCTCCCTCAGAGCCCGGCAGTCAGGAGGAATGGATACATGTGCTTAAACAGTTCTGCAAGCAGATGGCTGAATTTCACATTGCTATCCCAGATGGGAATATCTTAATAGAGCAGCCACCTGTCCAAGTGATCTCAAGGCTCAGGTCAAATAGTAAATTGTATCTGGTCTTTGGCAGGTGATTCCTGCTGTCTCACAGGCTGAGAGATGACTGAGTACCTGCTGAGCACATACAGGCTGTTGGTTATGTTTGACTCACTGATTACCTGAGTGACTTATTTAAACTCACAAAGAAAAAAAAAAGGCAGAAAAGAGGAAAAAAAGAGAGAAAGAACAAAAAGTATGACGGTGATGTTTGCTCCCTTCCTCTCCTGCTGAGCTGAGGCCCTTCCCCTGTTGCAGTGGTGGTGGCTGTGGACAGATGCCCAGGCAGCATCAGCCTCTTAGAGCTGCTGCAGTGTGGAAGGTTGTGTGCCTCACCTTCAGGAGAGTGGGTGCCAAGTCAAAATGTACTAAAATTATTTATCTGTTCAATTAGAAGGCTTGAGAGAAAACCAAAAACCAATTTTCACCCTCCAATGTTATACACTGCTTATTTACCTTCATAAAGAATTCCTCTTACTTTCCCATCTCTTTTTTCCCATAGGAAGATGAATCTTGTATCCTAAAATTTTACTTAATAAAGGTTTATCCTATGTAACTTCATGTTGTTTGTGATTATTTTTTTTTTCAACAAAAACTTTTACTAGGAAACTTAGAAGTGCTTCTTCAGGGGTTAAATTGGGCATTTCCATGACACTTTCTGATCACTGATTGTTGGTGGGTTATTCAATGTGTGCTGTAATTGTAGCAGTTTAATAAACTCTGGTTCTGATAACTGTTTGTCTTTGGTATTGTTTCCAAGGAATCATAAAGAACTAAACATTCTGACTTCCAAGCTTGGAATTTCTAGGACTGGAAATCATATGTTAGATTTTTTTAAAGGATAAAAGTTTAAACTGGTGGTGTGGGGAAAAGCTTAGACTGTGATTTTACAATGCTTTAAAATACCCAGTGGTCCTAATACTTTAAGTGCTGTGCTGTCAGTGAAGTTGCACTTTAGATGTATAATTTATGATAAGTACAGAAACCAGCAAAGTGTTTAGCACCACTGGAGTAGTAAGGTACAAATCTCTATGTCAATGTTCTCATAATCCAACTTGGAATTACCAAACTAAACCAACGTGTGTCTGTGGGATCCAAGTGTACATTGCCTGTAGAATTGCTTGTTTACATTGCATTGCCCTGTGGAGATGGTGTGTAACATAAATTAAAATAATAGTGGATTTAGGCAACTTGGTTTTTTTTCCAGATAATAGTACATGGTCATAAAATGGGCAGTGGTGTATTTATCAGTCTGGGAAGGGGAAGCAGATGATGAATGTCATCAAGTCTCCATAAACAAATTTCAGCTTGAGTTTAAGATTTTGTTGATGGTTTTGGGTTCTTAAAACATTTGTTCAGCTCCTCTCTCTGAGCAAGTCTTGTAATTGACTTTTCAAACTTTGGAAAACTTCGAAAATGTTTCTTGGTAATTACAATCCCTGGGCCTTGCACAGAGTTCCTGGGATGGTTCTGGTGCTTCCATTATGAAATATGAAGTGAGTGGGCAGGAATTGCATGGTGGGGGTTTGGCAACACTTTGCTTACATACACATTTATTAATCCTCCTGGTTCCTTGAAGCACTGAGATCGAGTTTCCAACCTGCTGCTATTAAATGAGGAAAACCAAACCTGAAAAGGACAGATTAGTTCACTGAGCCTAATTGGAAAAGCATTTCATTAGAACGGGTCAAAAACCCAGTCAGAGAGGTCTGGCAGTCAGGGTGTAATGGGACATCAGGGAGTGCTTCTCACTAAGTACGGTCTACCCATTCCTTAATTAAAATGAAAATGATTTAAGCTGCTATTACTTTCTTTTGCTGTTGGCTTAACATAGTTAATAAAGATATCTAACTGTTGGAAAGTTGACAAGGTTGTCTTGTAAAAGATTGCTCTAAAAAACAGCTCTAATAGCTGAGGTCTGAACATTTGGGACTTTTTAATGATACCTTTAAGTCTTTTGTCATTTGAATTCTTTCATGAGATGTCTTTTCCTTGTTGCTGGACAAAATTCCAAATGGGAAAAAAGTGGCTTTGCTGGAAAATGCCTTAACAGGTAGGCTTGCTAGACAAGGAATTAGTCTGTTAAGGGGAGAGTGAAAAACCAGGGACAAGTCTTGGGAGTAATTCTAAAAATTGTTGAGCACAAATCCTTGGCAAGTATTTAAACTGTGTGCAGGAGCTGGGAGCTGACAGGAGGCAAAGCTGAGGATGAATTCCATTATATCTCTGGTTGCTGCAGGTATCAACAACTGTTTGCTAGAATATATTTTCCTTTTATTGCAGGGTCAGAGGATTACAGAAGTAAATTCACTGGGAAGTGTTTCATGGACCTCGTGTGTCCCGAGAAGTGTCGCTGCGAGGGGACAATCGTGGACTGCTCGAATCAAAAACTCACCCGGCTGCCCACTCACCTTCCTGAATACACCACAGATCTGTAAGTGTGGCCCTGCCAGGGCTGCTCTGCCCACTCACCTTCCTGAATACACCACAGATCTGTAAGTGTGGCCCTGCCAGGGCTGCTCTGCCCACTCACCTTCCTGAATACACCACAGATCTGTAAGTGTGGCTCTCCCAGGGCTGCTCACCTGGACATGTTGGCTTTCCTGATTTTTAAAGGCTGTAGAAGGGTCTCAGACAATTGAAGGCACCTCCTACCTTTGTCCCTGTGTGAAAATGGGAACAAATTTTATTTCAGAGTTGCACCACAGCTCTCGTTTCCGGAGCATTCGTGCCAGCTGTGGGGAGGAGAAAGGAGCCAAGGCCCCATGCATCAGCTGTGTCCTCCTCAGCTGCTGGCCTGGCCCAGGCTGTGTCCTTCTTTTCCATTCTACTCTGGAGTCCCCTGTTTTTGGTCATTTTTGTTTAAGAAATAAACAAAATCTGTGGTCAGGAACTCCTTCCAGCTCAGCACTGCCTGCTACTTGGGTGAAACAGGTCTTACTAAAACTAACGTAACTCCAAGAAATTTAAGTATAAGAAAACATTTTTATTGCTTAGCAGCTTAAGATCCTGATTCTTTTCTTGCATTAGTAGCCCCTTCAAGCAGAATTTTCTTTTTTTGAGTTAGTGTTGTATTTATTGTACTCATTCTGTTTAAAACCTCATAAAAATTATTGATCTGAAGTTAAGAAGAAATAAGAGATACCTCCAGAAACACAGCAGAGACTCTGCATAGCAAAATGGAGCTATGTGCAATCAGAGAAAGAATTTTGCCTCCTAAACCTGCCAAGACAATGGCCTTCACATTGATTTTGAAGAGCAGGCTTTTATAGGAAAGGACCTGAAATCAGAGCCCTTCTGCTGACATGGACCACACCTCCAGGTGTGTGTCCCGTGTGGCAGAACGTACAACGGAGATTCAGTCACACAAACGAGGTTTGTGTGCCACACAGTAGGTCAATAATTCCTTATCCCATGCATTGGAAGATGAAGGGACTCTGACACTGTCCTTTGGCATTATTCTCTTTAAGGCATCCTAAGCTTTTCCTATAGATAATCCTCTATGTCCTTTTTCCTTCAAAGCTAAACTCTTTTAACTGTAGGAGTCCAAGGCAGATGGCAAAGAGTGCCTTGCTTAGCAAAGGTCATGGTTCTCTGTGTGGCAGCCCTGAATGTCACAGGGATATATCTGAAGACATCTGTGGAGCATTAAATATCTCTTTGTTTGTTCCTCTCAGGCGTCTGAATGACAATGATATTTCTGTTTTGGAAGCTGTTGGACTCTTCAAGAAATTGCCCAACCTCAGGAAAATGTAAGTCTGAGTCACTTGCTTGTTAGAATACATGCAGCCTTGACTTGGAAGGAAGGAGGAAGGGATGGGTTGGTTCTAGTTTAGTACTGCAGTAGTAGAAATCACTTCTTCAGTGTGAGTTTAACAAAACTGAATGAGTTCCTGTTGGATGGACAGGCACAGCTAAACCACACTGACAGATGAAGATCCCCAGGCTGACATTTCAGTGGGTTTTTAAGGCCACATTTCTTAGTCTTTCACTCACAGAGACTGACAGGAATTCTTTCCCAGAGTTTATTCCAATCTTTGCTTATTGTTAGAGATGGTTATGGCATTTAGCATTTTGATTTTGTCTCTTGAATGTATTGTGTGTCTCCAGCTGGGGTGTGGTCGTTTCAAATAGTCAAAGGAAAATAATATTACAAGATATGGACAATTGCAGCTTCTGGTGATCATTATTGGTTTAGAGAAGAGAATAAAATAGCAAACTTACAGATCAGTCATTCAAATGTAGCTATATAATTCTGTTGACAGTCCTGGCACAGTGCATTGTATTTATTTAATAAGAGCAGTGTTTTGGAAGGAGGATAATATGTTAGATACCTCCTAATAGTCTTCAAAATGGATCCTTTTGAAGTTATGTAAAGGTTTAACTCTGTGGACCCATTGTTTCACTTAACTGTTTGCTTTCAGTAAGGTTTTATTGTCTGGATCAAACTAATTTAGGGAACCCAACCAAACTAGGCAATTTGTTCTGCATTCCTTTCACGTGGTTTCTGCCATCTGGAGCTTCCTGGCCATTCAAATCCATGTGAGATCTCAGGGGCTTTGGAGGCCACTGTGGTGGGATTCTTTTTATGTCTGCAGGAGTGTGAGATGCAGCAGTGCAGGTTTGGGGTGGGGTAGTGTTTGTGTGAGGCCGTCAGACTTGGGGAGCTAATCATAAACATTTGCCTCATGTTTTATGAATGATCAATAATTTGTAGCTACAGTGCACTCAGAAAATGTTGTTGACATTGTTAAGTGCTCTGTTCCCTGTGTAAGTAGACAGTAAACAGGAATGAAAAATGCATGCTATATAAGTGTATACACAGACTGGAAAGCATCTGTCCTCATCAAACCTTCAGGATTTATGTTTTGAAAATTGGAATAATTTGTTTTATTTAAAACTTACTGTAGGGAAGGACAGTGCTGTCCTTCCTGTCCCCATCAATCACTCAGAGGGAGGGATGCCTTGACAGGGGCTGTATTTTGGGCATAAATCCAGCATGAAACCGTTGTGAGAGTATTTTTAAGACTTTGTTTCCTGTGAAACAAAAGAGTTTTTTATCTGTCCTTGGTAGCTGCTGAGATCTGAGGTGTGCAGGAGTAGGTCAAACTCATGGCAAAAAGAAGCTGCCCCCTACCAAGTGTCTCTTGCTGGGTTTTAGTGGCAGCCTCCAAGCAGAGGCTCTTTAGGAAATCTTTGTAGCTGAGCTCAGTTCTTTTGTTCCACCTGATGCTCTAAAGAAGTTTCTCTATTTAAACTAAAGGGATTTTCTGAAAAAGGTGGTTTCTCATATGAGCAGACCAACATTTCAACCACAACTTTACTCAGTAGCCTGACCCTTAAAAAGCCAGATTAGACTTGTTTTTCCTGTTTCTTTCCTTTTGTGAAAAGAAACTTCCCTACCATGCAAGAAGGGAAATGTGAGGGAATGCCACAGATGGGATTGTTGCTGCTCCTGGTCCTAAAGCAGCAGCTCTGTGTGGCACAGGGTCTGCACTGGGGCTCACTGCTGCTGTTAAATTGGAGAGGAAGAATATTGGTCAAATCCCCATTTTTTCTTGTGTTTAAGGGACAAGAAACCTAACTATTATTTGATTGACAATATTGACTCTGTCTCATCATATATTCCTTGCCTACTTAAGTGTTAAAGGCAAACAGCAGGTGGAGGAATCTGTCTGGAAATTGAATTGCTTCCTAGGCTTAAGGAGACAGCTCAGAGCTCTGCAGTGGCAGGCCATTAGCCTAAATCTTTTTTTTTTTCCTTTATTTTTTCTCTGAAACACCCTTTTTTTCCTGAAATGAATCTGAATATCTGGAATATGGATATCTGAAGGGTATTTGCAGGATTGTCCTCTAGTTCTCCTTCATGTGAGTTTAGGACTAGTGACAGATCCATGCCAAGGAACTTTGCAAAGAAATTTAATTTCAGAGTACCATGGTTCCACTGTGGCTAGTAAAGCTCCAGCAGAATTCCAGAGAGAGACAAAATGATGGAAAAAACCAGGGAACTGTCAGACCATCTTTGCAACAGGTGGTAGTACCAACCCCACCTCTAATATGTAATTAGTTATTGTGGGGTAATTTGTCTGTAAATAATCCTCCTGAGTTGAACTTCATTGTATGGTGTGTCAGCCTAGGATTTAATACATTTTAATGCAAAACAACATTGAATTCTTGATGTAGAAACTTAAAGGTCAGAGGCACATAACTCAACGTGATGCTACATTTTACTTGGGAATTAAATTGCTAAGATTACCCTGCTGGTTTTTAAAAGGTTAACATATCTGCATGTATCTTTAAATTTAAAAAAATCAACTTAAAAAATTAGGTGCAAAATCTCATATTCATAATGTTATTTTCATGACCTAAATTTTAATAACCTTCTAATGCTTTTTAGAGTAGAACAAAAAGATTGGTGTAGATTCTCCTAGACAGGTCTAATCCAGTGCAGAAGTGATTTACTGGCTTCTCCAGGGAACTTCTTCTTGCTTTCATTGTGTTCTTGCCATATTGCCTCACCTGATCTGCAAGTGTAAAGGGGAAGGTGAGGCTGAAGTCCCTGAAGGCTGAAGTCCCATCACACTGACCCCAGGCTCCAAGGGCTGTGTTGATGGTATTTTTCAGTGGTTAGCAAAGGGCACTTGGACTCTGCCTGAAGCACAGGAGAAATACAAGGATGCATTTCTGAGTTCTTTAAGAGTGGAAGCAGCTCCAGGACTTGGATTTTTGGGGGTATCCTATTCCCAGGAGACAAAAAAGCTCCAGGACTTGCTGCCCTCCAGCCCTGAGAGCTGGAGGCTTCTGCCTTTGATAGGGGATT
The DNA here is from genome assembly GCA_013398075.1 of Notiomystis cincta. NCBI lineage: Eukaryota > Metazoa > Chordata > Aves > Passeriformes > Notiomystidae > Notiomystis > Notiomystis cincta. Next base: position 82,443 of record VZRX01003972.1, on the reverse strand, counting down.
GTTTCCAGGGGGAGAACTTCTCACTCAGCACATTAAGGTCTCACATCAGGCAGGGAGGGGAAGGCATCCCCATGCACAGAGGTAAAGTTTTGACTTTTTGGAAGGGAACAGTTCTTTTCTTGCAGCATCCACCAAAGTCAGCATGAAGCAAACCCTGGGAACCCCACCACTCCCTGGCACTACCTCAAGTCATCAATTAGAGAAAAGACCTTCAAGTGCCTGGAGACACCCATGGCAGAGGAAGCCTGGAGGGGTCTCCTGGCCATGAGAGGTTGCATGTCCCAAACCCCCTGGGCATCTGACTCAGGGAGCACAGCTGAAAATGGGACACTGACCCACAGGCAGAGGCTGCAGCCCCTAGATGCCATCTCTAGAGCTTGCCCGCTCCCCTGTGCCCACAGAAAATCAGTGGCCATTCCCACTGAGGTCCCAGCAGCTGTTTCTGCAGGGAAAAAATGAGCAATGAGCTCACATTTGAAATAGAAAGGTGAACTGCCATATTTCATGCACTGCAGGGGAGAAAGGGGACTGGCCTCTTCTCTTGAGAACAAGAGTAATAAAAAATATTTACCTCAAAACCTGAAAGGGTCATCTAACAGTTCATGCAGTTAAGCCTTGCCAAAGTTAAAAAGTGAACATATAATAGGCTCTTTACTCTAAGAAGTGTCAGGCTTGTCTTGCCAATTGCTGGTACTGCCAACCCACCTCTAGCATGTAACTGCCTTTGGAGGCTTCATTTGGCTGTAAGTATTTCTGCCACATTGAGTTGTATGGAGTGTCAGACCAGGATTTGAACATTTTACACATGAAATAAAACTCAATCACGATAGAGTTTGTGGACTACAAGTCAGCTTCAAAACCAGGATATCGAGTTTCTTGGGGAGGCAGAATTAGTTTGTGCCTTTGGAAACAGCTGTTACCTGTTGTTCTTTCCCCTGAGCATGAATTTTGCCATGGCAAATGAGGTTGCAGTCATCTGTCACTTGTTATACAGAAACAGGCTTGATTTTCTGGAGATCCTGTTGTGCAGTGTGTTGTGCTCCGTGGCATTTGGGCTCACCCTAGTTTTTACAGCAAGGCCATCAGTCTGCTCTGCTGGGTGGGTGTAGGAGAGTCACTGGGTGCAGTTCAGTGTCTCTCTGGAGTATTGAAGCCTTTCAGTGCCACCCAGCTCACCCATAAACCCCAGCCAGACTGGGGTGAGGGCTGTAAAGCCCTCTCAGCACCCTCCAGAAGAATGCAGCAGCACTGGGCTGTTCCTCCTCACATGATTAAAGATTCCAAACACATCTCCAGCAGACAAATATTCTAGGGAAACCCCACTCAGAACAGGCTGGTTCTGTGGTGAAACTGCAAGGTTGGAGGTGAGACTGAGCAGATCCCTCGTGCCTGGGCTGGGCTCTGTGGTTTTCCAGGTGGGAAGGTGTGTCAGTAACTCAGCAGTGAGGAGCTGGAATGCTGACATTGACCCAGCAGGTAAAGGAGGGTCAGTGCTTCTGTTAAGTCTAAACAGAATCCAGCTTGTTCTGTGTTGAAGTTATGAGATCAACAGAAATAATATTATTATAAACCTCAGCCGTAAAGTAAATAAAATGTGACTGAAAAGTGAGCTGTGTGAACAATGTCACCTTGATAGCTTCTTGATCTCTTCATTTCCTATTCACAGCCCCCCATAAAGCAGACCCAGGCTTTCTGAACATTTATTTTGACCTCTTGCCCAAAATAAAAGTCTGGAAATAGGATTAAATGTTATCACCAGTGTACATCAGGAAGTCCTTCTGGAATAAGCCTTCATGAGTTGCCAGGCTGAGGCCAGGCTGGTTCCCATTTTGGGTCCTGCCAGAGGGCATAGGAATCTCAAAACTCAGCTTCTTTTCCACTGTCTTCCAGTACTTCAAGAAGAATTCCTTGGAGAAGCTTAGTGTTGTGAGAGGATGAGGCTTTTCTGTGGTGGGAATTTTCTATAAACTGTCAGTAGTTTTTTTCTGATAAAAAAATTCCTTCTCAAGTGTGATGATCACATATGAAGGAATATTTTAAGGCTGGGAAGGATGGACTGAGAGGTCTCTAAGTTTCAGACCAGGCAAAAGGTTTCAGTGCTTTCATTTTTTAAGCTTTATACCAGCTGATTATTTTTCCTGGTAACTCTAGACTGAAAAGTATGTAATTTCTCATGTTTATTATTCTAGCTGTTCAGACTTTAGGAGGAAACTTTTTTTTTTGGCGACTGAATGTTGTCATCTATCATTTTTTTTGTTGCATTCTGATATGGGAAACTCTAATTCAGGAAGACAAATAACAAAATCCAGGTTGGCAGAACATCTGCTTTGACAATACTCCAAGGCAGCATTGCAGGGCTGTGCCATCTTTACCTATTTGCTTTTGCAGAGCTTCTCTTTTCTCTGCCTTGCAACTTTGATTTCACCATAGCATTTAATCTTGGATTTTCAAATCTTTTGCGTGGGAAAGGTATTTATAATTGGCTTCTTCTGAGACTGCTGGCATATTTATGGGTAATTTTGTGTTGCTGAAAAGATCAGGCATTATTAACTCCAATGAGGGAAGTTGCCTATCTGCTGAAGTCCTTTGGCAGCAATTAAAATTCAGATGTTTGCACTTTATAAAGGTGCCAATTCCTTTGCAGATCGTGGCCAGCTTTTGTCTCCAATATTTGCTTTTTTTGTCTTCAGTATCTAACAGACCATTAAAATTGCCCCCATGTTTTAATACATGTACCTAAATATCTTTTATATGGTAAAAAATAACTAATAAAACTTTATGACCACAAGTGTAGGTCAGTTTGCAATCTGCAAAGTCTTTGTCTATTATAGTAACTCACCCTCCTTTCCCACCACAAACATTTACTTATTTATTCATTCATTTTTGTGCAAATATGCATCGTGGCATGATCTTTATAGGAGGGGGATCTTTGGGAGCATTTATTTATGCCAGCATTCAAAAGAGATGCTGAGCTATAAACATTTCCACTGGAGAAATAGCTGAGCCCCAAAATTAAATGCACATGTCAGAATATCCTCCCTTGACTCGCTTTGACACTGAACATAAACTCTTCATGTGAGCCTTAGCACAAAGCTCTAAACTTCTGGAAGGAGAAATCTGCGTGTAAGTATTTCTATATGTTTTTATGTTATTTTTGGCTGATTGCTGGCGTGCTCCTATTCTTTCTGATCACAAGAAAGCACAAGAGGTGATGGGCCACATGCTGTAGGGCCCACTCTCTGACAGTTGTTCAGCAGACATAAACCAGTGTACTCCAGTTTCCCACATGAAACGTATTTCCAAGGCTCTTTTTTTTGTTTTTATTTTATTAAGTGATGACTTCTGAAAAGAGCAAGACCCACATTATTTCTGTCTGAGGCCAAGCTGTCCTCTTTCCATGTCTTCTGTCAACTTTTATCCCAGTAAGATTGCCAGCTCTTCTGAGCAGAGTAGCCCAGGTGTTAATCTGATACCTTGTCATTTGTTTTATATCACCTGGAATTGGATTTTGGAACTATTACTCATGCTGTGTCTGTACTGGGATCATTTCTGGAATAATGTGCTATTCTGTATGAGTAATGGTGTTGGAATTTAGCATCTTCTTGGGAGCAAGAACATTTCTTGTACTTTCTCCTTTTTGTTGTAGATAGTAAAACAAAGAACAATGTTTCCTGTCATAAACCTCAACAAATAGAATTATTCATCATAATCTATACAGGACATCATGGGATATATTTGAAGGACTCAGGCTGGAAGTTTTAATGTGCTTTAAGGCCTTCTATATAAATGGTTTAAATAATTAAATGCCATTTATTTTTATGCATCTCTGATGGCACTTTTATAATGCAGAAATTGTCTGTTCGCTGGGGTTTTCACAAATATGAAATATTCAAAAGATGAATTTTGCATTTCAGGAGAACTTCATTTGACTTTGTAGATCAAAGTTTTCTACTATTGATCTATAAGCAAACATCTTGAGACTGTATAGGCAGAGTAAATAGAAAATAATGCTGTGCATTGCAGTGGCTGTGAATTGACAATTAAGAGATACTCGTTTCCTTTTGAGTGGTGGTTTTTTATCTAAGTGCACGTGCTAAAGTTTGTGTCACACACACGGTACAGAGAATAAAAGTGGTGGATATTTCAATGTGTGACACCATTCCAATGGCAGTAACATTCCCTGACTCTTGCCAGGTGAGCACCCAGTCCCAGGCATTGTCCATAACTTCATTAATCAGGTGTGAGAAACTTCCACCTATTGTATCCTGAGATGTGGATGGGAAAGAACTCCATGAGGTGTTAAAAGCTGGTAACTGCATTAATTTAAATTATCTTGATATAATCATGGTTTTGCTGAGTGCAAAGGGGCTGTTTGTAAGAACAGCAGCAATACCTTGGAACTCGTGGATGCTCCCCTTGCTGAAGGAAGGTCTCTCTAGATAACCAAAGGAACAAACTCCCCCATCTCCCTGCAGCGTGGTGTTTGGAATGAGCCCCTCCTGATTTTCTTTCCGTGGCTGGCTGTGTCCTTGCAGAAATCTCAGCAACAACAAGATCAAGGAGATCCGCGAGGGCGCGTTCGACGGCGCCGCGGGAGTGCAGGAGCTGATCCTGACGGAGAACCAGCTGGAGGCCGTGCACGGCCGCATGTTCAGGGGCCTCTCGGGGCTGAAGACACTGTGAGTGCACAGCCTTTGCCCCCCTTGTCCAGCAGTGCCTGCTGAAATACCTGGGGTCACACAGCCAGCGCTGCTGCTGCTGCGTGGCTTTCAGTACATCCCTGGGCCTGGGCAGGTTTGAGATTGAGCTGCTCTCTCTGTAAAATACACAGATTTTCTGGAATTTCGGGACTGACATGATGGCAGACCTGTCGTGTGTCGAATTTGTGCTCTTCCAGTCACTTAATGCTTTTATTATTTTGCTTTTCCTGTGGAATCAAGGCACACAGGAACATGTTTGCTGTCTCTTTGTCCATCCTCCCACTGCTCCTCCACCCAAATTGGAACTGTGCTGTACAAAGAAAGCACTTGGCTAGGTGGGGCTGTCAAGAAATAGACTGTAGAAATCAAAATACAATTCAAATCTGCAGTTTATTCATTAGCAAAAATTACTACTCATGTTGCAAGGTATCATGACACAATTAGTTCAGTCCTTACTCCAGTGTAAAAAGAAAATCAGGTTTCATTTCAATGACAAATACGGAACTTTTGCTGTTCCATTAACATTTTCTGTGGTTACAGCCATCTGTTCTTTAATTTAATGTATTCACTTTACTAAGGGATTTGAAAATACTGCCCATAGATATTAAATTAATTTTTATACTGTAAGGCAGCCCTGTGGCAGTGCTCCTAAACAAAATTTAGCATTTTTTAATAAAGAGATGCTTAACATTCAAGCTATCCTGCTGACCTGACCTACATTTCCCCCAGCTGATAAAGCAGTCTAAATATACACAGCATGATATGAGGATTTGTGAGTATAAGTTTTCTTTCAGGAAGGGCACACAGTGCATGGTGAACCATGATATGAAACCAAAGGGTTTGGCTTGAGGGACATACATTGCTATCCATTAACTGACTTGCTTTCAATATTAAAATAGTAATCTTTTGCAAAGGGGCTGCATTTGTCAGGGTCATGGTCCAGCTTTTAAAAGACTGTTTGTTCCTGAAATGTAATAAATCAGTGTGCAAGGAACGTTGGCATTCAAATTAATGCTTCCTGATACATTCTGTACAGGGCAGGAAAAATGTTTCCTACTGCTGCTAAGCCACTAAGGGCTCTATTCTCTCCTTTACTACCTGCTCATTTTGGAGCTCATGGTCTTGACCTGGCAAAATGTGTCTCTGTGCCCTGTGGGTCTTTCCTGACACAGTTTCACCATGGGTGCAATCCCAAAATTGCAGAGACTGTTGTGCCTCTGGTGGTGTAACTGTGCACAGAGAACTGGGATGCAAAAGCAGCACAACACTAAATGTTTGTGATGACACTGGGAATGTTTTCCCAGCCATATCTAAACTCTCTCTGGTGATTTTCAAGTAGCTGTTGATGTAGTGTTTCAATGCCCAGCTGGCAGATCCCATTCTGAGATTTAAATCCAGATTCCTGAGGGAGTAAGAATTTCCATTGTTCACTGCATGAATTTGATACCCAGGAGTTGACCCCCCTCAGTTTGGAGGCTCAATTCACTGCAACAGCAGCACGAGTGTCACATATTTCGTGGATTTTTGGTAGTATACTTTAATTACTGAATAATTTTTCACCTAAGTAGGAATATCACAACAGTGCAGTGATGTTTACAGACCCAGATATTGATTGGCATGCAGTGTAACAAATACACATGAGCCTTTTTTGCAATGGAGTGAAACAAGATACTCCAGTCTTTCAGATTAATTGGTCTTTATTGTCAAGTTCATTGTTACCATAACAACTCTGAGAGATGTATCTTCCAAAACACAGCACTGATTCATCTGGTACAAGCACCAAGCAAAGACCATTTTATAGAATGATTGCTGTGTTTTCTCTTCACAATTAATGATTATAATGATATTCCAGAGCTTGTGCCAGGTCTGGAAATCTTCCCTAAGATATTCCTTGATTTTTGATGAGGATACTGTTTCCTTCCATACGTTTGCAGTGCAGATTACAAATAACATCCAGGATAGGAGCAGAAATAGTGCAGCTAGTATTGTTATTGTCACACACTTCTGGTAGTCTTTCTCAATTGATCTCTCAAATACATCTCAGCTTACTCTCAGATATTTATTAAATTGAGCCTTTAGATTTTATTTCAAGTTTGTCACTCGTCATAATTTTAATTGCATATTGCTTTCAGATGTGCAGCTCCCATCAGCCTCTAAAGCTGAGTGGAAGAGATGCATTTTAAATTCATGAGACCATGTTTACGTGAATCTAACCCTCCTCTAGCTGTGTTCTACTTCAGCAATCAATAAAAACAGAGTGCTTTCCAAAGCATCTGTTGGTGCCCTTGGTACAGCACTTCCTATCCTGAAATTATACCCCCTCCCAGTAGTTCCTAATTCCCTGTTTTAATCCTTGCAGGATGCTGAGGAGCAACTCCATCAGCTGTATAAACAACGACACCTTTGCTGGCCTGAGCTCAGTGAGGCTCCTTTCTCTCTATGACAATCACATCAGCACCATCACCCCTGGAGCCTTCAGCACACTGGTCTCTTTGTCTACAATGTAAGTTATCTTTCTGTGGTATGAACATGGTGCTGTTCTTCTGTGCTTTCCTTTTAAAAACACAACATTTCAGTTTATATGGAAAACCTTGTCTGGGGGAAGAAAACTCCATCCTACTGAAATCACAGGTTTGGAGGACACAAGGTGTGATGTATTAAAAAGAAAGATGGAATAGTTTCAGCTGGAGTGGCTGAAAACCCTTGGAGGTTGCCAGACTCAGGCAGGCTCTGTGTTTTGCTGTGTCATAGCCCAGTGCAGTGGAAGGTCATGTACAACAATTCCTGCAGAATCAAAGGGTGTAGCTTATCACACACTTAACTCCCTGAAGCTGCTTTAGTGTCAGTAGAGTCTGATTTTGTAAGGACAGCTGTCTTGGATTTCAGTTAAATTAGTTAATCAGAAGTCTACTAGCTAATTCTTAGATTTTCAGACCATCTGAAGAAGACAAAATAGTCAAGTCTTACTGAATGTGAATTTGAAAATCCCAACCTAAGCTTTCTTTTAATTCTCTTACACTTCTCATTCATTCTTTGAAATATTTCCCATGCTTCTTAAATACTTTTAGATGCTTTTTTACTGTGTCCATTTTAATAAAGTGCAGACTGATAAATATGGAAAGAAAGTCTGCCTTTTGTTTCCAGCTGTGCCAGGGGACCCTGGTGATGCTGTTCATGGAAATTGTCTGTCCTGAAAACACAGCCTAATTGTCCAGTCAAAATAAACACTTGGTCCTATTGCATTTCAGGATTAGAAAACATTCTCCATCATTTTTGGGCAAAGAAAGAAGTGTTGAACCTCAGCTGTTTTGTTGGTCACACTTTCCCTTTGCAGTTACAGCTTTTCACCAGCAAATCCCTTATCATTTTGGCATCAGTTCCACGCAGCATAAGGAACACAGAATTTCTTCCCTTTTATTTTGTGTAGTCCCAAGAGTCTCCTTGAAATTGATGGACAAAGAGAGAAACACAACCAGATTATTTTGTTGTCTGTTTTCAAGTCTCTGGTCAAAGCAAGTGGCCCTTGCTGCAGGCTCATTGTCGCTGTGCTGCAGGCAGTGCCTGCCTGCTCCTCTCACAGTTGGCTCTGGGCTTCCTTCCACGGCTCCCTTGGTACTGGGACTCTCTGAATCAGTCTGTGAAGCCCCTACCTTGCTTTCACAGAATTGTCTTTGTCATATTCTATTAGAAAACAACCCCTTTTCTTTTTTCAGCTGTGGAAAAAGATTGTTGCACTTTCTAGCAAGGGCAATTAAAACTTCTGCTAATTAGAATGCATCACTTTGGCACTGATTTATAATCCTGTTGGTTCTTGGTGGAAAAGTTTGTTCTTTGACACATTTTCATTCTTTGCTTGATCCACAGACAGAAAAGGTGTGGGTTTGACTTCTTTAGACCCTGGGCTGAGGCCATGGTGATTTTTGATGTATAAATGCAGAATTCAGCTGTGTTCGTTTCCCAGCAGTGCTCCGCTGTAGGTGGATTTGTTGGATGACAGCACCACTGAAGTTAGGTAGTGTGACTGCTTTCCCTCTTCAGCCCACACTTGGGGAGCTAATCAGGCATTGTAATGCCTTACTTTTACATCTATTAACAGGAGACAAGAATTCATGCAAAGTTTCACTTCCGTTTTTATATTGCCATATTTACAGCACTAAAGAATATTGTTCCTTTTGTTGTTACTCTTCATGAGTCAGTCCCATTGATATCCTCAAAGCATGGACAGCTCTGAAAAGAATAGCCTGGGTAATGATTTTCAAAAGAGGAAGAACATTTATTTTGTAAAGAAATAGCAATTTTTTTTTGTTGTTGGTCAAACTAGGCACTGTAGCATCTTAATTTGAAGTGCACTTGCACTTCTTCACACAGAGAATTTAGTCATGTCTTTCAGTCCTTTCACAGTCAAGGGAACATATTTGCAAGCAGAACTGCTTTTCCATGGAATATTATTAAAATAACTGCATGAAGCTAATGCCAGAATGACATGTAACTATTCCTGTATAAACTTGAACTGAATTCCAGAATATATTTTCAACCTAATTTCAAAAACATCCAGATGTGTTTCAGCATGTTTTTCTAACAGGTCACTAGAATCCATTTAAATAGTTAATATTCTATGATTTCTTTGCAATTTTGAAGAGGCACTTGTAGTAGGATATGCATATTTCATTCTTCAAGACTTCTATTTCCCCTTGATTTTTAAACTATGTCTATGTCCTTGAGTAAACACTTCTGAATTTAATGTTAGTACAAAATCTCTGCTAGAAGTTTGATTGCTGTATTTCTGTCTGAGTGGGTAAATCACTCCTGTATGTGTAGGAACTCTGATTATTAATGACGAGTTTTTACGTCAATTTTTCTGCCCAATATTACTGTTTCTGATTTTAGAACTCCACTTGAAGAGCCAGATTCCACAGTAAAGCTTTGGCATATAATTACCCTTTCCAGACTTTCAATTCCATCCCAAGTCAAGCAGGGAATCTCTTTACCCATGTGATACTTTAAGAAGAGCCTTCATCTTACATATCTGTCCAAAGTTGCACCCCAGTCTTGCCATGGAAAGAGCATGTATGTAGGGACATGTGTGAACTTCACACTGCATTAAAGGTAAAAATCCCTGATCTGCACTTGGAAAAGGATAAAATCTAGATGCTGCTGAAGTAGCAGAAGGATGTGTGGAATTGCTGACAAGATAAATTTGTCCTTTTTTTTGCCTGGAGTGATTTGAATTTCTAAATGGTAGATTTGTTTATTTATTCATTTTATCTATTTCTTTCTTTCTTTTTTTCTTCCTAAGAAAAAGCATAATCCAACTTCTAAACTAAGGATTCCAAAAATTTTACATCCTGAGTTAATCTGCGTTTGCCAAGGAGAAAAGGAGTTACTGCTGCTCAGCTAATGAGCAGTTGCACATTAAGTGAAGACAATCTCTCCTCTCTAGACAGGGATAATAATTTTTTTTTTTATATGGAGCATTTTGTATACTGAATGTTTGTGAAAGTTTTTGGTACGTCTTGGTAAGATGCTCTCTAGATGTGCAAAATGTCCTTTCCACTCAAAGCTGCTGGTTTTCCAGAAACAGGATTACACCCACCTGCTGTTTGTTTCCAGTTGTGGATTGTTTAATTCTGAAGGGTTTGTGTCATGGAAGGAGTTCTGTGAGTATGATCTCACTCTCTTCCATCAGTGGAACAAATGGCCTTTGTAGCACTGCCTCGCTCGGCGTCGGCGGTTCAGACATTTGGTTTAGGCACTCTGCTCATGCCAGAGTCTATCAGTGTGGAAAATACACAAAGCATCCTGCATGTGGTCCCATTATGGATTAAAGAAAATGGAAAACAATTCAGAAGGAGAGCAGCTAGAATTAGAGTGTTGCTTTCAGGGCTTTTCTTTGCACCTCCTGTCTGAGAGCTCTCATGTAACCGGTTGGTTTTCTCGCCTTTCTGCAGCCTTAGCCTTGCCTTTGAATCTTAGTGCAAAGCAGGTGGAGTATTTTTATAACATTGAGCTGAGTTTTCTGCTCCCCCCAGTTCTCCCTTGTCCACAATTTCCATAAACCTGTGTTAGATCCACATGGGATTAACCCCAGAGCTCCAGGGCAGAGCAGAGATTGAAGCAGGCTGTTCTGCAGTGCTGAGAGCAGCTGTAAATCATATCGTGGCCATGTGAGGTTGGCCTAGAACCTACAAAATTTAGGAATTGCTTTGGGTTTGCTTTCTAACTGCCCCACCTCAATTGTGCCACATGTTTTTGTCTTCAGTACTATTGTTTTCTGCAGGAGTTTTTTGGCTGAAGTCCTGATGTGATTTTGACTGCACGTTTAGTTTGTGAAAGCATGTTGTGAGTGAAGACTTAAAAGTTACTTCGGCTACACCTGCACTTGAAGTGTTTCTTGCCTTAAAATTTCTTGTCTTAAAAGATAGGCTATGATTCAAAGAAATTTCATTATCATCTTTCTTTCTGTACTACCAAAATTGTAACTCCTGGACACAATGTGAAAATTCCATGGATGTTAGTTGAGATACTTCATTTTCCATCCACAGGCCCTGACAGCTCATTTTTCTTCTGTGAGGCAACCTCAGACTGAAGCTATTGATTCTCCCTGTCTCTGTTCATAGCACAGTCAGCTCTCCCTTTTTACCAGGGATAGCAGCCTCTTTCCTGCCCCTGAAGTTTAGGTGGGAAGGAACTCCTAACCCAGGCTGTGTTAAGGATCCATCCCTCAGAAGATCACTTTGGGGGCTGCACAGCACAGAACCATGCCTAGGCTGCAGCTCTGTATGGAAGCGATTTCGGGAGCAAGATTTGAAGCAGACCCCACAAAGCTCACAAGGCAGCAGAGCAGAAGCTTTTCACTACAGATATCCAGACCTGAGAAAACTTCCTAAGTGGCTCAGGATGACAGTGCTGCTTTATTTGTGTATATATGTGCATGTGCAAGGCTATTTCAATAGGAAACACAAATTCAGCTTGCCAGTGGCTCCCTCCTGGCACTGGTTTGGATGGGCTGGGACAGAGGCAAGGGGAGAGCATCAGAGTGCTGGGCAAGTACATGATCATGTTGAAAATCATGCACACATGGGTGCAGTTTGTGGGCTGAGCTCAGACTTGGGTGTGAGCTGTAGCTTGGATTGAATTCCACTGGAAATCCAGCCCTGGTAGTGATGTGAGGATGTCTAAATAATTGTGAACACTTTGGTTTCTAAACATGTGTCTATATATGCATAACTATACATGTTTTAATTGCAATCCCAGCCCTAGTATAAAACCTGCACAGAACTTCCCAGACCTGCAGGATGGAGGAGGGATCTCACAGGAAAGAGCCTGGACTTGGAGCCCCTCATCTTTCTGTAGTTATTTCAGTATTTCTGTACGCCCATGTGTAATGGAATCACGTTTTATTCCCTTTCAGTAATTTGCTGGCTAACTCCTTTAATTGTAACTGCCATTTGGCCTGGCTGGGGAAGTGGCTGAGGAAGAAGAGAATTGTCAGTGGAAATCCACGCTGCTTGAAACCCTTTTTCTTAAAGGATATCCCAATCCAAGATGTGGATGTCCAGGACTTCACCTGTGACGGTAAGAAAATCCATTTTGTGGTCATGTTGGCACCTCTGGGAGAAGGTCCCTCCCTCCCAAGCAGTGCTGCAGAGCAAATATTTTGGTTTAGTGATGGAAAAGGCAGCCACCTAGAGCTGGAGATCATTGCTCTCTATCAGTGATACGTTTTTATTCTTGATTTCCTGTTTCTGGATTTCTAATATCTACACCTAAATATAAGAATTAACTTATTATAGAAAAATGCTCTGCTTTGTCTAATTCTGGTGTAATCCTGGGCCTTTCTCCTGCTTCCATATTCGTACTTTTAGTTAACACTCTGAAAGCAGTGGAAATCATGCTTGTTTGGAAAGTCTTTTAGATTTGGATATTGTTCAGGGTCACCAGTAAAAGGTGAATACAGTGAAATAAAAAAACACTTAGATGTTATTTGAAATGGCTCAGTGATGCTTGACACTTTGCTGGGTCTATATAAGTTTAAAAGAAAATACCCCAGCATTTCTTTCATTCTCCAGGTAGTTTTTGTCTTCTGATCAAGCAGATTTTAGAGAAAACAGCAAGGAGAAAATTGCCTGATGAATGCCCTGCTACCTTGACTTGCAGCTGTTAAGACCAGTTAGGCTGAAGCTGCAGTTAGTCATACCTCCAAAGAGACAATAAGAGTGATAAAAGTTCCCTACTTAGAGTAAAAATTTAATTCCTGTCCTACTCAAGCAGTCTGGCAACAGGCCCAGGATCTTGAGCTCAGAGCTCAAGAGACCCAAGTTTAGTCATAAAAGAATAATTTACTTTTAATTTGAGGAAAAAAAAACCCAAACCAACCAAAATCCTGGTCCACAGAATGACATTCCACACTTGGGAGAAAAGAAGAATCCTGGTGCACAAAATGTCATTCCACAGTTGGGAGCTTTCTGTGTCAGGCAGTAACTCAGAAAGTAGGTGGTGGCAGGGTGTGAAATACAGAACACAGGGGAAAATTAAATATTCTGAAAAAAACATACTCTTTCTGCAGGTTTATGAAGGACTTTGAATTTTGATTCCAGTCATTAAACTCAGCAGGGAAGAAAAGGAAAATAATCATCTTTGTTCTTCTGTAGTCTGGTGGTGTCTCCCCAGCCCCCTGAATGCAAATGGTCCCTACCCATACAGTCAGGGGTAATTCTGTTATCTTCTACCAGGACTTCCAGTCTTTTTCTTTAATCTCCATGCTCGTGGGTGCCTCCAGCAGAGAGCAGAAGGAAGCAGCTCTGTCTCAATTAGTCCTTGCATCAGTTGAAAGGAAAGAGCAGGCGGCAGATGCTGACGGCGGGCTGGGAGCTCTGGGTCTCCGGGCTGCCTGTGCTCACACACAGCCTGTGGTTCCCTCCCTGTCATCCCGAGAATGTGCCACTAAGTGTTTCCTTTCACAGGCATCGTGATCCCGGGCAGGCATGTGCCTTGTGTTTTGCAAAGCCTGTTGCTTTTGGGGAAAATCCACGCTTTAATGTTCTGAGCTTCAAAGCGTTGGTTTCTACTGCAGAAACCCTATTGTTCTTCAATTACCAGATTTAATCTGCTGTTTATGGAGCTTTGAAACCATTTTTGGAGAAAGTTGATATTTTTATGTGTGCACAGATGGATTGCTAGCAGTTGGAAGTGTGCTGTGTCAGTTCATTGTTTGCCTGGTTATCGTTGTTAAAAACAATGAGGCTTTACAATTCAGATCATAAACAAAGCGCTAGGCTGACTTTGAAAAGTAAAAAATAAACATCTAAAAGCTGAATTTTAAAAAAGTCTTCCAAGAGGAGAGTAGATAGTGAATATCATCTGTCTAGATGAATTTCAGGGCAATGTGCTGGTTGAGTTCTCCATTTCAGCTGGCATGTTGTGGGTGGGGGGAGGATTTGGGATTCATACAACTGATTGCAGTGTAATTTGCAGAATTCAAAGTAGATTCTCCTTAGGAAGAAAAGAATTATTTAAAAATATTTCCATTCAGTCTATGAACTGCTCACTTTCCCTGAAGAGCTTGCACGAAGGCAGGGCAGCCCAAAGCATCGGATCTGGTTTAAAATGCTGTGATGGTTACCCTGGATTCAGCGTGCCCCTCCCTGGTCCTTGCCACCAGCTGTCTCCAGAGTGGGTGCCTTGGGCTGGAATGCTGATGTCCTCACACTCTCCTGTGCAGGTAATGATGAAAGCAGCTGCTCGCTGTCCCCTCCGTGTCCTTCCCAGTGTACCTGCGTGGACTCGGTGGTTCGCTGCAGCAACAAAGGGCTGCGGATGCTGCCCAAGGGAATTCCCAAGGACGTCACCGAGCTGTAAGTTACCCTTTACCTCTCCCCTCTCTCGAGGAGTTCATGAAACTGCATCACAGTGAGGCTTTGTAGGTCTGTGGGGGGTTTCCTTTGACTTGAGTCATCTGTGCTTTGGTGCTTCCCCTATGCTCTGACCATTATTGTTATTCGGATTCGTCCCTTGGCTGAATAAATCGCTCCGTAATGGGAACGGGGTTTATCCATCCTTGTGCCATTAATTCTGGGGGCAGGAACAAATGCCTTTATTAGCAGCAAATAATCCTGCTGTGCTTCTGTGAGAGCCCAAGCTCACAACAGGCAGCTTGAAGGGATGATGAAAATACGTTCCTGAGTTACGCAGCTGTGGGCTAATTATCCTCTGAGGAGATTAAAAAAAGGAAAAGTGAAGCTGGTGGTGGAAACAAGGAATTCTTTCCTCCAATTCTGTTCTCCAAGCCTCATGAAATGGCTAAAATAACAGACAATTAGATTATATTGTAAAGTAAATTCATCCTAGTTGAGAACCATCTTTCTAGTTGTCTTTTCATCTACGCCTCACTAGGACTTTATAGCGTATTTTCTTTCCATGGAAAGAAAATACACTGGTGGAACTGCTTGGCTTAAGCAGTTGGCAGTAGAAATACTGAGCTTTTCCCCTTCAGGCCCTTATTCAAATCTATCCCAGGTGAGTCATTACTGAAACTTGTTACAATCTCATCAACATTTCTATGTGAAAATAATTGATTGAGTTCGTTAGTATGTTTGGTGAATTTTATAATGAACTAAAATCTGATTCTGCTATTTTCTAGTATCTACTGTTATTTTTACTCCCTTCACAGAGGGAGAATGGGGTGTACATGGTTTTTACCAGTGTTGTAGGCAAATACAAGGCTTTGTTGGTAATGGAAGTGCCTGTGGTAACTCAGCATGGAAATTTTGCATTAATGAATACATCCTCAGAGCCCCATTGACCAGGGTGTGGTTAATAGGGAATTGAATTAAAAGCAAATTCCTGACCTGGATTCCCTTCTATATTGCCATCAGTGTTAAGAAGTCTGCAAGGTCATCTCTACTCTGCTTTTGTTCAGGTTTCATTGCATTCAAATGTAACTTGCCAGCAGTAAGATCTCACAGATGTTACTTTGATTTCCACTGCCACACTGAGGAATTTTTATGTTTCAATTCTGCATATTGAGTTTTACTGATCCTATCTGATACACTGACGACATAAATTTCACAAAAAGAGTAAAATTAATCTCACATTCTTAAAAACTGCTATATTTCTTAACCATTTCTTGGCAAATGAGGCAATAGCCTGGAACTGAGCAGTTTGAGTTCATAGGAGTTTACGTGACTGTCTTCTTCAGTAGGAGCCTCTTGGCTGTGCAAAGCTCTAGTTCAGCTTTCTGCTTTCCATCCAGAAATGTGTCAGCAGAACACAGACAGCCACGGACTGCCTGGCTCTGAATATTTCATATTCTGCAAATATAACCTTTGAATCTGTCCCAGCTGTCTCAAAATTCAATCCTGATCTCATTCTCCTCTCAACCAACATAAACTGAGCTCCTTATTTGTATCTACACCAAAAGATGGGTTGCAGGTACTGAAGCATGAAATTTCATGTGTTTGTGGAAACTGTGACAAGAATGAAATAAGTAAATTAAAAAAAAAAAATCAATCTTACTAGCCTTTCTTCTGCTTCCAGACTGAGACAGAGATATTGCCCATAATCTGCTATATCATGCAGATTACAAGTTACCAGTTACATGTTTTTATTATTCTGTGTTTGAGAGCTGCCATTGTTGCTTGCTAAGCAGCATCTCCAGTGGAACCCAGCCTCCTGTCCTCTCTTTGAGGACAGCTGGAATCTGCCAGAGGGAACCCAAAAAACCCTGTGGGCACAGGGTGAAAGAGGCTTGCCTTGTTCAATTGCCCAGGCCCACAGTCACAGAGATGACAAGGACATGCAGGGCCTCCTGTCCTGCTGGAGGCCTGAGCTGTGCTAGAGAGCATTTCAGTGCAATTTTTATGAATGCACCAGTCTGACATTTATAACCTTCCATTGCTGATGGATTCATCTGCCAGGCACATTGGTTGCAGTGCTTTTTATTAAACTGCAGTGCTTTTGTGCAGCACGGTTTAAGAACAAGAGCTGCCACGTATCTACTTAAACTCCTCTGTTGTGGCTCAATGCAGCCTTCTCAGGAGTTCCTTTAAATTCTTTTAGAAGTCTTAAAATAGCCTTAAAACAGGAATCCTTTCCTCATAACAGGTATTAAATAGCAGTGTGCAAAAATGAGCCTATCTCTTGCACAGGCACACAGGGGAGGTGTTACCCTTTCTGGGTCACATTTCAATTAGTACCTACACTCAGCAAAAAAGATCCCCAGCAAAGTTTTATTACAGGGTGGACTGGAGACACAGGCTCACTCCTTCCAGTGTTCATTCTGAGTTTCTGGTTGCAATGTGTATATATAGACAAGACATGTGAAAACCATTATCTCCTTCATGTTTAGAGCTTGGAATGATAGGAGACATCCCTGTGTTTGGTTTGCACCACCCTTGGGAGCAGGGATTACCTTGGCAGGGGAGGCTTCCATCTAGAACAGAGTTGAAAAGATCACTAAATGTCCTGGCTTTTAGAGGAATGATGATGCAAGAAATTTCTATTTCCCAGCTTTTCCTTCAGAAAACCCCATCATCATGGCCAAGCTTTCTTCCAGCTTCTTGGGAATAGGAAAATACTACATTGTTTCTTGCAAATTCCTTCAGTGTATATTCCTTCACTGTATATTTACATACTGCCTACATTTTTTCCCACTGTTTGCTTGCCCTGAAAGAGAAACCTTGGGTTTTTTGAACATACTCCGTTCTCTACCCCAGATGTTCAGAAGTAAAATGTTCATGCAATGAGCTAGTTTGGAACTTAGCCTTGCTGCTGCTTGGTGTTTTAGGCATTCCTTTTCTTCTATTTTTTTTTCCCCCCTAAATCTGTTTGAACTAAGTTTCCCATGCTCTTTCTCCTTTTATGTATTACCTCAGTGTGTGAACACTAGATTTTCCCCTTTTATTCACAAAAGTATAGTCTATTTCTAATAAAGTCTTATCTGACAGCATCCAGCTGCTTTTATGGACCTACAGCAAATAACATTTTGCACTGGGGAAAAACATTGGAGGCAATTATGTGGACGGTGTGTGCAGGAGCTGAAACGTAATGAGCGTGGTGTGTTTTAGAATAAATATGTACCAATCATGTCATCTCCAGACTCCAAATGCTGTCATGACACTGAGCTATAGGATAGCACTGGTGGGATTGTTAGGAAAACCTGCATCCATACATCACTGTTAGTGATTATTTTCCCTCCCATTTATATTAATGCATGCTAATATTTGTGTTTCTTTTGCCATTTCTCTTTGTCTCCTCACAAACCTTCTTCTCTCCCGGTTCTGTTTCTTGTTCTGCCTGGTAGTTTCATGTATTTGACATATCAGTGCTCATATTTACTTGGAGGTATTTACCACCAATCCCAGCCCCTTTTCCAGCTCCCAAGGCACTTGTGATTCCCTTTCACTTGTGACTAAAACCAGTGGCTCCTGCCTGGGCTGTGCAAAGTGATGCCATAAATCTGCCCAAAGCAGTTTTGATACCTGTGGAATATTGTGACAGTTTAGCACCATTTTTCAGCTTGCTTGTATTGCTGCTGATCAAAGGGAAGCTCTGGAGTGAGATATCTGATGAAAATCACCTGCTGGAGAATGCAAATGCTCTTGCTTGTCTGGCAGTTCACGCTGTTTTACACAATGACCCCCAGCACAGGCTCAGTGCATTTTCCTTTGATAATAAAGAAGAGCAACAATTAAGTCCAAGATTAGGCTGATGTGGTCCTGCTTCATTTCCTGCAGAAGGGGATTCTCCCACTGAGAGAAGGGAGAGTTCTGCAGAGGATATTTCAGTTACAGATTAAATAGAGGAATTAATCTGTGTTTCAAACTTGATAGTTTTGAAAAACTACATAAAATCATTACTATCAAATAACGTGTTCAGTGACAGGTAAAGTTTGAGTACATATCAGAAAGGTGCCATTAGCACTAGCAGAGACTAAAGGTTTAACTTTCTCTCAAATACAGTCACATTTCTGTGTGCCAGACATGGAGGTTGTGGTCTGATGTACAAATACAGCAAAATCCAGAGTCCAGATTAGCCAAAGCTTAAGAAAGTTCTAGATCCATATTTGAACCTAGATCCCCACTTGATTTTTGTTTCCTCTCAAGAAACTGTAATTGAAGCTCTTAAAATTCATGTTTTGTGTATGTTTCATCTTTCACAGTCCCATTCTTTTCTAGATCACCATTTTTAGGAAATGAAATTCAACTCGAAATTTTAGGATATTGGGTGTCAACATCAAAAATTTTAGAGCTACGTAAAATTGCCAAGTGTCATGAACATTTAAAAGAAAGGTTTTGTGCCTTTTCAGTCACTGCCTGAGAACTGATTTCTGTCTCCAGTTTCTCCTCTTAGCACAGAATGCCACTGTGGGCTTGACTTCATGGCTGAGTAGACATCTCAGCACCAAAAGGATTCCAAGTGACTCAAATTGTTGCACGATGCTCTGGCACCTTGTGCTGGTTATATCACCTCCAATCCAAGTGGTTTCAGTATAAAAATAGACAAGTTGGGAAAAGAGCAGCTGTCATCTTTTATTCATGGTTTTAAATTTTTTATATGCAATGTTGGTGTGTGTGGAAGGTGCTGGAGGAGCCCTGGGGCTGCTGCAGGCCCTGTCCCACAGTGCCAGCCCCCCTGGCCATGTCTTAGAAGAAACCTTTCCAGGTAGGAAGGTCCTGGCTTTCTTTGAGAATTGAACACATATTTGGGATTTTTTTTTGGTTTGGTTTATTTCAGTTTTTGCTCTGGTGATTGCTTGTTTGTTACAAGTCATTATTGAGACTTGAGGAGTCTCAGCAGCATTCACAGAGTAAAAAAAAAGAAAAACAAAACCATCCAATCTGATATTTAAACTAGAGCCTAGAGACCTTAGGAAGCAAATGAGGTTGTTTTGGATAGCAGTCAGTGTCTATTTTAAGGCAACTGACACTCAGTCTTGACTCTGTATATTAATAACTTGATTCCTAGAATTAAAATTAGATGTATATTTTTCTCCATTCATACCAGAATTTCTTTGCATACCAGACACCATGAACATCATACTCCTTTGGCTAAAGACTGGAGAGAATTAAAAATTTAATCTTCCCTCCACATTCACTCTTTTATGGCTATTTTGAGGGTTTTTTTGGCAGGGCATCTGTAGCTTCATCTGTGGGTTTTTTATTTATATATATGTATTCATAAACACACAGAGTTTTGTGTCTTTGCCCATTTGCCCTCAGGAATAATTCTTTTATTCACTATGTCCAGCTTCCAGCCCTCCTGTGGCCCCCATCCATCCTGCTGAGCCCAGCAAGGTGGGGAGGGGCTGCCCCTGCACCCCCAGCTCTGACAGAGGCACCTCCCCTGCTGCAGTTGTTTGCCCCAAATCCTGCATCCCAGATCCTCCTGACTCTTGGCAAGCCTTTATGCCCTAAAAGCCTCGGTTATTTCAAATTCTCTGTGCTTAAATGTGCTTTCAGAATGAATGCCTCCAGCTTAGAAAATGCTGCCACGCTTTGGATAATGGGGTGAGAGGTTTAACAGTGGTGAATTGTTCTTATGGATGCATGAGAAGTGTGTTATCAGTACTTTTTCAGAGTTAAATTGTGTTTATTCAGAAACTACACCACTGGTATGAGTATTGCAGTTTTCTGCTAGCACATTTATATAACCATCAAATTGCTGCAGTGCAAATCCAGAGCTATTCAAAGCAGATCTTCTGTAGGAGTTTAACTCCAGGGGTCTGCATGTCTGTGTTAGTCTGAGTCATAAAGCACTGAATTAAAATGTGCACCCTTGACTTTTGATTGTCCCAGAAAGCAAAGGAGGAGGGAAAAACTTTGGCTCACTACCATCAGTTTGTTTAAATTGCAGGCTGTTTCATATTGAGATCAACAAGAGAATATCCTGAAAATATGTTCCTGAAGAATTCAACATATTGCAAGAGTCTCCTTCCCTGAACGAAAATCATATATAACTTCCAAATACATAATACATGACCTGCTTTTGATTTTCTTCAGAATTCCTTAGGATTCTACATTTGGAATAAAGACTAGAACCTTAGCCTGCCCTGTTGGATGGGTTTGAGATTCATGGCTTGCTGGGCTGAAGAGGAAGGCACAGACTCCCAGCCTCTTGCTGCACCCACAGCAGACCATGACTGGGGGCCAGAGACGTGGTTTGCCCTGTTAAAAATGTAACATGCACATCTGAATTCTGAGAGCCTCCCACACAGCAATTTATGGTGTGAAATTACCAAGGAACTCCATTTTCACAACAGTTGGAAACAAATTTAGCCAAAATTAAGCGAGTGGCTTTCCACTTGCTGACTGTGGATGTCCATGGGAGGTGCAAGTGGGGCACAACTGCCCTGTACTCTGTCCCTGCTCTGCTGGCTCTCACTCAGTGCTCCTTATCAGGGGAGACATTAATTAGTTCAGTAGGGGTTTTTAATTGAGAAAGTAATTTCTTTTGGCTAGGAAGCCAGAAGCTGGTATTCTCACCTCCTGGCAGGAGTTAGGTGAGCTCCAGTGCATGCTCTGGGGTAACTCTGCCAGGATGGAATCCTGTGCACAGGCAGAAGGGATATCTGTGTGGGAGCAGTTCAGCTGGAGTTCAGTAGAAAAGAGATCTGAAGCAGCAGAAAATGGTGAGAGGTCATTCTGCTGAAACAAAGAGGGTGAGGAGAATAATGGCAACTGTAAAATATATTATGTAAGAATTTCTGTTAGTTTTTATAGGCTTTATTTTTGAATGATGTAAAAATAAAGTTTGTGGGAAAATTTTCTTGGATTTAGTTTACACAAGTATCCCAGTGCTGCTACAGTTAATGCAGAGAGGGAACACAGAGCACAGGAATAATCTATTATTGTTGTTTGCTGTAGTAAGTGCAGAATAAGGAGGCCTGTTGCCAAAGAAAAGGAAATTGTATGTGTGGAATAAAAATTCTTAACATGATTATCAGATTCTGTTTCCAGCAGCAGAGGCAGCACATTAAGTGTTCTGGTGTCTGTGGGCTGCATTTCCTGGCTACACTTGATTATGTTTTTGCCATATCAATTGCACTGCCCCATGCCCACCTCGGGGAAAATCCCTGCAGTATCATGTAAGGCAGGGAAATTCATTTCATCTTCATCCACCTGTGGAGAGAGGAATACCCTGCTCCGCCACAGTGCTTTCTGAGAAGGATGGATTTGTTTCCCAGGTAGATGTTGCTTCTGGAAGATGTCTGGAAAAAACATCTTGACAGTGCCATGGTACCACAGCAGTCACTTTCCACTGGAGCCTTATTGCTTTGGTATTTCCAGGGGTGCAGCTCCACCTAAAAGACAAGGTTAAGGGAAAACCTCCATCTCTGTCTCTATTTTATTGTAATAAACAGAGAAATGCCCACATCCCATTGCTGCCACAAGTCAGCTGTGGAGACTGGAGTACCCATCCTCTCTTCTAGGCAAGCTTTTTAAAAGTATTGTGTTTTTCCAGGGGGTTCTGCTGAGTTACTCACTAATCACATTTCTTCAGTGAAGATAAACTGCAAAATGCAGACTCTATTTGTCTGTATGAGGATTTAGGATTATCCCCAAAGGCTTTAGTGCTACCATGCCTGTGTCTTTATAGAGACAGGTTCAGTGGTGTCTCAAACAACTTCCCCACTGGAAACACAAGATATATTGTTAAATATATTTAGTGCATGCAGGAGGAACCTCTGTTCCAAGAGAGGTCTTTGGCCTTCAGTTTACACCAAGTTTTCCTCCTGTAGCAGCATGCTGTGAAAAGCAGAGGTAAGGAGGGTGTATTGCTGTGGTGGATGTGCCACCAAACTGTGGGTGTTTGTGTTGATGCTGGAATGAGACCTTCTGCAGCACAGAGATCTGGGAGTGCAGCTGCTCTTCCCATTCTGGCTGTACCAGGAACTTCATGCACAAGGCAAAGCCTCCCTCGCTGGGTCAGGGAGCAGTCAGCACTCTTGGAGACACTTGGGAAAGGTAACTTGAAGTTCAGGGCACAAGCCATGCAATTTTTCTCCCTTCTCCAGCTGCTGTCACAGAACCAAATGGTCATTGCTGTTTGCTGTAGGCCAGAGATCCTTTGTGCTCTT
The DNA here is from genome assembly GCA_013398075.1 of Notiomystis cincta. Classification (NCBI taxonomy): domain Eukaryota; kingdom Metazoa; phylum Chordata; class Aves; order Passeriformes; family Notiomystidae; genus Notiomystis; species Notiomystis cincta. The sequence goes on along the minus strand of VZRX01003972.1, from coordinate 59,667 downwards.
CCAAGTCTTAAAAGGAGTAAAGTAAATCAATAAGCTGCTGTCGTGCTTTGCATGTGGGGTCATTCATTTATAAAGCAAAACTGTTAGAGTTTAAAAGCAATAAATCAAAGATAATTTCGTTAGTGACTGACTTTATATTGTCCTCACTCATGGTGCAGATTGAGTGACATGAGTTCTAGTTAATGTGTTTGTGTAATTGTCACATCTGACTCTTTTCAGGTACTTGGAAGGAAACCACCTGCCTGCTGTGCCGAAGGGGCTCTCTGCCTTCAGACACCTGACACTGATGTAAGAAACACGTGGCTCCAGTGTCAGGAAAACTTCATGACTCTTTCTCTGTGCTCTGGGTGGAACATAAATAATTAGTATTTGGAGGGGGGGAAAAAAACAACACCAAACCCCAAAACCTTCTGCAGTTTGAATTTGGAAAGAATTTCACAGTGGACATTGCTGCCAGTAAATGTTCATAAAGAGTGAGGTGCCTGAGAAGCCCCTTGCTCTGCAGGACCCCGAGAGGACCAAACTCTCACACAGGCTGCTGCAGATTTATCTGTAAAGGTCATTAGCAGAGGAGACACATTAATTTGTGCTAGATGAGGCAGTATTTATAATGCTAAGGCAATGACAATTTGCATAGCTGTTTCTGCTATGAACAGTCATCCAGATAGAGACACAGCGAGACTTTGTTCTGTAAATTGCTCCCTGAAATACACAGGAGTGAAATTTCCTGCCTGAGCTATTTATCAGAAATTTTCAAATGTTCTTGGAATCAACTGTTCAGATACTCCAAATCCAACAGGCTGGGCAACCTCAGACAAAAACAACATGGAGGAAAAACTGGAATCCTTTGTTTTAAGAGTGGTGTTTTTTTGGAAACATCTCTAATTCTGCTTTTCAAGGGAGACCAATAACAAAACAAAATGTTCTGGTTGAGCCTAAAAGCCATTTTAAAATGAAAAATGAAATTTTGTTCTAGTAGCTGTCAGTATGAAGAGCATATGGAAATGGGGTGCCTGAAATATATTGCAAAGCAAGTTGGAACAGTAAATATTCAGCAGTGCTTGTATCATTTATTCATTTGTTCTTTTCATTGAATGCTATATGCTGGAAATATGTCTTAATATTTCTGAGTCTGAGGCTTTTTAGGGGAGTGTGATGTGCTTTTCCTTTAGAGCTCACTCAAAGCTGGTCAGAAAATAGACCAGTTGGTAATACGTGACTTTTCAATTGCTTCAAGCCTTTTGCTGTGCACATATTACATAATCTTTTCAAAAAGGCATATTCCTTAATTCATGCATGTAAATGATATTTTCTCTATGTGTTTCCTCAGTGATTTGAGCAACAACAGCATCAGTGTTTTGGCCAATCACACCTTCAGCAACATGACTCAGTTATCAACGCTGTAAGTAGCCCAAGGTTTTGATAACACTTTTAATTGCTTTTCCAACACCATCTTAGCTGTTGAGCAATTAGTGTATCTCTTGTTGCTTAAGCATGTGGCTTTCCATGCTTGTCTGTGGTTGGATTAGTAGTGAGATAACCAAAGGCAGCCCAAGTTGTGACTCTGCTCTCCCCCTCTCCAGCATCCTGAGTTACAACAGGCTCCGCTGCATCCCCGTCCACGCCTTCACCGGGCTCCGGTCTCTGCGAGTGCTGTAAGTGCAACTCCTCAGCTGCAGCTGATGGCAGGGGGGTTAATGGGCAGGTGGTCATTAATATTTTCCCATGATTAGCTCCAATGTATTTGTACTCTGGTGCAGTTTGGCCGGTAGAGGCCAGAGCAGGTGAGTGCTGAAGAAGCAATTATGTATTTACAGGATAAGTGGATTTTCTCTGAGAGCTCAGGTACAGAACTCTCATGAAAACAGGTCTCCAAAAGACTGCATAGAGCCTGTCTCTTCTGCCTGGACAATGTTTGGGTGCCCCACAGGAAAGGACTTTTCTCTTTGTCTGTATAAACTTGGTCACAGAGTGTGAGTTTCCATTGGATGCTTCAGCAAGAGTGGAAAACTTAGGCATTTTTCAGAATATTTTCTGTTGCTTCAGATTTATGCAGACAAACTTTTACACAAAAAAAATGCAATCTGAAGGGAAATTAGAAGCCCCTCCCACACTAAATCAGTGGATAAATCAGGCCAGTGGCTGGGCACCAGTAATGCTGAGATGCCTGTCTCAAATATCCTTCAGTTGTGAATGAAATTACACCTCATGTTGAGTGGGGGCCTACCCAGAGCTATCCATGTGTGGTTTATTTCTTGGGAGGTCCTTTTCTGCACTCTTCCTTTCTTTCCACTGCAGCTGCTTTCAGCAGCTTTCTGGATTGAACCATTTGTTTACAATCTCTGGTGAAAGTCATCTTTGCATTGTCTCAGAGTGTGGGCTCTGGGCTTGTTCCTCACAGCAAGAGCCTCCTCCCAACTTTCCTCAGGCATCTCCAGGACTGGCTCCTGCTTCTCTCTCCTCTTCACTGCCTCTCACTATCAGAAACAAACCCTGGAATGGATTTGCTCAGGTGGACACCTGGCCCCAGGTGCAGCTGCCCAGAGCCCAGAAACACGAGTGGGTCACCATGACTTGCACAGTAACTAAAGGGGATAAATTAAATAGCCTGTCTGTGGTGAGTTTGTTCAGCATGCTGAAGGAGAAGGAGCCCTGAACAAAGGTCAGGACAGAGGAGCTGAAGATTGTCCTGAGTGCTCTGAAACTTCACATTGATATTTTCCATTAAAAAAAAAAAAATTATGGCATTCAGCTGCAGAAGTTTGTGTTAATTTAAAGAGCAGTGGTGGCTGTGCACTGACTCCCTAAATGTGGAATCAAAGTGTCAACAGGGGCAGTGCTGGGACTGTGGAAGCAATAAGGCAGAGCTGCTTGGCTGAGACCTTTCACTGTGGTTTTAGTGGTAAAACAGATACCTCAGTTTCAACCTCCCAGATTACGAGACAGCTTTGGATTCCCACTTTTCATTAGCAAAACCAAGAAAGATACGTGATTTGGATTTGTTGGTTTGAGTTTGGCTCGGGATGCTGATTTCTAACACACTAGGATGGTCACATTTGAGCTGTTACATGAGTCCTGAAATTCAGCCACAGATTAATACATTCTGTTTCATGGCCAAATAAATTATTCCATATGGAGCTGTCTTCTGGCCTGCTTCTGATATGCAAGCTAGCTTGATTAGAGCTGGTGTGGGGCTCTCTCCCTGAATTACAGTGCAGATAAACCGTGCCTCCCTCTTGCCAATAGCTACAATTTGTCTTTTCACTTCTGTTCCTGCAGGCCACATATGGGCAGAAGGAGAGGGCAGTATTTTAATGACAACTGTTGTTTTTTTGGCTTTTTAAAAATTATCTGCTAATCAAATACAAAAATACCTTCCTCCTTCAAGAGAGAAACCCCCCACTGCCTTGCACAAAGCAGTGAAATGAAGCCTAAATGGGAATCTGTCTCTGCTCCATGCATTTGGAGGCCTCCAGATTGATTTGATTTATTATGGCCCACAAAACTCTGGTATCAGCTACAACTTTTGCCACGTGTCATCACTGTTGCTACTAAAAATCAATTCTCCAAAGAGAAAATGGTTTCCAAGAGACAATATGAAATCTGTTATTGTCAGTTTTCTATTATCCATGCTCTCAGGGGAACTTAAAAGAGAAAACATCAGCAAAACCATTTCCACTTCTTTTTTTTTTTTCATAAAAAGAATTTAGGGATCTCATTACCTTTGGCTGTGCTTGCCTTTGAAGGTAGCAGACCCTTCTCATGAAGGTTTTCCAAATTCCTTATTCTCTCTTTACTTTTTGCCTCTTTTGTAAATACAGTGAATAAGTGCTTTGAAAATCAGAATAATCATAGCTGTATGATGCACTTGATTTTTGACAGATACTTCATTCTGTCCTCCCTTTCTTAGATTTTTCAGCACAAGCCCAAGTGAGAAAACTGCACAGTCAACATGTTTATGTTTAAGCCTTAATATCTGTCAGTGTTTACACAATCAGGTCTTTAATCTCAGTCTTCACGTGGTTTATCCATAGTGGCAGCCAAAGGGTGCTGAGGAGCACACTATGTAAAGTCTGGAGAATTTTTTTAATAAGCACAAGTTGATATCAGAGGGTTTTGAGCCAAAGCTGTTACAGTGAAAAGATCTGGGTTTGGTTTTTGGGTGATTTGTCCAAAGCTAGTCTTCCTAGAACCAAATATAAACAGATTAAGTAAAGATTGAGACAAATTATAAGTATTAGAACTCTCTGGAGGACCTGAACAGATTATTTTAAAGATTATTGTGTAATTGCATATTTTTATATGTGACTTAGCTAAGAGGCAAAGTCCAGAAATCAAAATACTTTCTAAGGTCACAAAATTATTCTCCATGTTGTAGTTAAGGAAAAAAGGGATAAAATGACCTACTGAATATTCTACTAACAGCTATTCCAGTTTTACTGAACACTGGTGGACATTTCCTGCAGTTCAAAGCTCTGACAGACAGCAATATTTGTGGTGATATAGCTGTCACCAGTAATCTCTGGGCACAACATTTGCACCAGTTCTTGCAATGCACTTTCATTGTTGGGTGCTGCAGTGATTTGACCTAACACAAGTATTTGGCTGTTTCTTTATTTTTATTTTGTTTTTTGCATCACACAACGATTTCTTGTATTTATCCAGTCACTTTGTAAAAGCTCTGCTGTTGTGAGTGTGGAGCAGGGCCACTGTGGCTTCTCCTTTTCCCTGACATCCCAGCTCTGTTGGTTCCTGAGGGTCTGGCATCCCCTGGGGTTCCCTGGAGGTGTTTGCCCTCGATGGGATGTGGCTCTGGGAGCTCAACCCTTCAGCCACATTTCTGCCTTCACAAAAACCCCACATCCCCCTGGTGTCTGCAGTGACCTCGTGCTGTGGGCAGTGGGCAGGCAGGACGTGGGAGGGGTTTGTAAAAGAAAAACAGACAGAAAACACCAGCCCAAAAGGATTTGTTGAATTAATTTCCTCCCCTGAAGACAAAGGAATAAGTTAGTGAGATTCCATGTAGAAGGAAGGTTTGATTTCAAGAATTCTAGAGTGTTCATTGCTCTGTCCTCCAGAGGAGATCCACACTACCTTAAACTCACAGCCCTGCTGTTTACTGGAGTTTGGACAAGAGGATCCCTAGGAGTCGTGCTTTTGAGGGAGAATCCACACATCAGTGTATGGATTTAACTGTCCTAATGTGGAAGCTTTTATTTCACCATTTGCTTATAAGGAGTTTTGGTATAAAAATATGTTCCTGATGCTGATCCAAGAGGAAAGATTTTGTAGCACTGTTGAATTCTCTTGCCACTATTTATTATTATGAGTTTTAAGGGGGTTTAGCATTTGTCATTTCATTTTAGTTGCAGGAGTGATGATGTTGCTGACGTGATTTTATTTTTTATTAAAATACAGGCATTTGCATCCATGAAACACCTCAGTGTTTGGGACATGTAATAAAGCCAATCCTTCTAAGGTTTTTATTTGATGGGTTTAACTTCTTATGGATAAATGGCTATGTCATTCCTCAGCTTTTCTTGGATGTTTCCAACACACCTAGGAAAGAAAATGTGCCCCTTCACAGGATAAATGTGACACAACCCAAAGATTAATATAATTTCTGTTGTCTGTTTACAGAGCATTGTCTTGCAGTTTAAAAGATCAGCAATAAGCTCAGTAAGAGCAGCTGCTTATTTAAATGTGCTCATTTCATTGAACATTGTGATGACAATTGGTTGACTAGGCCTCCTCATACCAACAAAATACTCCTGGTTTAATAGCTGTGGGGTTTGTCTCAGTCAGTTGGTCATTTTGTACAGAATCAGTGAGTGTGTTTTATCTGCAGTTACTGTGTGGGAGCTCAAATCCTTCCTCTTCCTGTTCAGATTAATTTCTCAGAGAAGCACCCTTAGATATGCCAAGTTATTATTAATAGTCAAAACCAAGGTATGCTTAAAAGAAAATTTCAGAATTAGGATGTTGGAAGGGTGTCATGTTCATCCTGATGCAGCTGAAAGTGGTGTTAGGGAAGAAAGGTTGCAAAAAACCAGATATTTTTTTGTTTTCATTTGGGGCTATCATCTTATTTCCATGAGTTCAGATTTGGGTTGTTTTAAACTCAATGTTTTAATAGTATGTACACTCACAGAAATAAAAAATGTGATTGCTGTGTCAGCAAAGCACCAGGTAAGTTAGAAAATAAATGACTCAAGGGCAAGGGCTGCTCCAAAGCACAGAGCAACTTTCTGTTTTCCACCCTCCTGTGCCATGTCTGCAGCACTGAGAGTAATTCCCATTTATGCTTCCCTACATAACCCAGGCACAAATGTCTTTGTCAGCAAAGAGAGAAAAAGTGGGTGCTTAAATTGTCCTGAAAACAGTGGAGACCCTTTCACTCCTTTCAGGGGTCCTGAAAATGCTGCCAGAAAAATGATACTTTCTCAGCACAGGCTGAATAACATCCTGAAACAGCTGATACCAGGTGCTCTCCTTGGTAGCACAGAGAGGTATTTTCTACTGTGAGAATGGGAAAGTGTGGCTGTATTAACCCTCAGGGACCCTTTCTCCCTCTGCTAGGATCTCTTTGAAGTCAATACTTCGTTTAACTTTCACAATTCTTATTTCCCCTGCTCTGTTTTTTGCTGTGCTTCTGGCTAATGGGATTCTGTGAGAGAACACAGGCCTGGATGGGAGGGTCTACTTGTCATCAATACACTTTTAATAGCAGAAGTGGCATGTCACCTTTTCAGTTTACAGCAGCACTCACCAACAATTCTGATTGCATCATTGTTTTAAATTGCAGCATCTCGAGGTAGAAGTGATAAAGTATGGAAGTTCATGAGTTGTGAAACTCACAGAAACTCTCAAAAAATCAAAATTAAATACTCTTTTGAAGCATCAGTTCCTTCAGTTGCAGGGAGCAGACAAAATACTGTGGTTTGATACCTTCCTGCTTCTCCCCCTTCTAGGACACTCCATGGAAATGATATTTCCAGTGTTCCCGAGGGTTCTTTCAATGACCTGGTGTCCCTGTCCCATCTGTAAGTACTTCTGAGTGGGTTCATCTCTTTGATTGATGGTTTCAGATGTGTAAAACAGCACATATTGGTACCAGTGTAGGATTGTGTAGCTTTGTAGCTTTTCCTGCTCACTTTTCATAATGTGCTCTGGATATTCATGGTGCATCTGTTCAAAGGAAATAAAAAAATGTGAGAACCTGTTGTTATTAGTTATAAAAATATTTTCTTAAGGAAAACCAAATGAGCAAGTGTGACAGTTTTCTCTGCTGTGGACTTTGTGTTTAAGGTTTCCTTTCAGCATTGTCAATGTGAAATGCAGAGTGTATTATGGTTTGAGAGTGAGACAGGAAACCTCCCACAAAGAGCAAATATTAAGCAAATGTGAATTCTTGGCTTAATAAGTGTCATATGTTTTGCATACTGGAATGTTGTCAGTAAATGGACTTGTTGATGAATCACTCCTACAGACATATATATTTAATCACATGGAAATTGGTCATTTCACAGCATTAATACTCCATTCCATAGTTTGCAAAAATTATTAGGCATTTCAGCTTTTTGAGGAAATTACTCTTGTACTGGTAGAGGGCCAGGAGACTTTCAGATGCAGTTTAGTTGATGAAAGAACTGACAGAGAGCTGCAATGGCTCCAAACTAAACTGGAGTGACCAGAAAATGCTGTTTCACCGAGGTAGTGTGGGATACTTCACGCTGTCAGACAGCAGATGCAGGAAAAGTGATTTTGTGCAGCAGGTTTCTTGATTGCTGCCCCTGAGGGCTGGGCATGTCTTGGTCCCTCTGGGAAGTGAGTGGTTTCACAGGCTGATACAGATGTTTTCTGCCCTGATGTAAACACAAGCAGACGTGTGTGCATTTAACATAGGTTTATATCTATCTATTGTCTCTTTGCAACCTTTAACATGCCCTCCAGAATATTTCCCTGAACACCAGATTCAGTTTGTATTTATATATTTTCTGGATAGCAGATACATCCCTGGCCTGTGTGTTTCTGTGTAGCAGCTCTCTGTTCCTCTCTGGACAATAAAAAATAAAAATACCTCAGATTGGTAGGGACAGAAATCATGAGAGCAACTTGGGCAACTTGAGCAGAGAAATCATCTTCTCTGTTTCCAGCTTACACCTTGGCTATCATTGGTTTTGCACAAAATGTATTTGTTTTTCCTGTTCCCAGTTTAGTCAAGCCATTTTGGGTGTTTGGGATTGAAAGTCTGACTGAGCTGAAGCCCCATTCCTCCTTTGGAAGTGCAGTGACACCTTCCATACTGGGGCTCTGGCTGCTGGGGGTATTTTTAGAACTCAAGAAATAAACATATCGTGTCCCATTTGTTTGGATTTCCCTCCGGGTTTACATTAAATGAAGTGCAGATCCAGTTTTCCTGGGTAAACCATTCACCTCAGGGAGTGATAAACCCCCTTTGGCCCAATACAATCTCTGCAGCCTTTCTGTTTAGATATATGTGCTGCCAGAAATGTAAAATACACAAAGCCCAAATGAACACTAATAAATAGGATCCATAAAATAAATAAAACCTGTCTGGGGTGTAATTTGCACAGTTGAGCAGTTGAATTTTACAGTGCAATTGTGCTCTACAGTTTCTTAAAGAGGATCCTGAAACTTTTAGCAACCACAGTGAATTTTTTCTTCGCATGCCAGAAGAAGATGTGCTTACTCAAACCAAGTCATACATAATAGAAAATAATAGAAAATAAATGCATTTTGAGCTCCTCCTGATATGTAGATCTTCAAGGAGAAAGGAAGCACTTAGAGTCAGTTTAAAAATCATACAAGGACTTGCTACCCATCAAACTCTTAAGGCATGGGAGAACAAAAATTTGTCTTAACTGTGCAAGGTGTGTGCTGAGGATGGGGTTGGTGTTATGGCAGGGGAGAGCTGAGTACCAGGGTGTGGGGCAGGATGATCAGCCCAAGCTCCTGTGTCAGGATAAGGGGGCCATCAAACTGTCTTTTAGAATTGCCAGGAGATATTTGTGTAGCACAGGCAAAACTCCTGATTTTAGTCAGTCTTTTGCAATAATTTTGAGTTGGTCTGTAATTGGAAGAACAAAAGTGAAATCTAGATGGTCCAGTCACTTTCTCCATAGCTGTTTAAAGCCTACAGGAAAATGTCCCTCAGATTTCCTTTACACCATCTCCCTGTAATGGAAATATCATAACAAACCACGTGGCTTTAGCTCACTGAATTTGGAGGAAGGTTTGTATGTGCTGTACACTGCTTTTCGTTACTATTTATTACTTTTTTTCATTGAATCACATGATTGTCTGTTTAATCCATGATTCTACTGATGTTTTTAGTCCAGGGCAATGATGATAATGCTACAGCACTACTGGAGGATCATGTATAATACAACTTAAAAAGAGCCCAAAATCAGCTGGGATGGAACTGGGACCTTCCCAGTTAGGGCAGTTCCTGCAGTTGCTGTCCTCACCCTTCACTGCTTCAGTGTCCCAAGTTCTGCCCACACACAAACTGACCCCTTTTCACCCCAGGGGCTCCACAAACCCTTGGGAACAGATGATGTTGGGTACAGCAGATGTTTCCAACATATTTCCCATAAAATGGGATTCCCAAATCTGCCAAATTATCTTGTCTTCACTCAAGTTTTCATTAACTGCCTGTAAAAATAAGCTGTGCCCTCCTCTTTTTTTCAGCATTACCATGGATAGAGTTATTTTAATCGGTTTTTTTCAGAGTTGCCTCTAAACAAAATAAGTGTCTGAACAGAAGTATCTCCTCAACATTTTAAAAATGCTGCTGGTGGTATTTCCTTACAGCACAAGATACTTTTACTTTCTGGAAATATTTTCCTATAATGGGCAAAAAAATCGAGAAACTGTGTTAGAACTCCTGAATGGAAATACAAGAATTCTCTCTAGTTCCTAGAAATAATTTTTTTTTAAATAAAGAAAAAAACAATCCAAACCAAAAAACTTAAAGACAAAACCCCCCAAACACAGCACAAACCACAACCAGAAGTGTGGAAGGATCCATGAGATAATTTCTGAAGTTGTCAACAGTGTTATTAGGAATCATTTCTAGTGACTGTAGAGTAGCATTATTTCTAATGTAGTTTATAAATATTAATTAACATGGTAACAAGCTTTCCCTTGTCGTCCCACTCAAATTTTATATATGGCAGTTGCTCAACACTAAAAATTTCTCAGCTTTCACTGCTGCATTTTGTTTGACCTTGGACAAGTGAGCCAGTTGATCACAGTTCCAGGGTCAAAAAGTCAACCCAGTAGTTTTTTTTTCCATTGTAAGCAATGGATTTACAGGAGGAGTGGATGGATATTTTTTAATGCTGAGCTGCAGTACACATTTAATTTTGATGAATGAGCCCCAGACAGGGTTTGAACCTATGAACTCTCATTATGAATCTGTCTAGGGCACAGTGGGTTCATTAGTCACTCCAATAGAAATGTATCAACAAATTTACTGAGGTTTCTATCTTAATATCCTGCCTGATATGTTTTTATTTGAAAGAAGCTTGAGTTTAAAGTACCATCTTAAAAATAGTTTATAGCATATGCAGAAATTTTAAAGTCTAAAAACCAGTTTGAATCATTGGTTTCTTTAGTATCTTTTCCTTGTGCTATTCTTTATTTAGTTTATTTTCCTCTCATGGAAATTCAGGTGTTGTACAGCTGAAGTCTTATGTTGACTTTGAGCAAAATAAATACAGACTTTCAACATGCATTTCTCCACATTTTCAACAATTAGTTGGCTTCAAAGTGACTTTTCTGAAGTCTGAACTTTGTTTGTAATTGACTGCGTGAAAAGACACTTTCTTTAAGAGAAAAGTACAAATGAGTCAAAGAAGCACCTAAATCTAAGGTTAAAAGGTTGGTTTTCTGTTGGATAGATGTCCATCAATAAGGGAAAAATTTGAGAATTATAATTTCATTCTATAAATGCATCTTCTTCAACTGTTGTTTGACCTAACTCAAACGATGGGTCAAGCAGCAAATGTGTTTTCAAAGTTATACATAAACTTAGCAGACACTGGGTTGCAGTTTGGAGAATGGAGGTGTCCTTTGCACGTGTATTTCATCTGCTGAGGAGTCATTAATGTGAATCATCAGATCCAAACCAAATTACACAATTCAGTGTTAGAATACGCTCAGGAAGGACAAAGAATTTAATAAAGGGAGTCAGTGTGATACATTGGATGAAAGCAATGTGTCTGCTCAAGCACAATTGTTTGAAAAAAGGATTTCTTCTTAGGTATTTCTACAACTTCCCTAGCTAATGATGGGAAGAAAGGAGAAGAGCGGGAATACCGCAGGAGATAAATCTAAAACCCTTCCTGAACTCATCAGATCTTCCCCACGCTGGGAAACAAAGCATCCTGTAGAAATGCAGAACAGCCCGTGCCTCAGTGAGGCCAGGGCTTTGACCTTCCCAAATAACCTGTGCTCGTTGTTTTGCACCACGAGGGCTCTGGGCACCAACCCCCTGCACTGCGACTGCCACCTGCGCTGGCTCTCCGAGTGGGTGAAGGCGGGATACAAGGAGCCCGGGATCGCCCGCTGCCGCGGCCCCGAAGCCATGGTGGACAGGCTGCTGCTCACCACCCCCACCCACCACTTCCAGTGCAAAGGTAGGAGCCAGCTGGCACCCTCTGCCCCGTCCTGCCCACGGGGCTTCAGTCTGACACCCTCGGTCCAGGGCCTTTGGGTTCCCTTTTCCGACCCGTCGCTTCCTGTCCAAGCTGCGTTTTCTCGTGTTCCTCCCCCAGGTGCCGTTAACTGCTCCGCTGGCAGGAGAAGCAGGGAGCCTCAGAGCACTGAGTGTTCCTGATGCTCACACCAGGTTATGCATGTTAGCATATAGGGTGTTGTTAGAACTTATTGGAACAAATAATACGTTTGGGCCTGTGACTTACCCTCAAAAAACTTTGGGAAAATAAGAGTTACAAAAACACAGAGCGCTGTAGTTGTTATGTACATTTACTGGAAAACTGAGAAACTGAGAATTCAAATATTTACCAAAACATTTTCATCTGCAGATCTGTCCCCATCAGCTTTGATTCAGAAACTGCAGATTATGGAAAACATGTCATGTCTGAATTCAGCGTGCATTCATTCAGGAGAGGTTGAGGTGCTGCTCTGCACAGTTTGGGGCACTCAGTGACAGGAGTGCACTGCATTAGAGAGCACTCAGATGATAAGGAGCACACTTTTTTGTGGGTTAAGTAAGTGGCTCATTAGTGAGTGGAGATTGAGACATCGCTGTATGTTCTCATTGCAAAAAAGTTTCAGAGCTTTGCTTAGCTTAGCAGCAAGTACTTGAGGATGGAGCTGTATTTATAGTGGAAAAGATGGATCAGTAGCCTCTCTTAGAAATGGAAATGAGGGCATAAAGCCTGGTTTTATGTCTCTCAGAGTGCCATGCCCATTTACTGCACTGCCTGGCAGGGTGATTTTATAGGTGCCGGAATTAAACTGCTGAACAAACAAATGATGGTGTTGGAGTGAGTTTAAAACACAGGTTCCCAAGGCTGAGCTGAATTTTATGTCCTTTCAAACATATCTTTAATAACTGTAACCTTATAATTTAATTACTTTGAAATGTCAGTCTCAAAACTATCAGAAGTGTGGCCATAATTATCGAACTACAGACTTCACAACAGTCTCTCATATATGAAGTACAAATATAATAAGTACTAAAAATACCAAATAATGCACTTGTTCCCATGAAGTGAACCAAAGAAAATAATTGATTTTGTATATTAACCAGGATCTGAAAATTAAACCCGAAAGAGAAGCTCTATGTCTCCTTCATTCTGACCCTGTGATATATCAATAGTTAGGTTCATTTTCTCTCTAAACTAGACAAGCAGCTCTTAGGCAAGAGGTCAGTAATTCTGTGATCCAGGATATTAGCTGTAGTTGTATGCTACCTGTGTAAATATTAGATTGGTCCACTGGAAACCTGGTGTGCTTTCCAATATCCCAAAAGTCTCCACGTCTTGCTTTATCTGAACAGAAAAGAAGAAAAAATGTGTTGATTTGGAGTTGGTCTTTACACAAGCAGAAATTTTTGATGGTCTGGGCAAGTGGCAGTAAAATCCAAGAAGCTCTAGATCCTGGAAAAATTCACCTTTGCTCATGACAATACAAATATTTTGAAAACCAGTGCACGATTTGGCAGCCTCACTGCACCCCTTTCCCATTTCAGGGAGTGCTGAGCCCTGACCCCCCAAAACTCAGGGTCCCAGGGTTGCCCCACACTGGGCTGCTGCTGCAGGAAGGTTGTGCTCAGATGTCCTCTGTGACCTCCAGGAACTTTTACAGTAGAAAAAAATTTTAAAAGTAGTTTAACTTATTCTTGTTAAAAATATGTTTTTAGCCTGGGACCGAGCAGGAGGTTATGTCTCAGCAGAGCCAAGGAAATAAAAGTGTGTTATGTGCAAGTCATACAAACTCAGCTCTGCTTTTTATTAACTTGCCCTCCCAGCTATGCAGTAGAGGAAAGGAATGTGCTGGGCTGAGGGCATTTTGCTATATGGATTTATAAATCAAATCCACAAGGGCAAAGTAATGAACTACTTAACTGCTAGGAACTAACACTGTTCTTATTAGCTCCTGCATTGATTAGCTTTGATCTATGCTGCAGAAATAAATGGGAAAGGTACATGTATTATGAAATAAATAAATAATAGAACAAATTCTGGCTTACTGACCTCTAAATCTAGAAGAGCAAACTGCTACCTGTCTTATGAGCTCTCAGAGGATTCACCTTTGTTTATTCTATGTATGTTTTACCATGAAGACAAATGTAACTCAGACATGTCACATTGCAGCCCCTGTCAGTGCCAGGGATTCAGGTGTGATTTCCTCTTGCTGTCCTAACTCCAAGGTAAAAACATGTAAGGCATGTAGTTAGACATAAACACAAGGTGGAATAGGATGACAAGAGACCTTTATTTAATTTTTGGATTTTTTTTTCTCGTGTATTTTTCCCTCCTTACAGCTCCCAGTCAGTCCCTGCTGGCACCACCATCACTACAGGACCAGGACACAGCCCAGGTGCTGTCACCTGGGGCCCTTCAGTCCCCATTTCTGCCATGTTCTCACCCCTGGTGCCCTGCACGTGCTCAGAGTAAACAGTGAAGGTTTATAACTTGTGCAGGATGGTTCAGAGCGAATTCCTGACTGGAAGGGATTTTTTCATTCCTAGTTCTGGTAACTGTGGAGCTCCACCTTCTCTCAAACATCAATTATAAGCTTCTTTTCTTCACTTTCAGGATGTTTCACAATTTACTCCTTCTTACCAGAAGCTCTGTGCCCACTTCTGATTAGTACAGGACCAATTTTAAATTATTTTACAATGTGTTTCCTTAAAAATGAAAGAAAATTATTTAAAGGTCTTTACTGCCTGATATAATTTAAGCCACTTTAAAGTGCTAGGGTTTATTTTTTATATGTAAAAGCCAAAGAGTTAATACTTACTAATAATTGAAATGCAGCCATTTAAAAAATCACCATATTTCAACTGTGAATATAACTTCCTAAATTAGCTTTCTGTAAAATCTCAGCCATAATATATTGATTGACTTGGGACCCCAAATCTAATTAGTGTTGTTTTAGTCTGTGTTTATTTTCCTGCTCACCTACAAACTTCACTACTTCTCTGGAAGATTTCTGCTAAAAAGATGAGGTTTATTAGATGGTTTAAATATGGCCATGTGTGTTTACCTGCATACGTTTACATCTTTGTATATTTGACTTTATTTGCACTTGGCTGAGATAGCTCAGTGTTGATCATTCTTCTGGGCAAAAAGGGAAGAAAATAAGTTTCAAACTCTGTTAAAATCAGGGATGGTAGAGCACTTTGCACCTAAATATTCCCAGAAGCCTCTAACTAAATCTGTCTTGTGCATGGTTTTTATTTATGTTGTTGCATCTGCACTTTCATTCTTGTTATCAGCCATAGAAATGTCAGGTTACAGTTCCCTGGGGTTGCTGTTGCAGGATTTCCAGAACTGAGAAAAGGAAAAATTGCTGAAAGCCATATATATATATAACCCACTCCCTGGAGGTTCCCAACATGCTTTTTTCAGAGCATATGTTTGCATCTTCAGGAGAATATGAGCATCATTGAGACTTGCCTAGCACTTGATTTAAGTACTTAAAGCCTCTCTGATCCCTGGGAATCCCTTGGCGTTGTGCAATGCACCTGCAGCCTGTGCATTTGTGGCAGTGCTTAGGAAAAACTCTGTGTGTGCATGGGAGGTGTTAATTTTGCAGTCCAGTTCCCTGCTCATGCTCTGTGTTTGCCTTTCCAGAGCCACTGGATCTGAGTGTCATGGCCAAGTGCAACCCCTGCCTCTCCAGCCCCTGCAAGAACAATGGGACGTGCAGCAGTGACCCAGTGGAGCTTTACCAGTGCACCTGCCCTTTTGGTTTCAAGGTATGACTCCAAATAAAGCAAGGAACTGTTCCCTGCCACTTGAGGGTTTTTAATTGTTGTAATTTTACAGGCACTGCGCTCCTTTGCTCCAGCAGGTCGTGTGTGACTTTGCTGCCGTGCCCTGCTACAGATTTCATCCCATGCAGCTGGGATGGCTTTGCTTTGTGACTACACAGACCACTCTGAGAAACTTGCTCTGCCTGACCCTGTTTTGAGCAGGGTGGTTGGACTGGACAAGCTCCAGAGGTCACTTCCAACCGTGATTCTGTGATTCTCTGATGTAGATGTCCATGTAAATGGCAAGTTGGTTTCATCCTCCTTTTAGTTACTTTTTTTTTTTGTTTTTGGCCAGTAAAAAGATCACCATTTCATAGGCTCCCAGCCATAGGGAAGGCAGTCCAGGTGAGAATTAAGGGCCAGTTTGGTCCATGGTGACAGAATGCTGATACCTGGTAGTTTACATCCACCTTCCACAGACTGACGAGCAGGAGGGTGATCCCTGATCAGACACAACCCCTGAATCATCTGTCTCTGAATTCAGAGCACAGATGTCCACAGAGGGATCTGCAGATACGAATCCTGTGGGTGCCAGTCATTGTGAGCAGTGCCAGTTTCCTGATAACAGGAATGAGGACAGGGTCATTGAGTAAAGCAGTTCCTTCAGCAGTGATGGATAATTGCCCTTGTTCACACCACACTGTGAGAGCTTAAGGACACCAGGGCACTGTCTCAGAGCTGATAGAGCTGGAAATCTAGCTCAGGAGTCAGTAGCTGAAGGATTAAGTATAAGTAATAAATGAGGCATATGATCTGTTCCCAGCCTGGAGGGTTCAGGTGTTACAGCCAAAGCAGGCTGCATCCTGCAGGCTGGGATTTTATTTGCCTCTTTGGATATTTCTTACAGTCCTGGTCAGCTGAAACAGATGCTCATAAAACACAAATAAGCATTATAGGGGAGGAAAAGAAGGGCAAAACCAGACATGTGTGTGGGAAGTATCTGTGTGTTACATTTCAGGTAGGATTTAGGAATTAATTGGTTCTGATGATATCACTATTTCCCTTCTCCGTTTGCCTGGGATACATCCCAGAATAATTGTTATAGATCTCTGAATCATTGGGAAAGGGAAGATATAAAACTCATTTCTTCTATTTCACCCCAGTGCCCCTACACTTAGTACTCAAGAATAATAACAGATCTCCTAAATAATTGAAAAAGGCATTGGAAATTTCCTATCATTAAAAATCTTTCTACCCATTGGCTTATCAACCAGAAACTCTTCTAGGATTTAAAAGACCATCATTTTGACCTTGTCAAAAATCTGTTTACCTGAAACTACTTGATAGCAATCTGTTTATCTCCTCAGGTTAAGAAGAGAATGGTCATTTTAATTTGATTTTTAACATAAAATAGGTTTAATTCTTCAGGTAGGAACTTGAAAAGTAAATTATTTCAGAACTAGCAGGAAAATACATAAATCTTTGTGAATGTCTTACTCTGTAATACATGTATCCAGGTTATTCTAAGTAAAAATGTGTTCTGAGCATCTCTTCTTTTTTGGCCCTTAGATTTTTGTTTGCTGCTTGTTCTTTTAGTGTTTTGCAATATTCCTTACTCACAAAGTCACTGGTATAGATGCATTTATACTGCTAGAAGACATGTTTATGAAGGGAAGATTTAGTAAAAAGAATAATCAAGAATAATCCTCTAGTTTATCACACCACATCGTGGTGTGCATCAAACCTCAGGATGCCTTGTTTTCCTTGGAAGGGTTTTGGTAAATGTGTGATGTGACTCAGTTTAAACATCTCACAGAGCATCCAGCTTTTCTCCTCTCTCACTCACTTTCTCAAGTTGCTTCAGAAGCCCAAAAGCACCATGAGCTTGTGCACTATGGCAGCACCGAGCTGCCAGCCAAGCGTGAGTCAAATTAAATCAAATCAAATTAAAATGACCATTCTCTTCTTAACCTGAGGAGATAAACAGATTGTTATCAAGTAGTTTCAGGTAAACAGATTTTTGACAATATGGTCTTTTAAATCCTAGGAAAGTTTCTGGTTGATAAACCCAATGGGTAGAAAGAGCAAAAAGAGCAGGCATGGCACTTAGAGCAGGGTTTAAAAATCCTGACTGGATAACAGCTCAGGGAGAATTGGGGGAAATTTAATAAGCAAAAAAAAGAACTGTGTGTCTTTACCGCAGGTTTTTGAATAAAAATGAAATATGACAGGTCCAAATGCAAACCATATGAAAGGAGCACTCTATCTACCACGCAGCTCTCCACCAGAGATTCATGCTAATTCAATAACAATACCTTGCTTCCTTCTCACCAGCCAGCACCAAACAGCTCCATCCATCTGGAAGCTATTTCCCAGACCTTGATAAATTGCCCTAAATCTGCCCTCTCAGCATTTGTTTTTCCTTATTTGATGTAGATTTTCAAAAAATCCTGTGTGGAAGAGTGCATCAATAAAGTGAAAAACCCACCCTTTTCCCAAATTTAAGCTGACGGCTTCATAATGTTCCCTGGGAAGGGACAGGCATTACAAGCAGCTTTCTGGGGTTCCTGTGCTCCTGCCAGCCTTCAGGAAAACACAGGGCAGCTCACAGAAAGTCACCTCAGTACCAGCTGCCAAAGTGGTGCCTGGTGAGTCGGGACATTCTAGCAGTTAACGGCATTCTCAGAACCCTCTGCTCGCTGTCGCACCGATGACGGTTCCACCTCTGACCTTCCGTGCTCACAGAGATGATTTTGCTGTCAAATGCATACCTTGTGGGGCTTTTAGCAAGTTGAGTGCTGCCCTGGATGGTTTGGGTAAACTCAGAAGTGGGATAGATAAGTCATGGACTGCCTGAGCTGCGAGGCCAGAGAGCCCCAGTGGTGTCTGATGAGGACAGAAACAGAGACTGCTCACTCCACCCAGGACCGGGCAAGGCTGAGCTGACAATGATCTTTGCTGCTGCTCTTTCCTTAAAGTGGGTGATGAATGTGTTTGTCCTGTGGTCAGAATGTATCTGTTGTGGCTGTACTTTGGGGAAAAAAGCCCCAAGGAGTGGGACATGGCACCTCCAGCATCTGGCAGGCTCATGAGCAGGAGCTCCAGGGTGCCACCAGTGCTGGCAGGAGCTGGCTCTCCACATTATGAAACTCGTGTTTTCATATTAAACACAGGCATAGGTGTCATTATCCAGCGGGTTGGGGTTTTTTTCTCTTCTCCACAGCATTCTTTGAATGATTATTTAGATAATATATGTGGTATAGATTGTAAAGTCTGATTGTAAGTAGAGGGATGGAGCTTTCTCCTGCTGGAAATGCTGCTGGCTACCTGCAGGGCCAGTGTGTGTGAGTGCAGCTGGGGCTGGTAAATAGATAACAGGAACCTACAGTTCATTTATTCTGTAGAGTGTGTGGCTTGTAAGTATTCCCATTGATATTGCAAAATTGAGTCCATGGGTGTTGGAATTCGAGAGATTAATCAAACTTTCAGTTAATAAGCCATTGAAAAAAATTCATTTGAATAACTGTAGCAAAAACTAAGGTAATTTTGCCATTGCTTTGTTTTGAAAATGCCCTTTTAGAGGTTTTTTGGCTGATTTTTGTCTTGCATACTTTCTTTTTCTTAAAACTAAGATAGCAACAAATAGAGAATAATTTGCTTCCTTTCAAACAGAATTATTTGTAGAACTAGGGAAAGAGTTTAAAGTACATTTTTGTTTTGTCTGAAATGAAAGAACATTGCCAACCCAGAACAGGAAGCGTGGTGCCTGCCTGGGAATCTCCACAGCCTGTCTGATTGCTCAGGTAAAGGAGCCAGAGCTGCTGGAATGCAGATGTTTGTCACCTCTGGGTTCTGCTGTCACTGAAAGCTGTCTGAAATGGAAAGTGAGGATAGGTAAAATTGGCACAGCTCACATCCCACACTCCAGGCACCAGATGCTGCTGCATGTCTGTGGTAGAATTGCTCTAAATTTTATCCAAATCTGTTCACCTCCCTGTTGAGTTCAGCCAGTGTCCTGACTTTTCTTGCAGCCCTGCGGTGTCTTGAGGGTTCAGGCAATTTCACCAATCATCCAGAATGACAGATACAATTGGAAAAATCCTGGGTAAAGCTCTTGGGCTTTGGAGAGACAGCATTCTTTGCAGCCAGACCCTTGTGGTGGGAGGCATTATAGTGAAGCCAGAATGATATTTAGTGAGGAAGCTGGCTCCAAAGTTCTGCTAGGAATTTGGCTCTTCCCCTGCCCACCCCCTATGCCTGGTTTTCATCCTTGGAATCGAGGTTAGAAGCAGAGGGTCTCAGAGCAGGATATCTCTGGGAAGTGGGGGATTCACGCATATCCCGTGTTGAGCACTGATGTGAAATACGTGTCGGCCCCAGAGGGGATGCAGGAGCTGAGCAGGAGCTGTGGCGGCTGAGCACAGGGCTGACAGAAGGTTTTCCTCAGCACTGACCCCGTGCTGCTGGCACTGCCCCGGCTCTGTCCCCAGCTCTATCCCCAGCTCTGTCCCCTCTCTGTCCCCGGCTCTGTCCCGGCTCCGTCCCAGCTCTGTCCTGTCCTCTGTCCCCAGCTGTGTCCCGACTCTGTTCCCAGCTCTGTCCCGAGCTCTGTCCCGGCTCTGTCCCGGCTCTGTCCCAGATCTGTCCTGTCTCTGTTCCCAGCTCTGTCCCGTCTCTG